>JAXIVH010000001.1:16722903-16725597 GCA_036785325.1 Urophycis tenuis
GGTTAACTGTCCTGAAATGATTCCTACATGCTTTTTTGAAACAGTGATAATCAAATGTGTATGTTTAGGTGACATCCAAGGCAAAACTGACAATCATGTATGATTGTCAGTTTTGCCTTGGAGAACCAATAAAAGAAAGGTTACTTTTGGTCTTAACAAACGCTAATGATTGTACAATTATGGAGGACATGTTTGATGTCATTTTTTTTCTCTGCAACACACTTCTTGACCATTAAGTATTTGATTAAGAAGTTTTATATATATATATATATTATATATATATATTTTATAGCATCATTGACTTTGTGAACCCCCAAATTAACACCCTTGCATGGGCCAAAATATAAAATCGATCATCAAAAGAAAGGAATCTCTAGCCTAGCTTTGTTTTATATGACGGATTACTGTAAACTGTAGTGATGCGTTTCAGGAGACGTGGAATAGACCTGATGTCAGAAATCATCCTAATCTCAATCTAATCGAGAGATGATTTATTTCAGATCATCCCTGCACTGCGCTTCTATACAAAGCTTCTTTTTTAATAAGGCATGTATAGTGACAGAACAAAAACAAATAACGAACACCATCTGGAGCTGTCTGGCGAAGTCTAGCCATAGTCTGCGGGCACGGTGGCACCTCATCGTCACGTTACCTTCTAGAGGTAAACGCAGTCCCACAAAACGGGACGACTCCTCGGCCCAAACAGCGGCGAGGTGGCGGCGCAGCCTGGGCGCCGTTGAACGGCGCCTGGAAACGCCGATCAGCGCGGCGCGGACTGGCTCGGCGGGCGGACCGCAGGTGCCCCGATGGGGTGAAAAGAAGGGCCACAACACGCGACAGAGCTGCGCTCAAGTTTTGCCGCCGCGTCCCGGAAATTGGGATTATCCTCTGGATGGCGATAAGGCGGCCGGCGCCACTGCCATGTGACGGCCGTGTGATGTGGCGGCGAAGAAGAGAGGAGCGCGTCTCCTGGCATCAGCGAAGATACCTGCCCTCTGCACCTCTACTGATAACACTGACCACACACACACACACACATACACGTACGGGTGTCTGTGTGTGTGGTGTGTGTGTGTGTCTAAATAGATAGCCCAATCGCTGCGGTATTAATGTATTGAACGAGGGCTTCCCATCTGAGTCTCTCATCTCAGCCCCCCTGCTGTGCAGAGAGAGATAAGATGCCCCTGGGCTCAAGCTTTGCAGGCTACCCCCCCCCCCCCCCCCCCCCCCCCCCACCACGTTTAAAACTTCAGCCCTGATGATGTCATCAGAAGCGCACATCTTTCACCAACACTCATGACTCCAAACTCATGTGTGCGTCTGTCTGTCTGTCTGTCTGTCTGTCTGTCTGTCTGTCTGTCTGTCTGTCTGTGTGTGTGTGTGTGTGTGTGTGTGTGTGTTCAGAGGGCGGCGTTTCACCTGAACTGGAGGTGCTTGACTTTAAACTGGGTCTCGATGACCCCGGTGGTCCTCAGCCGCACCCGCAGCAGGTCCATCTCGGTGGGGCACGTAGTCAGGGGACGTGATGCGACTCATGTTCTCAAAGAAACTACAAAGATGGGAGGAGGAGGAGTGGAGGGGGAAGATCAAAAGCTGAAAGATCAAAAGCAGAAGGGATGAGGTAATGGTGGTGGTGGTGGTGGTGGTGGGGGTGGCGGAGGTGGGGGTGATGGTGGTGATGATGGTGGAGGTGATGGTGGAGGTGGTGGAGGTGGAGGTGGTGGTTGTGGTGGTGGTGGTGGTGTTGGTGATGGTGGTGATGATGGCGGTGTGGGTGATGGTGGTGGTGGTGGTGGTGTTGGTGATGGTGGTGATGATGGTGGTGTGGGTGATGGTGGTGGTGGTGGTGGTGGCGGTGGTGATGATGGTGGTGTGGGTGATGGTGGTGATGATGGTGGTGTGGGGTGATGGTGGTGATGATGGTGGTGTGGGTGTTGGTGGTGATGATGGTGGTGGTGGTGGCGGTGGTGGCGGTGGTGGGGGTGATGGTGGTGATGATGGTGGCGGTGGTGGGGGTGGTGAGTGTCTCCACCATCAAGCTCCCGACACTACCTAGTTGGCTGTGCAGTGATAAGGAGCAGTCCGGGCCCCCCAGGGGCCACAGTGGCTTACCATATTAACACATGCAGGGTAAGCTCTCCAAGACTAACAGATTAGCAAAGTGTGATGCACTTAGTGTGCGTGTGTGTGTGTGGGTGGGTGTTTGTGTGAGCCATAACCAACACCCCCCCAACCACACACCACACACACACACACACACACACACACACACACACACACACGGCTTCTACTTTGCTACACTGACTGTGACATTCTCCAGTAGTCACCCTGAATCAGAATCTTGGGTGTGGTGCACACAAACCCTGTGGCTTTATCAACACCCCACCTACTGAAGCCAAGTGTGTGTGTCGTTGTGTGTGTGTGTGTGTGTGTGTGTGTGCGTGCGTGCGTGCGTGCGTGCGTGCGTGCGTGCGTGCGTGCGTGCGTGCGTGCGTGTGTGTGCGGGCGTAGAGAAAGAGAGAGAGAGAGAGAGTCTGAGAGTCTGTATACTACATTTTTGTGAGTTTGTGCACACGGTGTGCTTGCCTGTGTGCAGAGCACCAGGAGACAGTGACGCACAGTGGTTCCCAGTGGTGAGCAGGGGCTGCCGTCAGGGTGGATAAGCCCAGCGCGGGGCTCCCTCACTGGGGTAGA
>JAXIVH010000001.1:16733297-16745797 GCA_036785325.1 Urophycis tenuis
ACCTGAGTCTCAAACATGTGCCCCGAATATTGATTTGATTTGTTGCATCTGCCGCTTTTCCGTGACATCTACTGGTGGGTTTCTTCAAGACGGCAGGATTTACGTAAATACCAGGCAGCGATAGTCTGTTCACATGTCCTGAACAAGGTAAACTAGATCGTTTGTTATTATCATGAATTGTGAAATGTACAGCCTAGGCATTAGGCATTATTTACAGTACACACACACACACACACACACACACACACACACACACACACACACACACACACACACACACACACACACACACACACACACACACACACACAGCTTTAATTTAACGAAATACTGTATCAGTGTGCGTTTTAAAAGTATTACAGTGAAACATTTTTTAATGACTATGCCAGTACTTGCATGTATTATAATTAGACTCTATTTATCTGGCTGAAGACACCATAGCTATCAGCTAAATTAGTAAAAGTGGAACATGATTTAAAATCACAGTCAATTAAAATCTAAAATTGATCATTTTCAAATGACATAAATATCTGTATGGGGGTGAATACACATAAATTCCTAGCAGAAACACACAACACACATGGGCCCGTCAGTGCAGCATACGCGGGGATAGTTGAAGGGAAGACTGGAAAACCCAATTAAACAAATAAGCCAAATTGAACCCTCATTGAGAAAAGATGTAAAGCTGTATACTTGAAGTAATCCTGCTAGCGCAAAACAAGAAGACTACACCAGTTTGAATAAATAGGTATCCCAGAGATATATTAACGCATTGCTCCACTCAATTATTGCAGAACCCTGGTTCCTTTTGGGCTGGTGGTTTGTTAAACTGGGCCCGGCTAAGGAATAGCTGGATCCCACCGTGGGAGGTGTTTGCCTGGCTGACCGTGTGCACACCACACCCAGATGAACAGGTGCGGTGAAGGTACCAGCTGAGAAGCTACAGCTGAACCTCGCTACTGTGCAAGCTGGGCAGCATCTTCGGTGTTCTCCCCTCTCCTCTTCATCGCCTCGATCACCGCCATCTCCTTGGCCTCCTTCTTTTGGTTCCTGGCTTCAAAGAGCAGCCTGAGTGGATAGAGTGACAGAGTGAGAGAGTGAGTGACAGAGTCAAAGTGACGTTGGAACGATCCATCTATTCATTACTATAATCTGATCACAGACCAGTGAAGGTAGTAATCGGACACGGGCCAACGTCATGGAAACGCATCAATCTGGTTATTTTAATCAGGTTATGGTTATAATAGGGGTGACGATTGCCTCACTTGCAGATCATTTAGCTAGGACAATCTGTCTGGCCATGTTCCTGATCCTGTTCGGACTCAAGCAGGATAACAATTCTCCCATGAGTTGAAAATAATGACGGTAATAATTAAAGTAAAAATATGTACCAGGTGTTCATGGTTTTTAATGTTCCAGAACAAAAATTATCAACACTTGGTTTGACACCATCTGCAGAATCTAAGAGAAGGTTATCTTTGGTATAGATGACTATAGATGGGATGACTATCCAAGACCCAACCAGACAAATCTTAATACATCTGCAGAATAATATTATTAGTAAAGCAGTTTCGGACCTGTTCTCAATAATTCTCTGGACAATGTCGTCAGTGGTGAGGCCGTTGTCGCTGTCCAGTGTCCGGAATACCCCTCTCTTTTTGGGTTCCTAAAGGCAACACACACACACACGCAGACACAGACACACACACACACACACACACACACACAGACACACACACACGCACAAACACACACGCACACAGGCGCACATCACGCAAACACGCACGCACACACAGAATACCAACGTCAAGACCCGTAACATATTCCGACTGGGAATTCATACCACGTACCAGAAGATTCCGCAGCCGTCGTAGGCCCAACTGTGTAGTTACTCTGAAATGCCCTCTGATATAAGCTCCATATCCACATCTTCATTCCCATAATTATAACGAAGCATTGGCGCTAAAATCATCAAAAGATCATTCAAATCATATGGGGAACGAAGCCGGAGCAGGGTGGGACGGCGTGGGCCACGCGGCCTTCCGGCCCTGCACCGGACATCAGGGTGTGTGTGTGGCGACCCCCCCGACGAGCCCCCCAAACAGGCCGCCGCGGAGGATGGACAGACGGCCCCTGACGTACCGCGTAGGGGTCGGAGCCATCCTTGTCGGGGAACACCTCGGTCTTGCCGTGACACACCAGGTCCACCTGCGCGGAGACACGACACAGACACACACACACACACACACACACACACACACACACACACACACACACACACAGGTGTTCAGGGCACCGCGGTGGTGTGCATCCGGATGTGAGCCTCACTCCTGGGAGACATGACAAGGGCGCGCCTGCCTTCCAGCTCAGCCGCCGTCGTCGTCGTCGTCGTGCTCTCACTTCTCACGAAATGAAGGCTTGTTATTCGGACCATGCGGTTTTTAGGGTTTTCCCCAAATCCAAACACATACCGTGCAATATTGTTATCAAGCGTAATAACGCTACGTCTGAACTACGTCCAAACTTTGGTGCGGGTGTTCGTGACACGGTGGCGTCGCAGCCCTCTTCACAAGCACAGGGAACGCAGCTCACCTTGAAGTGATCCAGCAGGTCTTTGCCCACTGCATACGGCGCGCCGATGACCACCTCCGAGACATACTGCAGGGAACACACAGAGAACGGCAATGAGGAGCGATCGACTCCATGGAAATAATAGGCCCATTAGTGACCGTTTAACATCGCTAATGTATGTAATGCAACATCTTGATAGGACACAAGTCATCAGTTGACTTTTGCTTACATGGATGTGAGTAATCAGATGCTAAGTCACCAGGCCACGTGGCACAAGGCTAGCCTGGCCTGCGAGCTGGCCATAGCACACACTGCATGTCAGTCCAGATGTTATTTTATGTGTTATTTGTTATTTACTGTTGGATGTGTATTTTCAAACAACTGGACACCCCAGAGCGGTTTATTTTGCGTATAACCCAGTTACCAACAATGGGTAGATATGAGTTACTTACTGCTCAATACCATAAACATTTTTCTATTGATTTTAATAAGCTAAAATGCACATGATTCAGATCTGTTAAAAGGCTGAGGTTTGCCGTTATTGAAAAATAATGCACAACCTTGAAACGCTAAAACACCAATCAGGATCAAGCGCTTAAAAGTGCCGAGAACTGTCACATCACATCAGTGTTAAATACTCTACACCCCGTTGTGGTTTATTCCATGCATATTGTCACACTGAACGCGTGGCGTTTTGATTTACATTTGACTTCCCATGGATGGGTTTCAGTGAGCAACCAGGCAGAAAGCAACAGAGGAGAAAAGGCAAGCAGTGCACAGCGATCAAGTGGTTCTCTGACACGCACGCACGCATGCATGCACACGCAGACACAGACACAGACACACACACGTTTGTTTGATGATTGGACTCACTAGCTGGAAACCATCAGTTTCCATTAGCCTGGTCCATGTTTTCCAAGCAGGGGGCTGAACATTAACCATCCGTGTGTGAGTGTGCGCATGACGGAGACTGACAGCGATAGTGTGTTTGTGTGTGTGTGTGTGTGTGTGTGTGTGTGTGTGCACTCACCCTACAGGCCAGGACGCTCAGCGTTCTCTCATGGACGTTCATGATTGGGTAGTTCTTTCCTTTGTACCGGTTCACTTCCTGGACAAAGGAGGCGTGAAGACGGTCAAATCATTTACACGTTTGGCTTTTAAGCATTGAGCTGTCCCTTTGTGTCTGGCAATAAGTGGAGCGCTTGTCCCGTCTAAAGTCATAACAGATTTGCGGCACAGACTCAATAAATGTCACAACTGTTCCTCATAAACTTCTTGATAATAGCTTCTCTTGATAATAACTTGGCTCACTGGAATGGGGCGAGGCACAAGACGTCCTGTTCTTAATGTTTTGCTAAGGTGTGTGTGTGTGTGTGTGTGTGTGTGTGTGTGTGTGTACCTGGTCAAAATGGAGGCCAACAATGACGTAAGGCCTCTCAGCCTGGTTATAGACTTTCTCCAGGAAGTCAACGTGGCCAATGTCTAAAGGCAGGAGCGTTCTGTCAAGGCAATAACAGCAGCAACAAACAACAAGCGTGTGGTGGTGCTCCATCCAGCTACATCATCCTGCTATTACAACATCACTGTGATAACGCGCCCTGGGTCCTGAACGTCTCGTGGGAGGTTAGGATACGGAAGAGGTCAAAGGCTCCGGCCACGTAGATGATGGTGTCTCCAGGCTGGGGCTCCTTCCCCGACGCAAACTGGATGATCTTCTGGGACGTCTGGAGGAACTGAGACACGCCTGTCCACGGACTGTGGCCTTTAGGACCCTGAGAGAGCATGCACCAGTTTAACATTTCATTCCACATAACAATGGCGCCTTTGAATGTGGCTTGTGATTAGAGGACATATGGTGCCCCCTTGTGGATGTCACGATCAACTGCAACACGCCATACACTTCAGTCAGGAATGACAGTAGCTTTGGTACAAAAGATATTCTAGACATTCTAGATATTCACCTTCCCAAAGTTGTCGGTGTGCTGCTGGTAGTCAGGATTGTCCTGCAGAAATCCAAGAGAAGATCAGAGATGAGAGAAACGTCCAACCTTAGGCGCCGCTCCGTGCGCGTCTTGTGCCTCGACATTGAAAAGGACTCGCCATGTTGCTGTGGTGGGTCTTGGTCATGAGCAGCATGCGGCCCACCAGGTCGGTGGTGGAGACCCCCTGGGTGCGCTTGCACTCCCTGTAGCGTTCCTCGCGCTTGACCTCGGCGTACGTGTCCTCCCCGTCCACGGTGAGCGTGATGTCATCTGGCAAACAACAAAAAAAAGGTTCGGCGGCGAAAAGAGCCGGCTCATCAACTCTTGCCTAGTAGATTACAGGAGTTTAATAACAGGTGATTACAGGTGATTTGAGTTCAGTGTTGCGACACAAGCTATGAACACACAGGACGTCTCCCAGGGGAACGCTTCGGGGCACCGCGCGGTTACCTCCGTGCACGCAGAAGTCACAGTTGTACTCGTCCAGGGTCTCCAGCGTGGTGACGTAGGGCGCTCCCTCCACGATCTCGTCCACCCACTTGATGGCCCTCACCATCTTGTAGCGCTCGGCCTGGGTGAACACAGGCGGTCCCTTGTGCTTGGAGATCTCGGCTGGAGGCAGGGGGGGGGGGGACACAAGGGGGTGGAATGGACGAAGGTTAAGAGATCTACCGTCTACTGTGGGAATTTCAATAAAATAAAAAAAAAGGGTGGCTATGACAACACAACGCACGTGGGAGTCACCGTACCATCCGTGTGGACCCCCACCACCAGGTAATCCCCCATGGCCTTAGCCTGCCGCAGCTGATTGGAGTGGCCGTAGTGCACCATGTCGTAGCTGCACAGAAAACAACATCAGCACACAGTGTCCCCATTCTTCTTCCAGGCATGTGGAACACCTGGACCAGACTAAGCGCATTGTCACTTTTGTTTTTGTAAAAAGGACTAATACATCCCTTTTGTTATACCCACAGGTAGATGGTTGAATATGTACACGCTGTCTTGAACAAAATAGGCTAGATCAAATTTCTTTCCAACAGAGTATGTCAATAAAAAAAACTACATTGGCAAGGTAATAAACACATAAATAATTCCCTGTAACCTGCCTGTATGCACCTCCCGACTGACTAAACAGCCTACGTATCAGTCTTTACTACTAATGAACCATTAAAGGGAGTTGTTTGCCCCACATTGTGTTACAGCAGTTAGCTGGTGACCTGGTGCTCTCCTGCAGTTTGTGTTGCGTGCCTATAGAGACCTCCATAGGAGCTGTTCACTGCGTGAGCTCAGGGGCCTTCATCTGTCAGGGGAAACTTGACACAGAGCTTTGTCAACATCCAAGCATATGGGAGGTCCAAAACTATTCCCTTTATCTGTTCCTTTAGCCTTCCAGCCCCATGATGTGAACATGGTAAACTGCTACTCATGACGTCTTTATTAACTCTGCCAGGGTCCAAAATAAACACCTGCCACCAGCCAATGGCTGCTAGATTTGACCATTTGGCAAGTTAAACAATTCTGGGTGTTTTTGGACCCTGCACTCAGGGTTTATGTTGACAAACTTCAATTTCCCCCAGAAAGACTAACTAATAATGGCATAAGAGAGGCATAAGATAACCACAACAAGCAACCACAATACTATTCTTACCATATTTTAAGACACATTCCAACTTCACAAACTGAACACTTTAAGCAAGATGCGCGGCAAATATTTGGTATACCTGGGATCCACAGCAGGCATTGGGTATTAAACGTTTGCTATGATCATGTAATATCAATTTCCCTCAAACATTTTAACCAAGAACAGATTGTATCTTAAACGTGCCTTTTCAAATTTGAGCCACTTGTGCAATATCACTTCTCTGCATGTCATTGGGTGACAACGCGTTGCTGCTATTACAAGAACAATGTGTTGAATAGAGGTCACCCAAAGTTAGTCAAACCCGAGCATCACAGAAAAACACAAACAACGTCGTGGAAACAATTACGTTGTAAAGGTTGTAACGAAGTATGACCGTATACGAAGGGTTGTATACAGCATAAAACTGATCGCAATGCAAGACGCACATGTGACTTAACTGTTGACATGTATGCTTTTACATGATGTGGTTCATTAAAGAACACCACTTCTTGTGTGTGTTCTGGTGTGACATCTATTTAGTGAGACACACAGCATTACACGTTAACAGAGCGTGTGTTACTTGAGGAGTGCGCAGGTCTCGGGGGTGGTGCTGGATACCGAGGAGCGCCGAATGACAGACCCAAACGAGCTAGCTTTGAGCTAGCAATAGCATACACCCGAAACAAGTTACTTCCGACACCGGCGCCCCGTGTCATGACATTTTAGAGAAAACATACACGACTATAACCATAATTACATTTACTATCCCAATGAGTGGCAAGTGTATTCTCTCACATACCATCCGTCACACCACACCCTGACAATGCGCTTCCTTTTATCAGGGCTACAGGGTGCATCGCCCGGCTTAACGCCGGCTTTCAGCCCCTCCTCGTCCGATGCATGGTGTCCGTTTTTAATCATTTCGATTGCCTTGAAGATACAAACGGAGCCGCGGTTTCTATTCAACTAAAAATGTTTTTAAAAAACGGCTTTGAGTGTATCAGACGTGTTATTCCAACTTTTCACGCACACACAAGACGAGACAGGTCTCCCCTGGCCAGTTTACAGCCTCCAGCTCGCAGAGCCTCCGCCCCCAACACGAGATCGTACGTCATCACCCGACGGACCTTCCCAGTTGATAGCACGGTTGCGTAACGGCACTATACCGCTCACGTTACATGTGTGCTATGCAAACACATTGCGTGCGAGTGAAATGAAAACAATAATAAAGACCGAAACCGAAGTAAAAAAAAATATATTTACAATAAAGATTTTCCCATCTCCGTGTAGTGATACTATTGAAAGGACCAGTAATACTGGTTTCCCTGAGGTGTTCAACATTGAATAGTCAGTTTACAGCAAATAAATGATCTAATTGAAAGCGGTATTTGTAAAAACATTTCAAATGTAAATGAAAGCAGCACGGCTGTTAAAATGTAAACAAAAAAATACACGTGGAAGCCAACTAGTCATGTCTTTCCAAGGAGCTCAGAGAATAGTAATCACCAACTACACCAACTGTTTACAATGCCCTGTTTCCTTGAATGGCACAACGTTGATAGTGACCTGAATTATAAATGTTCATACTAGACTCGCCACTGTAAACAACTGGATCCCCCCAAAACACAATGTTAAGTGTCAAAAACTCAAAAGCCATAAAAACATCTGAATAAAAACAAAAAATACAAAGTTCAACTTAAATTTAAATCACAGGACAAAACAAACCAACAAACAACGCTTAATTTTAGAGATCAAATCTGCCGTCTCTACCAACAACAATGGCTGCATGACTGCAGCGGTTGAATTCTGTACTAAAGGGCTTTCTTCTTTTTCCTCGCTTTGGAGTAGCCTCGCCCGAACCAGCCGCCCTGCACCGGCTTGCCTGTGGCCGGGCCCTTGGCTTCAGGTAAAGAGTCCTCCTGGCCAGCAGGGGGCGCTATGAGTGAGCGGCTATGACTGTGCTCTTCCTCTAGCCTCAGAGGTGTGGCTAGGTTGAAGATGGGGTCCTCTGCCCTGATGTCACAAACACACATTTTTTATGCAGTTAATGTTCCACTGCTATTAGGACCTCAAAATATATCCAAATAATAAACCATCAAAGACAGTGAGTTATTATTTCCTGTGATACTTACTTGAGGTATAGAGGAATCTGTATGTCTAGCTCTTCCATCAAGAGACTCATGACGTCGTCACACCTCCCATTAATTTTCAGTGCGGCCAAGTCGTCTTTCGGAGTCCACTGAAAACAAAACCACACGATTACATGATGCTGCGTTTAGTCAGAGACACCCGTGAGGCGCTCACTGAAAATAAAAGGATCCGGCGACAGCAACGACGGGCATACCTGGAGATTGACAATGTAGAGTTTGGGCCTCCTCTTCGCTGGTCTGTTCATGCACCACAGACACGCATATTTCTTCAAAACCTTTCAGGCACAAAAGAGAAAAATATAAACATCACTCAGGCCACGAAAATGCGTGCAACCAGAACAGAACATTTAGCAGATGCTTTTGTCCAAAGCCACTTACAATCAGTACATGTGTGGGGGTTCGACATGTGGACGGTTGGAGGAGGAGGGGGGGGGGATCAAGGGGAATCGAACCGCCGACCCTACGGTTAGTGGACGACCCGCTTCGTCCACCCGCTCTACCAACTGAGCTACTGCCGCCCCTACCGCCCCGAGGACTTCATGTACCTCAGGGACTCCGGTCAAAAGGCACCACATCCCTGGCGAGGGGCCGGATGCGCGTCATCCGGCCGACCGCCGGCCCTACCTTGAGGCTGGAGCCCAGGCAGAGGATGACGTCGGCGTTCTCGGCCGCCGCCGCCGCGCCGCTCCAGTTCAGGGGCTGCTCCAGCGTGCCGCGCTCCCCAAAGTGCACGATGGTGTCCCGCAGCTCGCCGCCACAGTGGCCGCACCGCCGGCCCGTGGCGTGGCGGCGCAGGGAGGTGCGCTCCGTCACGTCGAACACGCGCACGTACTCCCGGGCGGGCACGCACGCCGTGCACACCTGGGAGCGGGAAGGCACAAGTCCCGACTCATCCGCTGTCGTCAACCACCTCGACACGTAAACTTCTACGTCATCATCGTCGTCATCATCCCAACCATACAATAAAATGTGGGAAGTATTGCTTCCGATAATTTATTGTCTCATTAGTTTTGCCTTTCAGGGAACAGAGTTGTTCCCTGAAAGTTGTCATCTTATCATCAAGAGCGTCATTAACTATTTGGCAGTGAATATTGATTTGCACACTCTTTGCAATGGGATTACTCTTAACTTGGTTAGTCATAACAACAAGAACAGCGCTAGACAGTCATGTCATTGTCGTCAATGCTTGCTTCTGATGGTATAATGATGTTCAGGATGTGCCAATAAACAGGAGACTCGGCCTCACTCCCACCTCAATGAACATGTTTCCATGGAGCTCGGACAGGGCGGTTCTTGGAAGGCCGCTGCGCAAGTGGAGCCCATCGCAGTTCTGGGACACGACGTGTTTCACCTGTTTCACAGGCGAACAAGCTTAATGGACGCCGCTATGAAGTCAATGTAAACACTGAGCATGTTGTTACTAATATACATTTTGTATTTTCACATACCAAATTCTCCTTATGCAACATTTTAATACACATGTGTGTGAGGGTAGGCTCTGCTTTTCCCAGGTCAGATGAACTATAACAGGGCAAAACATGACGTACTATAAAAGCATATAGTCTTTCACTGGGTGTTCAGCTCACCAAGTATGCTTGAGTCATCAGCATTTCAACATTGTGCAGCAGAGCATCTCACCTGACAGCCTGTCCTTTCTGTAGCTGTGTCCAAACCCCATTAGGGCCTCTGTAGTCTGGAATAGATGCAGCCTATAATAAAACACACATTCAAGCCAAAGGATTGATATAATTGACGCAGGTTTTACATCGTTTAAAAAAAAAAAAAAGTATAGACACATGACTTACAGTGCTGATTCCTGCTCCGGTGTATATGACCAGGTGCTGTGCCTGCCTGACGGTTTCTGCCAGCTGGGACACTTTGGTCCTCAACTCCTCCGATTCGTCACACACCTAGTTAGGAGAAGAAAACAGAGTTTTTTTTTTTATTTGTTTTTTCTTACGAATCAATTGGACTTCAATCTACTTATGGACAAAACGCTGCATTCTCAAAAGTACGAATGAGGACGGACATGAACGCATATTTCGTTTAACATGAAGCGGGACGGAGAACTTTTGGTTTGGTGTTCACCTCTTCTTGCTTCCTCTTGAGAACGCTGCTGCGGACCTGACGCCTGCAGAGCTCCTCCACCGTGTCTTGGTGCCGAAGCAGCGCGCAAGTCTCCTCTTCTGTGCGCTCTTCCTCGGCTTTCTTCATAATCCGTGTGACCTGCCGTGCAATGCCATTCATCGCTTAACCAACAGAACAAGCCACACCTCGACGTACTACGGAGAAGATTCGTAAAAGGGCACACGACTCAGTCTGCTTAGCAAGCTAGCATAGCTAATAATAAAAGTGCTCCTACGTTTAAATGTCTTACCATTTTAAATACATTCCTCTCGTTTTCCCGTTGAACAATCTTTGCCTTATCCAACGCTTTTCTCTCCGCCCGTGAAGAAACACCGGCTACTGTATCCGCTTCCATTTCCCCACCACCAGCGACATTCAAAACAATGTACAAAGCGAGATGTACACATTACTACCAACCAACGAGGACCCAAGAGCACCCGGCGCTCCTTTAACCGGAACAACAGCGCCGCTTGCTGGTAGCTATAAGTAATATCTTTAAAAAAAGTAATATCCTTTTAAAGTCATTAGTGAACAACAGAACACAAAACACTTGAATAGAAACGTTTATTAAAAACTTCAAAAAGTAATAAATAGAACTAACAAACATTGGCAATGTAAAATATGAATAGGAAAATATTGCTCGGCTAACTTCCTATCTACTGTGAAAAATATATTCTAGTGTTTATTCTTCATTTCGGCCTGTGTAGGCCTGCATAGGTAATGCCTTCAGCGTCTACAGAAAGTGGTGGTCTTGGGGACCCTCTGAGGTTTGCTTGTGCTGAGCTGCCCTGGCCTGCGTTGTTGTGTTGGTTGGCCCTTAAGGTTGGGCTTCACTCCACTTCTGATCCCTGGTCCCCGCTGCCTTTCTGTGGCTTTCTGCTGTATCCTGATAACAAACCAGAACAAGGCATTCATGGATGTGAAAGACAAAGCAAACTGAAAATAAAAAAACAAGTCTAAATGACAGAACCAACCATAACCACCAAAATACAAGACTACAGAGGCTTATATTTTGAATTGTTATGGTGTTCTCTGATATGTGTGGGGATCTGTGTAGGAAACTGAAAATACGTACATGTCTCTTCTCTTCCTCTCTAAGGATTTTTGGGTAGCAGCAGACAGAGAACTCTTTCCAATGGCGCTGCCTGGTCGCCCAGTCTAAACACGCACGCACAGACGTTTAATAAAATGCAGTAATATATACCTGAACTAGCAGAAATAAATGCATATTGGCAAGTCAAAGCTACGATTTCCATGAGCATAATGAAAATTTAAATAATTCCAAAAACCAAAATGTGTCCAGTGCCTCTCAAAGCTAAGGAGAAGCAATTTATCTTAGAAGCATCTCTGTCATGTTTGATAAAAAATCTCCTAACATCTCGACAGCAATCAATAGTTCAAATGCTCTGGCATAATAAAGTCAAAAACCTGGTATATGTGGCTGTCGCGGGCCTGTAACAAGCCTGTCAAATCATTTCATTTGGCAGAATTAAATGATTGAATGGCTTGCCTGTCTTGCCTACCCACCCAGCCGGCTACCTGCACACTCGGCCAGTGCACTCATTGCACGTGACCAGAGTGTTCCACAAGGCTAGGCAGTCCTAGCGCTAAAGCTAGTCGTGTGTTTTTGGGGACTGGCTTTGGAAGGAGGCCGAAAGGGAGGGGTGGCACTTTTTTTTAGAAATTCTTTGAAAATCAAGGTGGCTTCGGCCGGCTTCTCCATATTGCCGACACTTGCATTAAGCTCTACATGTGCCAAACAAAGCACATCTGATCCAACGAGAAAACGTGGCCATAAATGGTACCAACCCTTTGGCTTTGTACCTTCTGCCAGATGTATTTTCTCTCACAGAACAGTTTCAATCTGACCGAGAGACAGATTGCTTAAGCAAGAGCAAGATGGGTTCCATTAAATGAGTGAATACGCCATCTTTCACACTTTGCTCCCAAATGTTTTCACAAGCCCTTATATAATCCAACATAATGACAATTTAATGCCACAATAATGCCTGTAGGACAAAAAAAAAAAAAAAAACGATTGGATTATTT
>JAXIVH010000001.1:16748297-16760797 GCA_036785325.1 Urophycis tenuis
GTGTGTGTGTGTGTGTGTGTGTGTGTGTGTGTGTGTGTGTGTGTGCACGTGCGTGTGCGTGCATGTGTGTTTTCACATGCCAGTGGGACAGGTTGGGAGGTATTGAATTGGATAGGACAGCAAATGAGCCAGAGGGAAAATTAATTGAGGGTAGAGGGAAACAGACAGAGCGAGAGAGAGAGGTTTCAGACACAGGAGGTGAGAGCGGGAGCAGATAAAAAAGGAAAGGCAAGCAGATAAAGGCGAGGAAATGAAGGAAAGGACACAAGGCGAGAGAGAATGTAAAAATGGGAAAGAACAAGGCAGCCAAGCGACCGAGGCAGACACATGAAGAGTGTGTGGGGGGGAGAGAGGGAGAGAGGGAGAGAGAGAGAGAGAGAGAAAGAGAGAGAGAGAGAAAGAGAGAGAGAGAGCGGCAAAAACAAAGAAGCACAAGAGAAAGGTACCATTCATTAGTGGTGGCACTCTGTTGGATGATCTGCCACTTAACCACAGACGCTCATGAATTAAACAAATTATCCTTTCCCTTTCTCTGTCAACTCCCCTGTTCCCCAACCTCCACCATGCTAACAGAGCTGGCTCGCTGTGCTCACCTGCATCACTTTCACTGATGGAAGGACAGAGGTGATGGAGAGGGGGGGGGTGGGGGTAGGGTACGGGGGGGTGGGGTAGGAGTGTAGGGGAGTAGAGGGTGCAGGAGAACGAACAACGACAAAGGTCTCTTCATTACCCAGCTTATGTTAATTATATTGTTGTTAGAGATGCATAAATTAAACTGAGACTGTAATTAATAGGGCAAGGACAACTGGCCAAGCACAACATTGGATGCAAGTACACGCACACATGTTCACGCACACACACACACACACACCACACACACACAGAACATGATTTGTTGCCAAAAATCAGTAGTCGTCCTTGGTTCAACGTGCACATGCAAAAATGAGCGCACACACACACACACACACACAGTCTTCCGTTGCGGGTTGCCTCTTTGGGATGCAGTGAAACATTTATGGGTGAATCCCCAGGCTTTTTTACAAGGGAGGGTTTGAAGGTCTCCTGTAATGATCAGATAGTCAGCAGTCTGCCCACGACCCGGGTCCCGACAACACCACTCTCACAGACAGGGGAACAGCGCGCGCGTGTGTGTGTGTGTGTGTGTGTGTGTAATGTTTCTATGCGCTGGCACAGATCCAGAGTCTAGCCACGGTGTACACCTCGTTTTTTTTCTTTAGTTTTTTTTTTTTTTTTTTAAGAAACATTATGGGTCACTGTAGTGACACATTCTAGTTAATGGACGGTTTGGCAGAGGCCCTAAAGTGTACTCCACTCTTGAAGGAACAATCACAGCTCAATTCTCCTGGCTGACCGTGGGTGAAGTTGACATCGCCCAAGGGGCCAAACTACACCTGGATCTAAAGCAGAAAGCCTGCCCGCCCTCCACAGCCTACCTGGGGCCATTCTTGAGCTAACCCCTTCCAGCCCCATCGTGGCTGGAAACAGTAAACAGAAAGGAAACGCGGGACAGAGAATTCAATATCGATGGTACATTATTATTTGACTTCAACTGTAACTCGTATTTAACGACTCCCATTTTGAAATTGCCCCGGGTGGTGGGAATATTCAGGCAAGAAAAATGTTGATGTTTTAAATGTAGCCAGGATTTTTTAGTTTTAATAAAGTTGATTTTTTATTCCAAATTTGGTTTCTAGAAGGTTTTAGTCATATGCCTGCACACTCCTCTGAAGATTGGGAGTTGAAACATGGGACACGGCAGGCGTTGGTCTTTATCATCCCGAGCGCTTTCGGTCCTACCTGTAGAAATTGTTGCTGCTGCCTTCCCTGCTCCTCCTGCAGGGCCTTCCACTGCGCCGCATGCATCTGCCTCAGCTGCTGCTCGTCTCCCTGGGCAACCTTGCCTCCCTGCGCGTGCGGTGAGGCTACAGAAACAGGCCAGGCTGTTAAGATGGGGTAGGTGAAGGTGGTTGACTGTTTAACAGTTAACGACCCAACACAATGTCTCTCCATTGCAGCCTCACCGTTGGGGGTGCTGGTGTATGTCCCTGGATGGACGGAAACCTCGTCTCCACCCCTCCCCCTCTCCTCCGCCTCCTTCTTGGCATGCATGAGGAGTCGCCGTTTGGCCTTGGACACGCCCACCTGACCTCCGCCTCCCCCTTCGCACTCCGGGGTCAGGTGCTTGCTGTCCGCGACGTGAGGAACACGCAAACTCAACTCCGACCCCCAACCGTCCAAGCGCCACAGGCCGGACGGCCTGTCCACGTCGTATGACTGATTGAGGGAGACCGAACAGCAGGACTCGCCCTCCTGCAACGCGGCTGGAGGTCTCCGCTTGGCCGGCTGATTGCCGGCGTCTGACAGCACCTTGACGGGCGGCGAGGCGTTGAGCGGAATGTCCCGGAACACATCTGGAATAAGCATCCTCTGCGCCACGGAAGTGATGCGCTTTGCAGACGGCTGCGGTATTCTGGAGCCCGCGTGTTCTCTGGAACTCACAGCCACGATACCTTTGGCCGGTGGTGCCATCTCGGTGCCCGAGACCCTGTTGGAGGTCCCGGTCCCACCTCCACCACCACCACCACCAACACCACCCAACTGCAGAGACAGTCCTCCTCCTAACGCTGCGTTGTTCTTCTGTCCTCTCTCTGTGGCCCAGGCG
Organism: Urophycis tenuis; assembly: GCA_036785325.1. Taxonomy (NCBI): domain Eukaryota; kingdom Metazoa; phylum Chordata; class Actinopteri; order Gadiformes; family Phycidae; genus Urophycis; species Urophycis tenuis. Next base: position 16,750,981 of record JAXIVH010000001.1, read on the forward strand.
TTGGCTATGCACCCGTTATTCACACACACCCCCTCTCCCCCTCTATGCGGTCTTATATACGGAAGGTCTATGAAGTCACAGAGTTCAGGGTCTGTGTCATCCTCATTGTTCCTGTAATTGTCCAACGATTGTCTTCTCTGCCAGGCGCTGTCCTCGGCAGGGCTCCCATCGCCATACAGGCTTCGGTCACCATTATAAGAATCATTAGGGCCAACCCAAACACTCTCTTTACACGTTTGTTGCTGGGGTTGGATCTGCGAGGGGCTTATATTACAAAAGCCAGCAGGGAGGCTGGTGTTTTCGGGATGCATCTGGTTTTTCATGTTTTCCGTAATGGTGGACTCCAGCTCAGAGATGAGCAGTTTGAGGCTGGACAGGTTCAGCTCCAGCTGGTCTATGTGCTGCGAGTGAGCTGTACTCCCGCTTAACGGCCTCGCGGAATTGACTCCGTTGATGAGATGTGCCACAGGGGATGCCACATTTTCCGGGTTCTTTTTGGGCCCATCCTGTGCTTCTGCCTCCGGCAAGCCGTCCACGGTGGGGCGCGTCTCACCCAGTACCTGAGTGTTTGGGTCACGCCCGGGGCCCTTCCATTCACCACTTTTGTGAAGCCCTTTGTTCTTGCAGTGAACCGGACTGGCACACAACTGAGGACTGGGGATGATGTGGTAATTTCTTCCACTTTTAGAATTACTGAGGCTACGGGCCGTGCTCTCGTTGCTGTGCGGGGAAGAGTGAGCCGGGGAGTGAGCTGAAATGTCCGGAGGTGTTTGAGCAAAGACCACTACTGGTTCGGGGGAGGATTCTTTGGCACTTTTCGGTGAGCACACTGGTGGATTATTTTCAGGGAGCTTTATGTTTTGACCTACGTCCAAAGTCTCCTTGTGTCCACTGGCTGGTAAATCAAGGCCTGGGGTGTGATGTAACGCTGTGAATTCATCACTGGGACCTTTCAAAGTGAGGTCTTCTACCTTCGACAGGTTCTGCGCATTTTTGCACAACTTGTCAAGTGACACTTCTGCATGCCGTTCGACGCAACCGCTCTTCGGTTTAGTCCTCCTCCGCACGGCGTCCTTCCGGGGGAACTCCTCGTTCTCTTTGTCAGAGAGGCAGTGCTCTTGCTCCCCGTCGCCGTGCCGTTCCTGGGCTCTCTCCAGGATTACCCGAGAGTTCTTTGCCTGGTTTCTGAGCGTTCGCTGCTGCTGCCGATACTCCTGGGACTTCTTCAGCAGGGCCTGGAGGCTTAGACGGTAAGGCTCCTCAAAAGGTCTGGCGTCAGCGTCACGGTTCAACGCGTCGGCTGGATCGCCTTCCCGAGAGCTTCCCCGGACCTGCCGTCGGTCTGTTGTTGTTGTTGTTGTTGTTGTTGTTGGATAATGATCGGTGGATGATGCCTGGGAAAGCTCAGTGCCAACCTCCCTTGGAGGGACTGAACATTCCCCGGCAGTCACATTCTCAGCCTGGCCAAACGTATCACATTGTGCAGACAGATGTTTCATTTCATGCAAAGTTTCATGGGCAGGTCCTGGCGGGCAGCATGTGACCAAATCGTTATCTTGTGGGCCAGACTCGGCGGGGAGAGAGCAAATGACTGATTGTTTATGGGGTGAGTCTGCGCTACAGACGTCTGTTAGCATGTCATTGGCAATCAAACAATGATCAATAGATGATTCATTGGCAGAGCGCTCGAGTTTCTCCCCATCAATTGGGGGATGACTGATGATATCTGGCATCTTGGTGGTCGTGTTTGAAGGGCTGCAAAGGAAAAAGCCACCAGAGTATTTTGCTCCCTCCACAGGGCCGAACGGACTGCTGACTCCCGCCGATTCGACTCTACCGAACACGCTGGTGGCATTTTCGGCATTATCATAGGTCACGTAACCGGAAGACTGTGATTGGTGACTTATGTCAATAAAAGGATCTATGATTGGTTGGGAGTGTGGGCTCTCTTCATTTTCATTGAAAAAGCAGTCGGCCTGGTACTGCAGGGACTGTTTGGGACAGGGAAGAGAAACGTCACTGTAAGATGTTGATGTCAGCGGAGGAACCTTTGGGACAATGGTCCCATCTCCGAGGCAGGGTGGAGGTGAGAATGAGAGATGGTCATTGGCCTCCAAGCCATGAACTCTATCAGAAGATGATGTGTTACTGATGGCAATAGATTCGGAGAGCGCTGGCTTTTCTTGAAAGAACTCCTGCAGAGTTGGCGCTTTCCGAAGCTGTAAGGTGGTAAAACAATGAATACAGCTTATGAAAAATGAAATGAAAAAAAGTGGTCCAATCATTAAATATAAAACATGTACAGTGGTTCATTACATTGTCTTTCGTGAGTTTTGCACATTTGGAATTGGGATATGTTGCTACTCCCATACAAAACCACAATTATAAGTAGAGCTAATGGCACCAGTGGATAATGTGTAGAACCTCACTTAAGGCTTGAGACGTGAGACCTTCCATTACCTGAACACTGTGTAAAATGTGTTCTACGTGGGCTACTCGTCCAGCGGCCGTCGACATACTAAGAGCAGCAGGCTTCTTCAGATGTTCCTTCAACGTCCGCATCTCCTCTCTCTGTTCCCCTGACAACTGTTAAGAAACAACACAAACGGAACCAATAAGATACTAGCCCACATGCCTCCGTTACAACATAAGCACGGAGGTTGCATCCTGGTTTAAGCTCATATTCCACGATACAGGAATACACGTATTGAAAGTAAGCACGACAACAAACACAAGCAAAACACGGAGGGGGTCGGCCACTTCGTACAAAGACTGGGTGTGTTGACTCGTCCATCGATTCGTTTTGATGGTAAAGTTATGAATGAACACCGTAAACGCTCATACCAGGGGTGAGAGGATCGACCGTCCATAGAAGCAGATCACAGATCGATGGCTGCGATGACTCCCAGGAGCAGAGACAGGGCTGGCGGGACCCTGCCTCAGTTGAGAGAGACGATTCGCCACAAACACGTCGTAATCGTCCATCAAGGCAGGCACGCTGAGAGGTTGTAAAATAAATGTGGTTTTCGTGAGGAAAACGGACAGTAGCTAGCTACCGTTAGCTAAATGTGAGGCTAAATATTGGTCAATCCCCCGAAAACATGCAAGTCATCAACACATACCACGTCCAAAAATAGAATATTTAAAGTAGGCTGATAATGATCCTTGGTAGTTATAAACATAAACTCACGTACAGCTCTTTATAGTTTTAGAACAAGTCCACCGGTTGTCCCAGTGTTTACATCTTTACCCGCCTCGACTGTGCAGACTGCTGGGACAACAAAGTGACAGTTTGGAAACTGTTGGGGGTCTACAAATCCTGGCATGGATTTTCGCCGAGAACAGATGAATTGACTAAACAGAAACAGAAACACGCACACTGAAATTAAACCCGACTATGACTTTTGTTGAAGTGCTAACATGTTATATGATGTGTTAGTTATGTAATCAAATATTTACACGATTATAAGCTGACGTAGTAATTTTGTATCGTTCTGAATAGATACAACTCCGTGTTTTCCCTCTTTCCATACTGCTAACGAGTCTAAGCAGCTGAAAACCACAACCAACGGTAAAACATTTACACTGCCACCTGCAGACTAGTATGGGCACATTTTGTATGAGTTATTTCTTTGTTTCATTCGGTTTCCTTTTCTTGCTTCGATTTCATATTTGGCAATGCTATTCAAGCAAACACCATGTCCATTTTAAAACATGTTTATTGGTCATATACAAAATAAAGTAAGCTGTTTATCAACAAACATACAGTATATACATCAATAAAACAAAATATGCATCAAACTTATAATGAAACAGTGAATTTTGTGATTACCATTACGTTACCATCACTCACGTATCTACAAATTGCAAAAAAGTACAATAATTTAGTAGATGATAAATACAAAGACTGTCACATTTTAAGTATTTTCCAATATAGAAAGTACTGTAATAGAATAAATTATTACACCTCATACAGAAATATTACAAAACACGGAATTTTCTATTACAAGTTCATTTCTGAATATGTCATATTCACACAAACTCGCTACTTCCTAGCCAACCATTATATACTTTTAGGAAACACAAAAATATCCCGGCATCAATGATACACCTATAGCCATACACTCAGCAGTCAACACCATATAGTTAGAAGAAAACAAACAAACAAATAAATAAATAAATACCACTTGAAGACAGCTAAGCGAGACAAACGCGAGGGGGAAGATGGCCGAAGCACGGTGGTTTCAGAATAAAACTTGTGATGTGACGTGTGTGTGTGTGTGTGTGTGTGTGTTCGTGTGCGTGTGTCCGTGTCCGTGTACATGTTTGAGCAGCGCATTGAGCAACAGAGGAAAAATTAAAAACGACTCGCTTGGAAAATGTAAAAGCCAACAGTTGAAAACACATGCGCTGAAACAAAAGATCAGAGGGATTCTCGCTTCATTTACTTCTCATTGATCAGAACGCGCGCGGGGTGGGCGTGGAGATCGGGCTCCTGGGGGGCTGCTACGCGGTGGGCTTCACTCAACGGGGAAAATAACTGCTGGACCAGATACGGATCAGCCAGGTGGCAAGATAACAAGTTAATGATTTGTGCGCGCGTGTGTGTGTGCGTGCTGCAGAGACCTAGTCATTTTTGCGAAGGCCACGGCGGTTTGCGTCAACCTTTGTGGACCGGTGAGGGTAGTGAAAGGTCAGTGGACTCGGTCAGGTATGTGTTCCCACCTTAACTGCACCCAGCTATGTGCATAATGTGTACACAGCACAGTCGGTGGCCCGACAGAAGTACCCTTGAATGCAGAGGACAGAGTCCCCGATCACCACACGCAGCGTCGGGATTCAATGGTTATTGCATTGAGTTGTTTCCATTAGATCAAAATGTGACACTTTTGGAAGCACGACTGCTTAGCGAGTCCATTAATGGTCAAGGGGGGGTTCTTCTCAGAGTAGGTGAGAAGTACAGCACACAGAAATTAATAATAGATTAAAGTAGGCTGTCAGTTTGGGCAGGCAGTCACTTAACGGACAAATGACCGAATGTAATGATTAAATACGATGGTCGGGGCCTTGAAACCTCTCCGGTGCCTGAAGAAACCAATCTGGACGTGTGGAAGACAATACTAATGAGCTTCTGCCGGCCCTGGTTTTAATGAAAGCAATCTTGTCCTCTTCCAAATGAGGAGAAGCCGATTACGGTGTGATTAAGTGCAGTCTTTATGGCTAATCTAATACTGAAAAGAAGTGAACGAGGTAAATCACTCTGTGTAGGCCGCACCTTTGAGACATATATATGCATTGAGAGTGGCGATTTAAAACCAATGATAGATACACGCTCCGCATGAAAGCCATTGCCCTTATCCCTCGACACCCGGTGCCGGAACGCCGACGCCGACCACCACAAGGGCTTCGCGTGGCACTCGACACCCTTTGCATAAATCTAGCAATCAATCTCAATCCCGCGACACGTGGCACGTCGTTAGACGCCACGCATGTGTCGCCCGTTACGTGTTCACCCGTGAGACGTACTTTAGAACAGGGGAAGGAAAAAAAAAAAGGAATTCAGTGAAAAATGTATTTGGTACAACTAAATCCACAAGACGCTTTCATGTTCCTAGTTTGCCAGTGTTTGACTTCTAACACGATGACCCTGGACTATTTCACCACCACGACACCACAGGACTCGCAAATATAAAACAGAACGAACAAAAACGAACATGAATGGGGATGGAGAGCAAGAGATTACACAAATACTTCAGCAGAACAGTTCATCACAGATCACCAAGAAAATAACAATCTATAGTCACCACACATAAATATACTCTGGCTGTGCACACATGTGGGTATGCACCTAAATGCTAGGGTAAGTGCGTTCCAGTGTCATTACACAAATAACACTGGAATGCGTAGATCACACGTAATAACTCACATTTTTAGCTCTCTGGTTTCACAAGTTAATTGAACCTGCAAATATTCAGTCAGTGCAAGGAATTATGGGGCATGACCATTTTAAAACACAAACATGAAGTCCTTCCTCTCTCTGTAATTCTCACCCCATTTTTTTTTGGTTTCACATCACCTAAATGTCCAAATGGAGGGAAACCGTTCACACTTCTCAGTAACTGCACGGCAGTAGTCTGAGAAACTACCGTTATTTTCAGTGTGCCCTAGTCGTTCATTCCAAACACATTTTGTCTTGTCCCCCCTCCCCCCACACACGCGCACACACAAACACACATGCACACGCACACACACGCACGCACGCGCACGCACACACACGTTGTAAAATTTAACAAAACATTTAACCTTCAATGGCATTTGCAGAACACACGTAGAAAAAAAACAGGACAGGCATTAAATATAAACATTGATAGAAATTATACAGTGGAAACAAATTGATAAATGTAATTGTAAAATTACACACAGTAAGCATGACTTATTGAATGGTTGCAGGGGTGATGAGACCATGTCTGACCATTGCTAAATCCCACCAAACACTGTGGAAATAACCAAGACAATAACCATGAGCTCCTCGCTTCCCTGCAGTTCCCCGCCGCATCTGAGAGATCACCATTAATGCAGCGAGGTGCAAAAAGATGTTAGTTTAAAAAAAACACCTCATAAGTGTGTTGAGAAAAAAAAAAAAAAAAAAAAACGATTCTAAAACATTTATAAATAACCACGAGAGAGGGCTCATTATTAGTTTGGGAACATCTAGAAGATCTACAACATCTGAACACTGGAGCAGAGATGTTGCGGAGAAAAGCAACTGAAAGAGAGCGAGAGGGAGAGAGCGAGGGAGAGGGACAGGGAGAGGGAGAGAGAGAGAGACAGAATGCAGTTGCCCATGGTTTCATCACCCAGCCTGAAATCTAACAGGTTGACGGCACGTCTTTGAAATGGAGAACAACACCGTTATCTCATCACATACCTGTACAACACACACACACACACACACACACACACGCACACACACGCAGGCACACACACACACACACGCACACACACGCACACACACACACACACACACACACACACACACACACACACACACACGCACACACACATACACACACACACACACACACACACACACACACACACACACACACACACACACCACACCAGCACACGGGTACAAAACGTGCCTAGTCACTAGAGAACACAAAGCTATTGACTTCAATAGTTAAGCCACTTTTGGTACAATTGCAAAATAGAGAGAATATATCAAACTGATTTTGTTATACTTTTTTTGTTGTTTAAAGGTTGTTACAAACAATTCAAAGATAATTACATCTTTATAAAATTCCAGAATCCACCATACATAGACAAAGATCCATTTAGCAGGGAACACCACATTTTATAAGACAATCTCTTATGGTTTACTTTATGGAAAATGGCACCCATTTATGTGAAATGCAAGTTGTCGGATATGATACTGATATAATGTTGCTTTTGATATCTCAAATGGAATTTCATAGTTGATACTTTTGTTGTTTTGAACTGTGATGAAAGGGTGAATCCACCAGAAGGAAGATTACAAGGTCAGGAGTTGTTAGTCTTACTTACCAACACACCTGAACAATGTAGTAAATAAAAGCAATGAAAGCTAATCGGAAAGCCAATTCTACTCCATTTATTCAAACACAGCATCTCTCCAAATTAAGGTAAGTATCTTTTATAACACCATTATAAATGAGTAATTCTGGCCACAACGTTTTGTGGTTGTGAGTTAGGGAACTGACAGGTCACACAAATGGGTGTTAGGATTCAGATGAGCATTAAAAACCTCTAAGAATAGATATTCGACAGATAGTGATTAAGTGCTGTCACATCCAGACTGGTCAGTGACGTCCATGAAGAACTTGCTTTAATCGCTCTTCCCAAAATCTCTCTATCTCCTTCTCTGTCACACGCACACACACGCACAGATGCAAACACACACACACACACACACACACACACAGATGCACACGCATGGTTGCACGCATGCATGCATACCCACGCAGGCACGCGCACACACACTGATTAAATTCTTGCATCCTCCATATATTGACCCTTTCTCTGACAATCATTGCACGCCACTTCAATGTCTTGCATGGTTTTGGTGCAAGCCCTGTGCTGTCGTGTTGTTTACACTAATATGAACAGGCCCTTTCATCTTTATGCACAATCAGGAAGTATTAGATAGCGGAAGCTTGTTGGAAGCTGTTTGCTTGAAAGAGAGAGAGACAGGCAGAGAGACAGAGAGAGACAGACAGAGAGAAAGAGAAAGAGAGAGAGAGAGAGAGAGAGAGAGAGAGAGAGAGAGAGAAACAGAGACAGAGAGAGACAGACAGAGAGAAAGAGAAAGAGAGAGAGGGCACAAGGGAGATACAGAGATACACAGAGAGAAAGAGAGAGAAACAGAGAGATAGATAGTATAAAGAGACAAAACGTAGCGACCGAGAGAAAGAAAGAAAGAACGACCGAGAGACAGAGTATATATAGAGAAAGAGCGAGGGAGTAGAGAAAAGGGAAGGACCAGAATAAATTGAGAGAGAATATCGAGAGAACGAAGAACAACGAGAGACAATGCTGAAGAATAGGGCTAATTAAATATAGCAATACCGAACCACACATACACCACAGAATTTCACAGAATTCCTGATATATACTTCAGTCACAGAGAATACACTTTGGACCTCATGTGAATGACAACACAGTACAAAACAGTAGAAATACAGTTACCACCATTGCGTAATATTGGCTTTCTACAATTTTTTTTTTCCGTTCTTCAGTTGCTCTTGGATTAGTGGAACAATAGGACCATTTTAACTCTCTGCTGACTGGGAAATGTCCCGAAACTTGAGAGCAGCATGAGAATACACTGGGTTCCTATTTCATGAAAAAATGATGATTAACCCAAACAGCCCACTATACCCGATAATGGTTGCGTTTTAGTAATCTTGAAATACGGCATGTTTTGGTTGTATGTTTTATGCATTTAAATATCGTGGCTTGGCACAAACTAACACTTCCAATGTATTGTGTAAACGAGAAGAGGAATCTGTCGACTTTACGTTGTTTTTGGACTTAGAAAGATCAGCATATTTTTTGAGCAACACTTTAACTTATTGTAGACATCCTCATTGAAACAAAAACCAAAACAAAAAAGATCATGTTTTGTAAGTATACTCTGTGTAGTGAATGACATTTGACAGCCATGTTTTCGCCGTTTTCAGCAAAAAATGTTGACTACAAGCTGGTCCTGCGAGTTGCGTGTAGTAATGGGACCAACTGGTTTCAAAGATGTCAGCAATAAGAAGAAAACAATTATTTTGCAGGGCTAATCTCGCAAAATGTGACCCTACCTCGTAATAGCTTGTCTCTAATCTGCCTGCCGCTTCCGTTGACTTATTACAATTTTGTTTCCTGAGAAGCATAATTTTACGCTTCAATTTCAGTTCTTGACGCTGGGGAACCCTGTGCACGGAGCCTCTGCTTGCACGACCAAACTGACGAGAAGCTGCATTGTAACGCTGTTGAGGAGGTTCCTCCACTCGCTAGGCAGGTTCAGAACACCCCGCTGTCTGTGCGGGGGGCGGGGGGTGGGGGGGGGAGTCAGAAGAGGAAGAGACGAACACTCTTGACACGGCTCGACCCTCCGCCCCTCTGACAACCCCACCACCCCCCTTTCTCCAACCTCCCCACCTCCAACTCCATCACCTCCATCCATCCTCCACGGGTCCCTCCGCCTTCAAGACCGGGCGTCGGTCTTGGACTTCACTATCGTGATCACGCTGGTGGCGGTCGCCACCTTGCCCGGTATGAGCGGCCC
>JAXIVH010000001.1:16768824-16889436 GCA_036785325.1 Urophycis tenuis
GCAAAAAAAAGAAGCTGCTAATGGGTTCTTCCAGTTAAGTTGTGGTAGTTTTTACTCACGTCCGCTGCCTTCACCTTTCGCTGCTGTTCTTTCGACTATTGTCTTCATCTAACCGTATTTGAAACACGTGAAACAGGGGAATCCCCTGTCATATCAAATGGCCAGTAACGCCTAGGTATTGTCAAAATCATCACACGGGCTAGGCTCTAATTCCGACACACATGGCTTTTAAGCCCAGGCTGTACCCTGCAGCGACCCCCCTTCTTTGTCTGTGGCTCTGCCGAAAGCATTTGGGTTCGGCGGGGCTTCGTGGGCCAAAGGAACGGTCGCTTCTCCGTTGAGCGGCGGAGAGACTGGCTGACGGCTCAATCGTGATGATTCAGCAGGAGAAAGCAGTAGCCCTTTAAACAGGGCGTCGAGTATTTCACCGGTGTGATGTCGCTCGCTCGGCTGACCCAGTCAGCGTACAGCAAGCAGGCAGCACCATCACACATGGACGGGCGGCGTGATCAGCGCGCTCACTCGGTGGCGATAGCGGCGTAGTAGTGTCGTGCATACTCAGCAAAAAAAAAAACAATATTGCTATATTCAGCACTTGGAAAACAATCGTTGTTTTTTATTGTTTTTTTTTGTTTCGACAGGCCTGTTTTTAAAATAGACAAAAAAAACCCGACTTACCCAAAGATCAAACTGACACCTTGACCGCAGAATGGACGAATTTACTGTGTGGTGGCCAACTCGGTGTGGAGGACTAGTTGAGAAATGCGTTTAACACGCTCGGGTCTTCGCGCAGATTCCAAATCTCTCTACTCTTTCCTCGCTTGTTTTAGTGTTCGGTCGGAGGCGCGGGAGACGTCAAATGATGTTTAGATCACATGGTTTCATTCATGAACGGTATACGCAACTGCCACTTAAAGAGACACGAAGCGCCAACGCTGTAATTGATTGTTATTGTTGTCGTGTAACAATAACGGGTAAGTGGAGTCGACCCTTTCGCACAAAAAGACCCTTGAAGAGAGATTTCTCATAACCTGGAACACAAGCATATTAAACGGAAACGTTGGAGTTAAGTCGAGCCCTGCGTGAACACGATCACATAGGCATAATAATAATAATAATAATAATATAATAATAATAATAATAATAATAATAATAATAATAATAATAATAATAAAAATAATAATAATAATAATAATAATAATAATAATAAAATGCACAAACTGTGCTTTTGATAAAAACAGGAAACATTTTCTGATGTAGAGTATGTAGCTGAACTTATCAGATTATGGTACAATTGTCAATTGAAGATTGTTTACATTATTTAGGAGTGTCTAAACCCGCACAAGCAATAGTAAGGCTGATTTCAAGAGATTGTTGAGAAAAATGCACTTCATGTTTGACAATATCCCATGGAGATTTTTTTTTTTAAATCAATTTCATAATGTAATAGTTGATCCAAGTCAGTATCGCTGACTCACTGACTATTGATTACCTAGGTCAGCTCCCTATAGCATTTCTGTGGCCACCCTTTCAGACTGCGCTAAAAAAAAAACAGACATCAGCAGCAATCGTCTGACAGTTCCCATGGCCACTCTCACTTCAGACACATTCCCTAACGCATCCACTGTCTCTGACCGTGTACCCCAGACCGCATTCCCAGCTGGTGTGTTTGTTAAAGTCCAGCTCAAGAGAGGATGAAGTGTGTGGTGCCACCCCACCTCCTGCAGGAATGCACGGACCCTCCCCGACGGTGTGTAGCGTATTTAGTCCCTGCTCCTGGCCCCGGTGGAGCACGCAGCCAAGCCACGCTGCTGCAAAGGTCAGCGAGTGCATTGATGGAATGGAGGTGACAGGTAGCATCTGGTCTACCTGTGGATATACAGACCCCACACTGGGACGCACACACCCACACAAAACCTCTCTAGGCCTAGTAAGCCCTTTGAGATTTTCGAAGATAAAGAGTCATAAAAATAAACTTGACCATACCTATCTGTCTGTCTGTCTGTCTGTCTGTCTGTCTGTCTGTCTGTCTGTCTGTCTGTCTCTCTCTCTCTCTCTCTCTCTCCTCTCTCTCCTCTCTCTCTCTCTCTCTCGTCTCTCTCTCTCTCTCTCTCTCTCTCTCTCTCTCTCTCTCTCTCTCTCTCTCTCTCTTTCTCTCTCTCTCAGCCCAACACACAGACACACACACACACACACACACACACACACACAAACACACACACAAGACTGAGTCAAGATGATTGACACGGTGCACATCCTCTCGCCCGTGTGTGTGAGGGGGAAAATAGTATTTAACCCCCCCCCCCCCCCCCCCCCCCACACACACACACACACACACTGGCTGTGGACTAAGAGTAACAGATGTCTAATAATGACAGGCACAGGGAACGCTGTGCAGGAACGACTCATCTCCTCACAGGCACCGCGGCTGCAGCAAGATGAGAATAACCTGCTGGAATAAAAGAGGGATTAACCACACGCCTCAGAAGTGGACCGGGGGAAAAAAACACCCGAAACACTCAGACACACACACACAAACACACACACACACACACACACACAACACACACACACACACACACACACACACACACACACACACACACACACACACACACACACAAACAGTGCGTTAGTTTAAACGAAAAAGGACTAATCCGACGCAGGATGTTTGGGGGGCATGGCGGTTCATCACAAACGGCCCTCGTTTCTTTTTGCATTTCTATTCAGCACCTGCACTGGAGGGAACGCGGGCACTATCGCCTTCAGACACATAATGGCTTCTGGTCGTATGTAGAAATGCATTTACAAAAGCGCGGGCATTGGGGTTTAAGATCTGTGCAATGTTCACAACTTTTGACTTGGTTGCACACACACTTTGCCAACAATTGCTACTATTACTATTGCTAATTATCACACACACACAGGTTTCTGAACCTGTAGATTGACGAAGAAAGCCGTCTGGGGAGCGAGGCTCCGGAGGAAGAGACAGCTGGACAGTGGGATCCTGAGAATGAACACGTGACCTGAGTGACCACAGGCGTCTTTAAAATAGGCCTGGGCTTGCACCCACACGGCCTCCTCCGACACTCGGGAAGAAAATCAGTATCAGTTTTTACCTTTTACATTTTACCAAGATCCAAAAGAGGTAATGGAATGCGATCGCAGATCAGAAAGAGTATGGTTACTGGGTATCGAGAAGACCCCAGCTGGGCAGATGGCAGCAGAGATGGAATATCAGAGATGGGAAATAGCAGGGTGTCCTCTGCAGCAATGCCGACCTGCCTATGACTTAAGATGCATACTATGCTTGACATGGCAGCCACAAGTCAGATTAAGTTTACTATCGAGTCAGTTAAGAGCAGAATTTTGGGAGGGTAACAAGATCCTACAAGATCTGTGCAAAAAAAAAAAAACCCGGATCTGATCTTAAGGCGCCATCTGCTGGCTAAACGGCAGCACAATCTCTAAAAAAAAAAAGAAAAAAAAAGAAAAGGCAAGCGCAAACGTTTCTGCAAAACGCCAAATTTGGAGGCAGTCTGCTACGTGCGACGCATGCCTGACTTGGTTACACACGTTTCGAAACGAACTTCTTAAAACACATTGCACCCCCTAGCTATATAAAAACAAAACCAAATAAGTACACACCAACAGAATAATCAACAGATGAGAAACTTTTTTATTTATTCATTTTTTAATTCCTCTGCACGGAATTGGGTAGACTTCAAACAAACAACAAATAACAAGAAAATGAACATAAACGACAGAACATTTAAAAAATCATAAAAAGAAGAAGCATTTAGGGGGCGGACAGGGGTTTTGGCTAATGTCAACAACGTCTGATCACATTTTTTACATTTGTGAAAACATCAAAACTTCGGCTTCCATTACATCGGAACTAAGCGTTCCCCCAACTCTCGGTACCACAACAGAACCAAAGGGTTCCAGAGTGCTCTCGTGGTAACGGGTTCACATTAAGGCAGCCAGATGTCCACAACAAGCGCTCCGTGGACAGCAAACAGAAGACCTACAGGTGTATGTAGAATGTGACCTTTTGAAACGTAAAAGAATTTAAAAAAGAAAAGGAAAATCTTAAGAAGAAGGAAGCATGTCCAATGAAATGGTTATTCTAAAACGGTAGGGTGGCAAAGCATCGGCCCTGACAACAACCTAAAAATGGAAAATATTTCAGGGTAACATACCTTAAATAAAGTGAATGCAAATAATGTTCCTATTCAGTCCTCAACAACAATGCAAAGAACATCACAAAGATGTGAATGCAAATGATGCTCCTATTCAGTCCTCAACGACAATGCAAAGAACACTGTCAAGATTATGCGGTTTAATGTAGGACCTCAAGTAACAACAACCATGATCATGTAGTAGATATTTCTCTGCCGTGTGGACCTCTGCAGTCAAACAGCTAATTTGGTCACTACCAAACCATCGACTAGCAAACCACAACACAGAAAGACGTTCCAAGGTAGGACCAGAGAACAAGCGACAGATCATGGATGCACGTCTGCACTTCTGTGTCTCTATACACAGCTCCGATTGTAGATGGAAGTCCTGAGTTCCAAGTCTTAGCGCTATTGCAAAGCCTGTGTGGGTGTGACCCGTTGTCAGCCTCATCGATGAATGCAACCACCCCATTCAATCAATACGACGAGGTCCTGATTTGTATACTTACGGCTTGCTGTTGAATAGATTTATAAATAAGTGTGTGTCAATAACATGGGTTTGTACACTTGTGTGCACAAACACTGTGTGTGTTTGTACACGCGTGTGTGTGTGTGTGTGTGCCTGTGTGTGTGTGTGTGTGTGTGTGTGTGTCTGTGTGTGTGTGTGTGTGTGTGTGTGTGTCTGTGTGTCTGTGTGCCTGTGTGTGTGTGTGTGCGTGCGTGCGTGTGCCGGTTCCTGTGGGTTCCGCGCGTCTCCGAGGGTCTGTGGGTTTTCTCTTCAGTTCTTCTTGTTGAGTCCAGAGCCGCGGCTGTTGAAGACGCTGAGGCCTGGCCTGCCGTTGCTCGTGGTCGCGCCGCTGACGCCGGGCTGAGCCAGCACCTTGTCCAGCGTGGTCTTCTTAATGGCCGCCGGGGAGATGCTCTCCTGGTCCGCCAGGAACTGCAGCTCCCTGGGAAGGGGGAAAATGGGCCAGATCCACGTGAATGCGACGCTAATTTTTTTAAGGTGACTGCGTGCCAGTGGATGCAGGAGCGGGATGGGGTTGAAGGCGTCCTGCTCGATGATGACTACAGGAGCGTGCTGGCATCTGCCCCCGAACAGCCATTACACCGCCCTGCACCTCAATACAATATTTATGGTGGTCCTGCTGTATTCCATTACTTCATGTACGCCTTTACCTTGATCGTAATATTGACATTAGCGCATCCATTAAAGCATCCAAATTCTAATTTCAAGGACATAGCAGTACAGTTCAAGGGACGTTTTTCAGTTTTATATGAATTTGGTCTGTGGAAACCACAGGCAAGTCGCTCGGGTCAAAGACCAGCACAGAGTCGGGCGTCCTCGGGCTCACTTTGTTCGTATGCACGAGGCCTCGACGGCGTTGATGAGCAGACTGCGGAAGCCGCCGCTCTCCAGGAAGTGCAGGGCGTGGATGGTGGCGCCGCCCGGGGAGCAGACGTTGTCCTTCAGCTGGCCAGGGTGCTGCTCCGAGTCCAGCAGCATCTTGGCCGCTCCCTGCCGAGAAGGAACAGACACACAGGGGAGGACGTCAGCAGAAAGGTCGCGACAAAAACGGTAAAGAATGACTTGGAAAGGGGAGCTTTGTGGTCGACTCTGAAAAGAGGCCAGGGACGAAACCTATGCATCTGGACGACATCACATTGTCGCTGACGAACATGCTTACACTGCGAGGTTAAACTGGAATATTTGTGTGATGAAACATGAACCGACATTACCATCGAGGTATGCTTCTGCCTGCCCACCATATCTTAATACAGGTTTAAATTAAGTCACTGTACAGCCTTGTTAACTATGGAAACTGAGGCAAATGCTACACTGGTATGTATAAATGAAGCAAATTATTCTCATCATATTAAAAGTCAATGCAACGGGAACATGTGGAGCCACAGCCCTCGACTGACCAGTAAGGCCTGAGCTCCCAGTCTAACCGCCAGTCTCCTGGGAAGACCCATCTTCACTCCTCCGTCAGCCAGTGCATCCAAAGCAGTGAAGGCCTACAAACAAAAAAAAAAACACACCAACGACTGATGGCACTGGCATTGTATTGACTGATAAAAAAAGGTGGATGTCTATATATTCGTTTGTTGAAATATGTTACAAAAATTGTCTAAAAATTACTTTGATTGATTTTTACCATTCAAAGCAAAGTTGCCAGCTCTCAGCTGAAGACTAATTTTTTTGGCCGGGATATCTTCGAAAAACAGAGCTTCATCAATACCAAGATTGATCATTTTTGACCAGATCATGGTTCAAATGTGTCAAAGCCTCAGCCTTCAGCTTTGGCTTTGTTCCAACTGCCTTCATCCAACTGGATGATCCAGGTCCCCTTCTCAGTGGGGCCACGGCGCTGTCAGTCACTCACGTAGGCGGGTCCACTTCCACTCAGGCCGGTGACGGCGTCGATCAGGTCCTCCTCCACCTCGGTGCAGAACCCCACGCTGCCCATCAGCTGCTCCAGGAGCTTCCCGTCTTCCACCTGGGCCCAGAAACACACCTCATGAGCAAGGGAACGCCATCTTTTTGAGATCACCTCGTCCAGCCCATTTCTGTGCATCTTCCTCTCAAGTCTACTTAAAAGCAAGAGTCTTAAGCAAGAGTTAAAACAGGAAAAGTTAAACTGTTGAGTGGTCATTTCTAGACCCCATAGCTCTCTTCACAGCCTCCCAGCTTTCAGTTGTATAACATGAGGTGGACTCTGAATGGTCTGTCAAAACATACAAACAACATCAAAGAGCATACCTGCTCATTAAGGACATGTACGTTCTTTCAACGCGTCCGTAACGAGCAGGTGGGGTCCAGGCTTCTTTCTCAGGGATGCCGACCATACGAGCAAAGTGTGGTGTATTTGCGCCCCCCCCGCCCCCCCCGCCCCCCCAACCCCCCAACCCCCAGTCACCTCGGCGTGTGTCCCAGTGGCGTAGACCGTGGCGCCCTCCCTGACCACCACCGGGGTGTTGGTCATGCACCGCATCACCTTGGGAGCGCTGCGGTGCTGCAGCAGCTTCTGCTCACGCCGGGGACAAAAAGGAACAAAATGGAGGCGGTGAGAACGGCAGAGTGCCAATGGAGCCCCACTGTCAATACATGCTGGAGGAACAGAAGTGGGCAATAATAAACTGTACAAGTCTTCAGAGCCAGGGCGGGCTGTTGAGTGTTTACAACGTAATTCACGGGCCATACAAATTAAAATACAACTACTTTGTATCTGTTCTAATATTACTTTTTGTATTAGAGATTTTATAAAAAAAAAAAAAAAAGATTTACATTTTTTGTCCTACAACACTGCATTTTTTTTTAATTCTTTTTTTTTTGGGGGGGGGGGGGGGGGGTTTATTTAATTTAGATTTTTGGTATTGTATTTATATGTACCCTGGCTGCTATGGCAACCCAACTTTCCATAGGGGATTAATGAAGTTTTATCCTATCCTATGATCCTTGTGCGACTGACTATTCAGGAAGCTGTATATACATTACTACTGATTTAAATGAGCTAGCCCCCGAAGCGACGGCTTGGGTCGCCTCTATTGTGGCGGTTGCCGTGAGCTGGTGATACGGCTGACGCATAGCATCGCAGGTGTGGCTGAAAAGTTCACAGCCACACCTGTAGGGTTCAGCCAGGAGTGGTGATGGCCTGGAGCCAGAGAAAAAGTGAGGCTGCGAACGTTCAACTTTAACCGTGCGAGAAATTTTACAAGCACAAATGAAATCCGCAGGTGTTATATAGCACAAGGATATGCCGTAGTATTGTGACCCACATTTAGCAGATGCTTTTATCCAAAGCGACTCACAAAGAGTAAATTTGTCATAAGAGGGTGAAACATTTAATTGCTGCCAATACAGTAAGAAAGTCACCAGAACAACGTTCAAGCATTTCAATTGCTAGGATAACCATTGCTAGTATACAACATCTCTGACTAAATGCCAAGTTACAAAGCGACTAAAGCGCCAAGACATACATCAACATATAAGAGCATGAGGGTAGGGTTTGTGAGTGAGTGAGTGAGTGAGTGAGTGAGTGAGTGAGTGAGTGAGAGAGAGACCTTCTCTATGGAGCTGATGGTGACTCCTGCAGCACAGGACACGATGAGGTGGCGATCCTCAATGTCCGGTCCGATCTCGTCCAGGACAAACGGGATGATGTGGGGCTTCACCGCCAGGAAGAGAACATCACTCTTGTTGACCGTCTCCTTGTTGCTGGTGGTCAGGTTCACTCCCATTTTCTAAATCAAAGAAGGGATGAGGCTGAAGTGAAGTGGCTTCTTTTTAACTTTTTAACTGTAAACAAACCACAATAGGCCTAATCTAAGGATTGCGAGAGTACACACACAAACACACCTCAAAGCATCAGATCTTCTTCAAGTAAATACTTCAATCTTACTTACCCTCAAGCCTGTGACTGTAGGCAGGTCAGTGTCTGGAGAGCTGGCTGTAATTCTGTGGGTGGCGATGACACCTGAAGATGAAGGTATTAAAAACATTAAAAACGGGTATTTGTGTGTGTGTGTGTGTGTGTGTGTGTGTGTGTGTGTGTGTGTGTGTGTGTGTGTGTGTGTGTGTGTGTGTGTGTGTGTGTGTGTGTGTGTGTGTGTGTGTGTGTGTGTGTGTGTGTGTAAAATACTAAATGGGGTAGGTAAGAAAGAAAAAAAATAAGTTTCACCTGCGGCTGTAAAGCCCTTCACCAGCGCGTGAGCCAGTTGGCCGGCTCCGATGAATCCGACACTCATTCTTCCAGGTGATGCTCTGCAAATCACCACAAAACCTGCAAACACCGCCAATAGCTTTGATTGCACATATTGGAAAACATATTAAACAGAACAAAGACTATTATCTTAGCAAGAAGACTGCTTAACAATTGTATCGTTGCGCAAACGCCAACTGACATTCAGGGCACAATAGTTTTGCCATGCTATGCCACCAATGTGCTAGTTCAGTGTCAACTGCCTAGACCTAGACTTCATAACTAATTGAAATAATGACTACTTGCGATCATCTTCACATATTTACCTTGATGTCTGTTAACGGCGAAGGTCCCTAAATAGATATCCCTATGATACCGCTTTATCAGAAACAATTAAGCCCGCTTTTCTGTGTCAACGTGGCTTCCTCTTTACTCAAGCCCAATGTGCTCCCGAATTGTGACGGATGTATGGTTTAGCCAATCACCGTAGAGTTTGTTGTTGCTCTTGTCCAATTGTAAGAATTGTAGGCGTTGCTTAATGTTTCGTCACGTCCAATTGCATCAGCCTCCTGGCAGAGAAGAGGTCGAGCAGAGCATTCTGGGTATAAAGTACACACGACCTATGTCAAATTAACCTTTTTCACTCACAAGTAGTAGGTCATATTTAAACTGGACAGGCCACGTTGTATTTGCCCAGTGACTGGGTTACGGGTGACTGATAATTGTGCACATATTGGCTTTTCCCGATCTTACATATTACACAATTAGTATTATACATTATACAATTAGTATTTATGCATTTATAATTTTGTTCTTGTCTGTCTGACACACACACACACACACACACACACACACACACACACACACACACACACACACACACACACACACACACACACCGTTCAACAATAATCAAAATAATTTAGTGTTGGCCATCCCAATGCAGAAACATCAAACTAAACATTTGAGAATGCCAAAGATGGCAGGAGACCTTGCAGTAGTACCCCAATCCTTTAGGCTGACACATTCCTTGAAAGGGAAGTTCTTCTATATATAACGCAGCAGAAGCCCCAGCCCCAGGTGGTGTTGCAGACGCACCAGCTGTTCAACTACACTTCCTTCCCTTGAATGTAGTGCTCTAGGTCATTTGAAAATGCCAGAAGATTAAATTAGTCTCCATTTTCTTTCCTTTGGTTTTGTATGTATTTCTTTTTTGTATTTGACTGGAATCAAAGCTGAATTTGCATTGTATTGTATGATTAAATAATATTTAATTTGATGTAATAATAATAATAATAATAATAATAATAATAATAATAATAATAATAATAATAATAATGTTGGGCGGCACGGTGGTGCAGTGGTTAGCACTGTCGCCTCACAGCAAGAGGGTTCTGGGTTCGAATCCACCTGGGACCCGGGACCTTTCTGTGTGGAGTTTGCATGTTCTCCCCATGCTTGCGTGGGTTCTCTCCGGGTACTCCGGCTTCCTCCCACAGACCAAAAAACATGCAGGTTGGGGATTAGGTTAATTGGTGTCTCTAAATTGACCATAGGTGTGTATGTGAGTATGAATGGTTGTTTGTCTATATATGTGATAGGCTGGCGACCTGTCCAGGGTGTATCCCGTCTCTCGCCCGTTGCAGCTGGGATTGGCTCCAGCCCCCCCGCGACCCTCGTAGAGGATAAGCGGTTACGACAATGGATGGATGGATGGATAATAATGTTAGATAATAAAAGTAACAAATAAATACATGTTATTTCCTTCTTTTGTATAAATTATTCTTATTAAGTTCTTGTATCTCTAAAGATGCTTCTGCCTGCCCACCTATTTTCCTTTTTCCATTCCTTATTTCCACAAAGCACCAACTGTGTAACATCGTCTTCTTAAACCTCAGCTGAGTGCTATGGTTGTTTTGAAGAGGAACTGCATTCCCACATCCTTATCTTCAACAAAATTACAATTTATTGTCTGTTACTAGACTCTCCCGTGTACCTCCAGCACACACACACACACACACACACTCAAACACAATGACTTTTCCCAAAGTCAATTTAATACTTCCTGCTTCGCTGCTCTTCCACTTTAGATTATGCACGTGCGGCGAGGCTACAACACTCTGTTTTTCTGTCTTTATTTCTTTTTTTTCGGCAAAAACTCACAGAGATTTATTAAAATACATAAGTGTACAAGCACACGTTTTGAAAATGGGGATCTAGTTAAAGATGTTGGCCTTGCAATGATTCGGGCCTCTGGGTGTATGTTTTTGTGTGATTGAATATGCATGTGTCTGTGTGTGTGTGCGTGTGTGTGTGTGCATATATATGTGTGTGTGTGTGTGTGTGTGTGTGCATATGTATGCACGTGTGTGCACAAGAGAGTCTTAAGAGCTTATGTGTGATTAATTAAAACCTGCATAAAACATGTAGATTATTTTGTCTATGGCATCGTGGCTTACATTGTAACTTGTGAAAGCACTTGGAAAAGTGAGGCCCAGAGGTCCTATCTGGAGATCTAAAAGTATGACAGTACTTCTCCTGACTTTGCTATGTTGTTGTAGCCAGTCAGGTGGGAATGGTCGTGATGGACACCTGTCTGAGTTAATCTCCGTCAGTCAGACAAGCCGCGGTCACACGAGGGGCTGTACGTCTGTGTGTGTGTGTGTGTGTGTGTGTGTGTGTGTGTGTGTGTGTGTGTGTTTCCAGAGGGATGTAAAAAGTAAAGTGAGGGGTAGACACATGCCAGCTGCTAAATGGGGACCAGCCTGGGAACAAGCAGTGTGTGTTTTCATGGCGCTCTACGTTGCACTATGACAAGACTGTCACACCATTTCAGTTGTCATTTTACGCTGATCAAATAACTCGCCAGGATAGGATACAATTTGCCCTGAGGCTCAAATGGCGCCTGTACATTTATCCAAATGATAGCTTTGGGTAGAAATGCATCGAAGAAAAAAAAGAGATATTTGATATTTCAACAATTTGTACAGTTTAAATGGAAACCACAATTTACATAAAGGTTACATAAAATGTGCTTTCAAACAACAATAACAAATACCTCACCTGCTGTAAGCACGTACACCATTGGCCTAGTTCATATCAGGGATGTATACAAAACCACAACATTACATCAGTATATTACACTGTATATATCTTGTCGTGAAATTCAATCAATCAGTTGACGGTAACTGGAGACGTCGCTATGCTGTCATCTCCGGAGAGGGTCGAGGTTTGAGGCAATGAGAAACAATCACGGCAATTAGAGGCTGAACATGTAAAGACTCCAGGAGCCCCAGAGAGACAGCCAGGGGCATAAAGGAAGGAGACTGACTCAATAGACTAAGGGTGGAGAGAGAGAGAGAGAGAGAGAGAGAGAGAGAGAGAGAGAGAGAGAGAGAGAGAGAGAGAGAGAGAGAGAGAGAGAGAGAGAGAGAGAGAGAGAGAGAGAGAGAGAGAGAGAGAGAGAGATGCAACATTTCTCTTTCTATCGTTTAAGGAGGGGAGGGGATACAAATGCAGACAGGAGGACTCCAACCGGCTGACAGCCAGAGAGTTCATTCTGTCTACAACTACTGCACAGCGGTGTCTGTGTGTGTGTGTGTGTGTGTGTGTGTGTCTGCATATTTTTAGGCCAAGTTCAATGATTGTTCAAAGCCAAGCAAAGTGTGTATGTGTGCGTGTTGTGTGTGCCTGTGAGCATGTGTCAGCACTCTTTGGCATGTATGGCTTTCCAGGGATGCAGCAATAGATGCCATGGCGCCTCACTGCTAAGGTGTGGCTCAGTGGACATATCTCTAAGAGCTCAAGAGAAGACCGGTCCATGGGATGCAGATATGACTTCATGACCGAAGTCGCTGGGTGTCGTCATCGATGGACCTCAACAAAGTAAACAAGTCCATCGACTGCGAAGCTCCCCTCGTTTATTCGACATGGCTTCACACATCAGTCCCCTCCTGTGGCATTCTGTCCGCTTGTTGGACGTGCGTGATTCCTACTGCTACACCCGCGGGCTACACCCGCAGGCTACACGCAGGGGGTCTACACCCCCAGGCTACACCCGCAGGCTACACCCAGGGGGTCTACACCCGTAGGCTACACCCAGGGGGTCTACACCCGCGGTCTACACCCGGGGGGTCTACACCCGGAGGGTCTACCCCCAGAGGGTCTACACCCGGGGGGTCTACACCCGGAGGGTCTACACCCGGGGGGTCTACACCCGCGGTCTACACCCGGGGGGTCTACACCCGGAGGGTCTACACCCGCGGTCTACACCCGGGGGGTCTACACCCGGAGGGTCTACACCCGGGGGGTCTACACCCGGAGGGTCTACACCCGCGGTCTACACCCGGGGAGTCTACACCCGGAGGGTCTACACCCGGAGGGTCTACACCCGCGGCCCACACCTGCTGGCTCCACCCGGGGGCCCGCGGGAGGACACGAAGTGCATCCTCTGTGAGTAGACGAGGTCGGCCGTGTACAGCCCCAGGTTGACGAAGGAGAACACGGCCACCACCACCTTGCTGTCCCAGGGGCAGTTGCCCCGCGGGCACGACGACGGCCGCCACGGCGACCCGTATTTGCCGTCGAAGCAGAGCACCGTCCACGCCACCGAGGCGCTGAGGTACAGCAGGATGGCCAGCAGGGTGTAGACCACCACGCAGCGCTCAAACGGCATGCAGCGCACCACCGCCGTCCGGCCGCACACCGTCGCCAGGACCACCAGGGTGGTCAGCGCGAAGCAGAGGGCGTACACCGCCACGCAGTAGACGGTGGCCGGGTGCCGGGTGAACTCGCTGCCGTTGGCCACGCCGCCGAAGATGATGCAGGCCACGAAGGCCTGGACCACCTTGAGGACGCCGGAGACGGTGGCCATGTAGCCCGCGGCGGTCTGGCCCGGCCTGGCCCGGGACAGGACCACCTCGGCGCCGTAGGACAGGGTGGCGGCGATGGAGCAGGCGGCCACGGCCATGCGGAAGTTGCGGACGTCGCAGCCCGCGTACGGGCACTCGGAGCGCACAAAGTAGAGCGGGTAGACCACCGAGGCCGTCACATACCTGGAAGACGGAGGGTAGATCAGAATCATGATAGTAACACAACAACAACAACAACAACAACGACAACAACAAACCAACACCGCAACAAACAGGTCTGAGCGGACGCGTGGGAAATCCACCATTACCAATGACACAGGGAAAGTGCGTGCGTGAGAGAGAGAGGGCGACAGGAACTGAGGCCGATGTCTTACATGAGCGTGGCCAGCGCGGCGAAGGCCACCGTCAGGTTGCCCCAGGACACGGGCAGGCAGCCATAGAGACGCGTGGCGTCCAGGAAGAAGATCAGCGTGGTCACGGCGAAGCAGAGGCACCACACCACCATGCAGAACACGCCGTAAGACCCGCTGTAGCCCGCGCTGTGGATCACCATGGCGACCACCGCGCAGCCCAGCACCAGCTGGCAGAGGCGGGCCGCACCGATAGGCGAGCACACCGCCCTGTGGTCGAGGTACCGGCCCCCCTGGGAGTCCATAGTTGTGTGTGGGGGTCCTTTTGAGGTAGAATTTTGGGGTTGAATCTGTATGACGTGATGGGCCTCTGGTCCGTAGGGACTGTAGTTCCGGATCAGAAGGTGATGCTATATCTTTAAGATCAGATTCCACATGTACAATACTCTCTGGCTTCAAAGATGTGAAAGGAAGTTCAACAAAAGTAAAAAAACAAAAAAAACAACAACACTTTTCTTCTTTCTTTGACAAAATGTGCTCTGATCACACCTCAGTAAACACTTGTTCAGTTGGGTCCCTATGTCATTGCACACAGATTTGTCAGTCGTGTCTTGTTGCTCGAAAGAAATGTTGCAATGCAGATCTCCCTAACAAAATTTCTGTCAACATCTCAGTATTACAATCAAATATTTTAGATTTTGCGCCTGAGCGTACGTACGGCAAACATGATGAGCAAAATGCAATGCTGACCAAATAAGCGCTGAGGCTCGCGATGCCCTCCAGGAATGTGTAACCGTATCTGGATGGAGCGAGTGTATTTTTATGTGGGCGGCTGCGTGGTGCGAGGTCGGGGCTCAGACCTGGGGGTCGCCCTTCCCTGCGATGTCTTCAGCGACGCTCCCGGGCGTTCTGTTGGTGCTTCTGTGTCGGTGGTTACCACGCGTGAAACACAAGTACAAAAAAAAGGAAGCAGTGTAGTCCAAGCAGTTCTTACAAGCTGGAGGGCTTTCTCAACATGACCACGGAGACGAAGCCGGCGTGAACAACATACTCCTCACTTGAAGAATTGAGACAAAGGGTTAAAAAAAAACATGTTTCTCCAGCGTTGGAGCAGCAGGAATCAAGCCGGTACTGTTTTCTTCCCAAGAAAGAGATGCCCTGTTGAGGAACCGTCCGGCCCGGTAGCCAGCACTGGTGCCGACCCAAGTCCGTGAAGGAAACGGATAGTCCAGAGCAGGCTGCTCACCAGAGTCGTACCATCAGGTTATTATTGGGTATGGTGCTGCTGGGAATACCCAACATGTGCCCATCCCCATTTGAAGCCTCGGAGAGAGATGTTTTCAAACTGAATTAAATTTCTTTCTTTGTCTCCAGCGTTACCCTTCCTTACATTCTCTCTCTCTCTCTCTCTCTCTGTTTCTCTCATGTTGGAGTGGATAGGGGGGTCAGGAGGACCAGAAAGCAAGAGTTATTCAGATCTTTGGGTTGGGCCCTCATGGTGCGTGTGCACACATGCGCGTAGAGATGGAGGGCAGGGATTTGTAGGTCAAGCACTTAGAGATTTAAGACTGTCGACTGAGGCCTACTCTACATAGGCAATACTATAAGCAATTATAGTAGTAATATAGAGTTTAGGGTATACTGTATATAATACTGAACAATAGATATGTATATATAGATATGTAATGGTATTATTTTGCATGTAAATTTGGGGCCGTGCCTAACTAAAATGAGTGGTCTTGACTTTATTGAGAAATGTTAGCAATGCCATCTTAAGGTCATCTTTAGAAATAGGCCTCGGTGACACGGCCAAATTACAAAGGTGACAGAGCAGAACCTTTTTTTAACTCAATGATGGTACAATTCTAATGCAGTGAACGTTGGGCAATTTTAATTTGTCTATAGAACATTGAATACATTGCCTTGTCAGGTTTTAAATTGTGGGTCTTTGCGCTGATATCTATATATGCTGGTCAGTTGCGTTAATGTTAGGCCTGTGTATTAATAGCCAATAAACGTCACAAACTTAAAGTGGAGTGGAGAATGCTGCTACAGCTTCTCTCCTTTGAATTTTACAGGCACAAAGTTTTCACAAGGTGAAAATAAAAGGCTCGTCTTGGTTTATTATGCTTTTGTAGAACTAAATCGGAAAATTAAATGTCTATTTTCCCCCTGAACATGTTCAATCGGATACTCCATAAAAATTAATAGTTGCTCATTGTGTAATGTGTTTTTGATGAAGAGTCTTTGAAAATATAAATTCATAATTACTTTCGTGGCACAACTCGTCGATCAATTTTCACAATGAGCTCAAATTACCACAGGTAAGAAAAACTATGCCACGTTTTTATATTTTTGATTAGTATCAATTATAGAAATTATAGTAATTAAACCCCTCCTACGGGTAATGTAGGCAGAAGCCTGCCTCTGGCAAGATTATTACCCATTGAAGTTTACCAATTCAACCCCAGCAGAGGGCGCACGTGAGCAGAAATGTACACATTTCACACAATCAATAAAACGGTCTTCAGGCCAATGCAAAAAACGTATGCAAGTGTTTATTGGTTCTCACATTTCAGTTGTCACAGTAGTGTTTAACTGTTGAATGTGTTACATAATTAATCAAGTGCTTTGCCATAACAATGTGAACCTAAAATATGATGGGACCAGGGTTAGAACACGATGGCATGGTCTTGGGTCTCTCGGCTGAACAGTGAACTCACTTCTTTCCTGTAAACAAAATAGGTCATATGCTCACCAGTAATCTTAAAAAATACGACATTTTTGTTTGAACAGAAAGCCATAACATAACATCAACATACAGTAACTTAACTAGGGGAAGTAAAATGACTGCACGATGGACATATAGAATATGCAAGGAGCGTTTCCTTACAAAATCATTGGAGAGTTGATGATTAATAACACAAATCTTATCTGATCATCCATCAACACCATGAGTGGATAATGAAACGAAGAACACTGCGTCATTACTTTGATGTGTATTGCCTGCTACATTATCTCCCAGGCACACTGAAACAGGATGATGAGGTAGCCATGGCAACACTGCATGTGCATGTTTGTTCTGAATGAGCTCAGCTCAGCATGTTCACATGCAAGCAGGACAGAAATACATTCAGAACAACAATAGTTAAAACCACCAGAAGCATCACCACTAGAACACAACCGCTAGAACCACTAGAACACCACCGTGACAACCAGTAGAACACCACCACTAGAACACCACCGTGACAACCACTAGAACACCACCGGGACAACCACTAGAACACCACCACTAGAACCACTAGAACACCACCATGACAACCACCAGAACACCACCGTGACAACCACTAGAGCCACTGGAACACCACCGTGACAACCACTAGAACCACAGGAACACCACCATGACAACCACTGGAACACCACCATGACAACCACTAGAACACCACCACTAGAACCACTGGAACACCACCATGACAACCACTAGAACACCACCACTAGAACCACTGGAACACCACCATGACAACCACTAGAACACCACCGCTGCTATGTTCAGCGCCCGGGGAGCAAGTTGGGGTTCAGTGTCTTGCTCAAGACACTCAACCCCTGCAGACAGTTTGGAAGTGGGGGGGGGGTCGAGGGGATCGAGCCGCCGACCCTACGGTTAGTGGACCACCCGCTCTATACCCACTGAGCTGCTGCCGCCCCTGGAGGAGAGCGGAGCGCCTGGCGCCGGCCCTCACCTGGAAGCTTCAGCCACTTGGGGACCTTGCCGAGGTCAGCCGCAGCACGCTGAGGGGGCTGGGCGTGTGCAGCGGGGGGGTCCGGGCCCTCCTGTCCGGCCCCCCGGGGTCCCATGGGGGTCTCCACGGGAGGGCGTTCGTACTCACTGTCCACAGTCGTGGAGGAAAGGCCCGGAGAGCTGGGCATACAGCTGAACACCGCAGAGGTTGAGGAATTAAGGAATGAGAGAAGAGAGTTAGATGTAGATAGATAGATAAGACTTTATTGATCCCCCATGGGGGAAATTCACGTATTACTCCGAGTACTGCAGGAAAAGGCTCTCATAGAGCCCTTGACTCATTATTCTCAAACGCTGAAACAATACTGGTGTATTTATAGCCAAGACTTCTAGGACTTGATCTGAGTGAAAAGCACCAAACGGTATGGTCGAAAACTATTGTAAGTGTAACTTGTGTGACCGACACTGATTATGCACTGCAGTCTCGATGCATTGGCACATTTGCGTAGGCTGACTTTATGTCAGTCATGATATGAGGTTCACGTGTGATGTGCCCCAGTGATGAGTGTAAGGGAACATGCAGGACAACAGGTCGGGGGGAATGGGAAAGTGGTGTGAGTTAGTGAGAGAGTGAGAGGGAGAGAGAGTAAGTTTGTATGCAAAATGAAAGTGAATTGGGATTCATAGTGAGGGCGGAATGACAGACAAACAGACATCCAGCTAAATAGTGTCTTTACCACACACACACACACACACAAGCACACACAGACAGACAGACATACTTTATTGATCCCTGAGGGAAATTGCAAACACACACGTACTTTGCAATAGATTCATTTGCTTGCATGGCCGAAACACAGGCATCAAGGTGCGCCCGCTGTAAGTAACAATCTATGGAGAAAACACACACACACACGTCAATAACCATATGCCACACATTGTTTCTCTGTAATTCAACACCAAACAGGCTACTGCTGCCAACTCATAACATGCGTGGACCCACCTGTCTTCCCATCACAGCCAAAGTACACCAGGGCACCAGGGAACAGGTTGGCCTACAGAACCAAATCCAACAGACAAAAGGCAAAAGACTTGTTACGTAACTGTACCCTGTGTGTGTGCGCGTCGGGCCCCTGAACCTCCCAACAGTGCGGTTGTTAAAACAGCACAGGTCAGAAGGAAACGGAGGCTGCCTGGAGGCTGCGCCGGGGCACGCCAGACGTGCGTATAGTCTGGCATAGCGCAGCGTTTCCGGAACGTGCAAGTGAAGGAGGTGCACGGGGGGAGGCGGCGGCTGTGAGGGCACCCACCCACCTGGAACAGCGTCACAGACGAGTCGTCCAGGATGGTCCTGGGTGGCGTGATGACTGCAGGGGGGAGGATGAGGATGAACAGCGAGTACCGAGCACCGAGTCACGATGATCAATCATGCCATTCTCAAAAGACGATGAGGCACGTTTAGCTTGCTGTTCGACCCGAGTTCAGCCGGTGGAGTCGTCGCCGACGTTCTGTCACTGGTCTGTGAGGTGCATTGTGGGATTGTACTCACATAAGTAGAAGTTAAGCTGAGGGTCTTCCAAAAAACTCTGGACAAATTTCCGAACAGCAGCGACTGGGAAAAAAAAACCCCCACACACACACACAGACACGGGACATGTTTGACTTTTCCCTCGTCATGGTTTTTCAGCGGACAACGGATGCAGGTGACGTCACTGCCCTGCCTGGGGTGAGACAGCGGCGATGAAACGCAAAAAAAACACCACATACCCGTCTCCAGAGGCCTGAAGAATCCCTGGACGACGTGGCGGTCTGGAAACTGGACCCTGAGCACCACCTAAAGGTGGGGATGGAGAACGGTTCGATGAGGAAGACCCGAAAGGAGGGTGCTGTGTAGTAGCAATATATATACGGCAAGTAAGTCATTAGTAGGCAAGTTATATACAAAAGCGTTGTTATATACGAAATTATGATGTATAATTATATATGATATAGTTATACGAAATATGTTACACTTTTCAATAAGCTTGGTTGCGTGCGTGCGTGGACATGTGCCCAAGACCTGATGAGCCAACGTGGACATGAACACATCACAGAGCGGCTCTTACTTTGGGATAGCGCCCCAGCTTCTCCTTCAGCTGGGACTCCTTCAGCGCTTTGGTCATCAGAGGGCTCTCCTCCAACGACCTCCTGAGGCAAAAACAAAATACAACGGAACAGACAACAGAGGATCGTCAGATCGAGTGGATGCTGAAGAATCACCCACAGTCAGACCCTTGTACACGCCAGTAAAACTAAGTTATCATGGCTGTTTTCAGTTCTTTCAAAGTAAAAGACAACGTTCGCTGCGAACGTTGGACAACAATTGAGGACACTGGCCCACGGTTCGGACACGTCGCGGGTCCGATTTGGACTGAACCAACTTCAACGGGCCACCAATTCTAGGGTGGAAACCGACCAGAGTTGATGTTGTACACCCAGATTGCTACGATTACTTACATTTTTTAAATTCATTTATTTATTTTTAAATCAGAAACCAGCGTTCCAGTGTCCCGGGCGCACGGCTCATCACCAACCTCTCGCTCTTCAGCTGGGCGAAGCGTTTGCGTATGTCGTCGACGGTCACCTCGAAGAACTCATCGGACAGCTCCTGGTGGTCTCCCTGCCGCCGGGGCCCCGCGTCCAGGTGGTAGACGAGCGCGTCTCGCTCCACAGGCTGAGGAGAGACGGGGGGGGGGGGGAGGGGGGGGCGGAGTCCGGGTCACTGGGGCCCGCGGTCAACCGTGCCACCTCTCGGCGTCAAAAACGGGAGTCTGCGCGTCAGGGCCGTGGCGGTTCACTCGGCTCACGGTTCCGTTTCGGTCGCGCACAATTTCTACCGAGGAACGTTTGCGGCGGCGGCGGCGGCGGTGTGCCGCAGGACGCCGGGCGGCCGAATTCGCAAAAACAAACAGTAACTTGGGAGCTTTTGTGTTCAATTAAGCCAATCGAACATCACATTTTTCACTTCCCGATGCGCATCGAGACAGCTTTGCATCACACAGCATATTTATGGCGAGACATTCATGCTGGTTTTACCTCCAGATAATCCTCCCTCAGCTCCATGTCCTCATCGCTCTGGTGGACCCGGTCCTGTGAACACACAAACCAATGACACATGGGTCCCTGCCCGGCCACACACATTCAGTCAATGGCTGCAGCCCACCTTGGCACTGCAGTTCTGGCTAGGCTTGGCTTTCTTGGCTTTCGGTGACCCTCCTGTTGCCATGGACACCCCGGAGAACGAAGCGGCGGAGGACGACGGCGAATGCCCAGCCCCACCGGCCGGGGGACCGCCCAGACGCTGACCGCCTCCCGTAAAGGGGGTGAAGGGGGCCGCGGGAGGCGCGGGGGGGGGGGGCGGCGGCCGGCTGGGCGGACACCAGCCCCGACGGCCCCGCTCGCTCGCCGTCCTCAACCGGCGTTGCGCCGGCAGCGTTGCCCTTCAGCCCAGATGCACCCTGGGAGACCGGGGGGACTTCCGGAGGAGGAGGAGGACGGGCGGCGATGGCAGAGGACAGGGGGGCCGTGGCGGCCGCCGCGACAGGTGCGGCGGCGGTGGCGGCAGCCGGGACAGGCGTGGCTTCCGCAGGCCTCTCTGGGCTGGCGGCGCGGACCGGCGCCCTCGAGGCCATCGTGTCGGCCTGAGAGGCGGCGGGCCTGGCGGAGCGCTGGGAGGGATCAGGTTCACTCCCCTGCGCCGCTGGCGCAACTGCCGTTGCAGCGGTTTCCACGTCATCCCTGCCATCTTCTTCTGATTTCTTTTGAAGAAACCTATAGAAGAGAGGGGATACCATGATAAAATATAAATGTTGTATTTCATAACAGTCTATTTTATATATATATATATATATATATATATGTACAGTATATATATATATAGGGCCTACCTGACTATGGCACTCCCACTTGTGAGCCCCAAAGACTTCAGTGTTGCCGTTTTTAAAGCCTCTTCTCCGCTCACCTGTAATCAAAACACACACACACACACACACACACACACACACACACACACAGTGTTCACAAAATGCCGTGTCCCTCAGCTTGATGACTGATGTGGCTTTACCAACCTTGTCTCTCATGTAAACGCACACAGGAGTGGATCCTGACTGTGCCAGCACTCTGCAGAGAAGAACCACCGGTGATATGGTGTGAGTCTTACAACAGTCACTTTCTGAGAAGGGAAATCTTTAAGATACTCTCCTGCATTTCCTTGCAATCAATGAATACACTTTTTTTCAAACCACACGATATGCGATAAATATCTCCGCCATTTCTGCATACGAGTAAATATGGAAAGACACACACACACACACACACACACTCACCTCGTCTCAGGAAAGTGTGTGATGAGTTCCCACAGATTTTGCCCACAGGAGAAAGATCCCTGCAGTCGAGAACCATCTTCCAACTGCAGGCCAATGCGTACCTAGAAGAACATGCATGTAGACACCCGTCTTCACAGGATTCATCCCGGGAGCACACACAGGGCAACACACTTGACTTGGAGCTAGTGAGGGAATCGTGTACAGCACTTGATGCGTCAACATGGCCGCCAGGGCCTTCACTGCATAGGCCTGAGCTTTCATCGGGGTAAAGTCAAATTGCCACGGCTCAGCTCACCAATAAAAGCCAGCTCTTTGTCATTTCTATGAAATGCTTGGTTACCACCCAGCATTTTGTGTGGCTTATGTCAGTTACACAGATTGTTAGTCATTTTCTAGGAACAGTTATGCGTGAATGTGGAATTTATCTAGTCCTCTTCTAATGCCTCCGCAGCCACTGACTTCCACACACTCTGTTGTGACCTCACACTGTTGCTATACAATACACACTACTGTTCAAAAGTTTGGGGTCACTTAGAAATTTCCTTATTTTTGAAAGAAAAGCACTGTTTTTTCAATGAAGATAACATTACACTAATCAGAAATACACTATACGTTGTTAATGTGGTAAATGACTATTCTAGCTGCAAACATCTGGTTTTTAATGCAATATCTACATAGGCGTATAGAGGCCCATTTCCAGCAACCATCACTCCAGTGTTCTAATGGTACATTGTGTTTGCTAATTGCGTTAGAAGGCTAATGGATTAGAGAACCCTTGAAAACCCTTGTGCAATTATGTTAGCACAGATGAAAACAGTTTTGCTGGTTAGAGAAGCTATAAAACTGAGCATCCTGTGAGCTAGTTGAGAATCTGGAGCATCACATTTCTGGATTCGATTAAACTCTCAAAATGGCCAGAAAAAGATAACTTTAATGTGAAACTCGACAGTCTATTCTTGTTCTTAGAAATGAAGGCTGTTCCATGTGAGAAATTGCCAAGAAAGATTTCCTACAACGGTGTGTACTACTCCCTTCAGAGAACAGCACAAACAGGCTCTAACCAGAGTAGAAAGAGAAGTGGGAGGCCCCGCTGCACAACTGGGCAAGAAGACAACTACATTCCAGTCTCTAGTTTGAGAAATAGACGCCTCACAGGCCCTCAACTGGCAGCTTCATTAAATAGTACCCTGCAAAAGGCCAGTGTCAATGTCTACACAGTGAAGAGGCGACTCCGGGATGCTGGCCTTCGGGGCAGAATGGCAAAGAAAAAGCCATATCTGAAACTGGCCAATAAAAGGAAAAGACTAATATGGCCAAAAGAACACAGACATAGCCAATTTCCTCCTACAACAGGACAATGACCCAAAGCACACCTATTAGAGAAGAACTATTTAGGGAACTATTTAGGGAAGAAGCAGGCAGCTGGTCTTTTATCTGTAATGGAGTTTCATGGAAAACACTAAATTGTCTGGGTGACCCCAAACTCTTGAACGGTAGTGTATATGAAATACAGAAACGGCCCCATTGTCTTCAAATAAGGGAGATGGGATTTCTTTTTTGATGTGGTTGGCTGTGGATTTGTCTTCTTTGCAATGGACGCTGTGCACCCAACCTACGAGAGAGAGAGTGAAGTGGCCCACAGAAAACAACAACATTGCTTGGTACCAACTTGACCAGGACCTCGACAGAGTTCTAGAGGCCACATTGGGAGGATCAGCTGAAAGAAAAATGGACAGCATGACCACCATTGTCTACTCCATGGCCAAAGAACGCTTTGGTACGGAGAAGAAAGGCAGCAATATGGCACCTGGAAAACGGACCAACAGAAGGGCAAGAGAGATTACGCAGCTGAGAAGGGAAATCAAGGCTCTCAACATGCAGTACAAACCGGCTAGTCCCAAAGAGGAGGGCATAAAAGACCTGACCACTCGACTTCAAGGGCAACTACGCAGACTAAGAAGGGCAGAGAGGTCTCTGAGGCTGAGCAAGGAGAAGGAGGTTAAACCAACAACGAGCCAACATGGAGAGAAATCCAGGACATTGTGCACAAAGCCCGGTCATCATCAGCCCCAGGGCCTAGCTCTATACCATACAAAGTATACAAGAGATGTCCAATGCTTCTGCGCAGGCTATGGAACCTGTTGCGGAGAATTTGGATAAAGGGCATTACTCCAACATCCTGGAAGAGAGCGGAGGGACGTGCTTTGTACCAAAGGAAATGGACTCTGAAATAGGCCAATTCCGAACCATTTCTCTCCTGAGTGTCGAATGTAAGGTATTTTTCTCAGTCCTGGCGTGGAGGCTGACCATATACATGGTGAAGAACAAGTACGTCGACACATCAATCCAGAAGGGCGGCATCCCAGGCTCCCCTGGATGTTTGGAGCATACAAGCATCATCAGCCAGCTGATCCGCGAGGTGCCACGACAAGGTACTCAGAGCACTAGCCGACACCTTGGAGCAGGAGAGACGGAAGAAGCACCAACCTCAACCCGAGACCAACGCCATCCATCCAGTTCATCAGGGAGGGGGAGAAATCATCATCCTCCAAGAAGAGTCTCTTGTGGACAGCACCAGCATGGGAGATGAGGGTAGACCTTGGAAGGAAATGACACTTTCCCCAGGTTGTCCAAACTTCTCTGAGGCCTGACATGGTCATTTGGTCAGAAGAGGCCAAAAAGATCATCCTGATCGAACTGACCGCCCCGTGGGGAGATGGATGCAGCGAAGCCCATGAGAGGAAAGCCACCAAGTACCAGGATCTGGTCCAACAGTGCAGGGACAAGGGACGGCAGGCCTGGCTATTCCCAGTGGAGGTCGGGTGCAGGGGCTTCCCAGCACAGTCTGTGTGGAACACACTGACAGCGCTGGGAATAACAGGAAGGGAGAGGAAGACAGCTGCCCGTAGGTTGGGGGAAGCCGCAGAGAGAGAGCCTCTTGCTGGCTCTGGAATAGGAGGGAGGAGTTAAGCTGGGGACCAGGAGAAGATGGGCAGTGACTGGCCATCACTGCCGGCCCGCCAACTCGAGGGCGTTGTGGCTCAGGGTTGAAACGCCCAATGAAAGTTGGACACCACCTGATGACATCTTCTCCTGGTTGAAAGCTACAGTCACTTTCTAAGTTACTGAAGGAGTTAGCACTGTATTGTGTATGTAATAGCTCTGTGAGCGATCGATGACGAAGTAGCTGTACACTCCACATGGTGACATGCTCATTCATTTAAAAGGGTGCTTTAAAAGAGGTCTGCTACTTTAATATAGAGAAATCTTTCATACCTGGCTATCAGCTGCAGCCTGTTTTCTTGTACTTGGAACCATTTCCAGTTTGGCATTGTTGGGCACGCTGGCGTACCTCCATTGTAACGTTAGGTCCAGCACGTTCCTCTGAAACCTGTTAAACGTGGAGGCGGCGGGGGGCTTCCGTTATTACTGTGTTTAACAGGACATTATAAATATATCCAATAGAGAATAAAAAGACCAAATTAGGCTGAAACTATTGTCTTTAATGTATTTCGTTACAATGGACAGTAGGCTTTAATGCTAAGGCAACTTACTTCAACCCGTGATCGTTTGGATTAAATTCGTGCTTTTTACAGACGTCCTCGAGAACCTGAGAAAACACAATTGAAAGGAAGATCAGGATGATTTGAAGGATGCTATTTTGTTAATTGACATTGGTAATCAGAAAGATAGAAACGCATCAGTCACTAGCTACCGTTAGCTAAACACGACAGTGGTTTCACAGAAGCAACGGATGAAACAAACAGTCATGATTAATTATGCTTCGGCGTTATAAATTAAACACGCGTTACCTGTAATAGCGGTGTGTTTGGGGAGACTTTGACAGTTTGTCTTCTTCCGTTTGGAGTAAGCACAGTCACAGCTGCACTGTTGGCTGCCATTACGATATGACGTATCCGTGTTTATTTCAATAAACTTTATTGAACAGTATGTTTCTGGCAGATTTCAGGGCAACTCATCTCGTGTCCTCTGAAAAGTCATGCCATCCTTTAAATGCATATTTGATTGACAAATATGCACAGGATACATCAAATAGTACAAGCAGAATCCAAAACAAACTCAGAAAAAGAAGACAAAGCCAGGGAACAAAAACTAATCCCGTGTTTTGTCCAAGTATTAAGCTAAGGAAGAATTAGCGCCCTCTTCCGTCGTAACTCACATTTTGTGTATTAATGTCATTGTATACCAGATAACCACATAACCAAAACAAAGTATTGTGATTACTATCTTGCTAAAATGCTAAATAAACACATTATATCAATAAATATAAAATAACCATAGCCTATAAAATACATTTGTGTGGTAAATGAGTGTTATATGAGTGTTAGAGAAGCTGCGACACATGTTCTCAATGTGTGGCAGAAAATATTGAAGCACTTAAAGTTGCCTAAAATTCAGAAAATTCAATTCATTTTGATAGGCGCCACTTTCTTCACCAACAGATCAATTAAACAAATAATGAAATTTAAAAAAATGGTTCGAAATGAAATTGGATAAAATGTTGTCTGATATGACACACTGTCCAGTGAGTCAAAGGGGTCAGCACAGACAGTGGTCCACGCAGGGAAATCCAATATTACATTTCCCTTATCCAATAACCAGCCCCATCCTCTACAGCCTGTTCACCCACGACTGCGTCGCTTCCTACCCTGACAACACCATCATTAAGTTCGCCGACGACACCGTTGTGATTGGACGCATCACTGGCGGAGACGAGGCGGACTACAGGAGGGAGGTGGACAGTCTGGTGACGTGGTGTGGAAATAACAACCTCACCCTCAACACTGACAAGACCAAAGAGATGATTGTGGACATGAGGAAGGAGAAGAGGCCTCATCAGCCACTGTTCATCCGAGGTCTTGAGGTTGAGAGGGTGAGCAACTTTAAATACCTAGGGGTCCACATCAGTGACGACCTCACCTGGACATTCAACACCACACAGGTGGTGAAGAAGGCTCAGCAGCGGCTGTACTTCCTGAGGAGGCTGAGGAAATTTGGGATGGCGCCCAAGATCCTCAGCAACTTCTACAGCTGCATCATTGAGTCTGTTTTGACCACCTGCATCACCGTGTGGTACGGCAGCTCAACTGTGTGGGACCGCAAACGCCTGCAGAGAGTGGTAAAGACTGCGTCTAAGATCACCAGGACACCACAGCCCTCTCTGCAGAGCATATACCACCGCAGAGTCCACAGGAGAGCTGCCTCCATCATCAAAGACCCCACTCACCCCCAGCACGGACTCTTCACACTCCTGCCCTCAGGCCGGAGGTTCAGGAGTGTGAGATGCAGAACCACCAGGTTCAAGAATTCCTTCTTCCCCACGGCCGTCAGACTGTTGAACAGCTGAACCCCCTTAAGGACAGAGCGGACATGGACATGGACATCCTCACTGGACACTTTACACTGTTACTTGCACTAACTTTGCACAATAATGTCCAATGTTTACAGCTGCTGATGCACAATGCACATTTACAATTTCATTTCACAATTTCATCTCATTCACATCTTCTAAATGTTATATTTCTATTTTATTTTTCTTTATTTATTTTTATTTTATATATTTTTTTACTTTTTATTTGAATTTTTTATTGTACAATTTATTCTATTTAGATTTTTATACATTATTTATATATGGTATCCAGTGTGGGCAGCAAAGTAAGCATTTCATTGTTCAGGGAAACAAACGTGTTTCTTTACTGCACACATGACAATAAAAACCTTTGAATCCTTGAAGAGAGGTCAGCAACTTCTCCTTTCCATTGTTGTCATACAGTGAAGCTCGAAGGCCAAAAGAAAATTTCTCT
The DNA here is from genome assembly GCA_036785325.1 of Urophycis tenuis. Taxonomy (NCBI): domain Eukaryota; kingdom Metazoa; phylum Chordata; class Actinopteri; order Gadiformes; family Phycidae; genus Urophycis; species Urophycis tenuis. The sequence continues at coordinate 16,796,858 of JAXIVH010000001.1, forward strand.
GTTTCGCTGGTTGAATTAGAAAAACCTTTGTGTTGCTATTTCTTTATCTGCTTTTAAAAAGAAAAAAAAAGATTGAAACTATGGTGTACTGAAGAGTTTGAACCAAACAACATATTTCCTTTTTTTTTTTAAGATAAGATAAGATAAGATAAGATATTCCTTTATTAATCCCCCTTAGGAGAAATTCACAGTGACCAGCAGTACAGGGGATAGATGTGCAGTAAGAGCCTGGCTAAAGTCAATACACAATAAACAATAAATTAGATTAAATACAAGCTCTTAAGTCAGGTCGGTGACGAGTGAGTACCTGTATGCATACTAGTGTCCTTGATAGTTGTTTATGGTGCAAAATGCAAAGTAGATAGATAGTGCAAATATGCGGAAAGTGCAAGGTGCAAGATGTGCAAATTTATACAGGTATTCCAGGTACAACATATGAATAGACCTGGAATAACAACGGCTAGGACACAGTCCAAGGTGTGTGGTGTGGTGTATGTGAATGTGAAGTTCAGTCCATTCCATTTGTCTTTTGTCTGGTGGTGTTGGAGCTTCCTGAGCCTGATGGTTGGTGGGATGAGGGAGCGCCCAAGCACTTTGAGGCACTTGGCTGAGTGAGCATGTGGCTGAACGTGTTCCTGAGTTGCTTCAGTTGCTTCAGTTCGGCATAGTGAGGCTGAGAGGGTAGTTCCGGGTCGCCAGCAGCTTTCCCCTCGTCCTCCTCACTGTCGCCGCCTCCACACAGTCCAGCTTCATCCCCACTGCAGAGCTCGCCGTCCTCCCTGGCTTGTACAGCTTCCTGGCACCACCGCTCCCAATGCTTCCTCCCCAGCACACGGCAGTGAAGAAGGTGACACTGGCCACCGCAGGCTGGTAGACCATCCATAGCAGCCTGGTGCACGCAATGAAAGATGACAGATGGACAGTGGTTATCAATGAGATGAACAGACATAAGATGAAAATGGCTAGAAAACAGTCTGGGGTGTGTGGTGTGGTATACAAATCCGTTATCTGGTGGTGCTGGCGCTTCCGAGACGTTGGGAGCGGGTGGTTGAGGTATTGTAGTGCCTGATAGCTGATGGGATGAAAGAGCCCCCCAAGCGCTTTGAAGCACGTGGCTGAGTGAGCCTATGGCTGAATGTGCTCCTGAGTTGCCTCAGCTCGGCGTAGAGAGGGTGAGAGGGGTTGTCCAGGATCGCCTGCAGCTTTCCCCTCATCCTCCTCTCTGTCACCGCCTCCACACAGTCCAGCTTCATCCCCACCACGGAGCTCGCCCTCCTCACCAGCTTGTTCAGCTTACTGGCCCCACAGCTCCCGATGCCTCCTCCCCAGCACACGACGGCGAAGAAGGTGACACTGGCTACCACCGACTGGTAGAACATCCGTAGCAGCCTAGTGCACACATTGAAGGATCTGAGCCTCCTCAGGAAGAACAGCCTGCTCTGTCCCTTCCTGTAGAGGGCCTCGGTATTGTCAGACCAGTCCAGTTTGTTGTTTAGGTGCACCCCAAGGAACTTGCAGGTATCCACCATCTCCACCACTCCCCCCTTTATGGAAACCGGTAATGGGGGACTCTTCCTGCGTCTGAAGTTCACCACCAGCTCCTTGGTTTTCCCTGTGTTGAGCTGAAGGTGGTTCCCGTCACACCATCCCACAAAGTTCTTCACCAGTTCCCTGTACTCCTCCTCCTCGTTGTCTGTGATGCATCCAACAATGGAGGAGTCGTCCGAGAACTTCTGCAGGTGGCATGTTTGGGAGTTGAAGCAGAAATCCGAGGTGTATAGGGTGAAAAGGAATGGTGAAAGTACAAATATATTACATACTGACTGACTAGACCAAATATGCAAACACAGTGTAAACATTTCAGCCTAAAGGCAAATCCTTAATCTCAGAACCAGGATGTTTGTTTGTCCTAACCTTTACTTACATTTACACTGACATTTGGGGCATTTAGCAGACGCTGTCATCCAGAGCGCTTCACAATAAGTACATTAGTCAGAAGAAGGAGAAACATTTCATTACTGTTGATACAGTGTGGCGGCGCGAGCAATGAGGAGGAAGTAAAGCAAAACCAAAAGGAAAAATATTTAGTAATATTTAGTAAGTAATATTGTCCGACAACACAACCTCGGGAATTACACCCAAGGAAATAGACTGAACAATTTAGCATAGAGACGTGGTTCCGTTTGAAAAATACAGAATTTTATTTAAAAAGACTCATTTCCTCAAAACACCAAACCATTCATACCAGGAGGGAGAGCTGTATCAGGGCTGAGGCCTACTAATAAAATAATAATAATTCATTTTATTTGTATAGCGCTTTTCAGAGACCCAAAGTCGCTTACAAAATGGAACAAAGAATGAAGAAAGATGAGAGTACCACATATATACAGTACATACATACAGAGATACATACCTACACAAGACAAGACATAAGGACAGGACAGGAGCAATAGGAGTCGAATGGGCCAAGGTGCAGGGGAGAGTGGCGGGGTGGGGGGAGGGGGTGGCGAGGCATGAGGTGGGGAGAGGGCAAGGTAGGGGATTGTTAGGGTTATGGATAGGGGAGGTCGTAGGCTTGTGTGAAGAGGTATGTTTTTAAACGGGATTTGAATGTGGGAAGAGAGGGGGTGTCACGAACAGATTGGGGGAGTGAGTTCCAGAGTCAGGGTGCTGCTGAGGAGAAGGCTCTGTCGCCGAAGGTTTTGAGTCTTGATGGTTTAGCGATCAGAGTGAGTGTGGAGGAGGATCGGAGGGCTCGGGAGGGTCGATTGGGGGTGAGGAGATCTGACAGGTAGGACGGGGCTAGGTGATGGAGAGCTTTAAAAGTCAGGAGGAATATTTTGAAGGTGATGCGTTGTTTGATGGGGAGTCAGTGAAGAGTGCAGAGCACAGGAGTGGTGTTCACGGGACCGGGTGTGGGTAAGGAGGTGAGCAGCAGAGTTTTGGACCAATTGGAGTCTATGGAGGGAGTGAGAGGTGATGCCAGTGAGGAGGGAGTTGCAGTAGTCCAGACGTGAGGAAATGAAGGCATGGATGAGGGATTCGGCAGCAGAGGGGGAGAGGCAGTGTCTGATCTTGGCGATGCGATGTCACTTGAACTATGTCCTACTGCTTGGGCTAACTCACACATGTCATGCTGGAGTTTACATGTTGATTTTCAGAAATTACATTTGTGATTCGTTATGGCTTACACAGGGTGTGGCGTAAGAGGGTGTGGAGGGGGCGCCTCACGCTGATTACGTAAGGGTCTTAAGCTCTGTTCAATATGGTTCAGGTCAACTTTCTGAAGTGACATTTGCATAAACAAAGGTGTGATATGTGCCTATTTAAAGGCTCGGAACAGTCCCTGATATCACTCGAAGATGAGGAGCGGTAATCCCAAAATGTGGTCACCTAGAGTTAATGCAATGTCCGTAATTTCTCTGTGGCTTTTCATGCTGATGTTCTCTCCGGTGAAGGTCTCCGGTGAGACCTCCTCCGAACAAGAAGACATGACGTTCCACAGTCTGACCAACGCGTCCGTGACCTGCAATGACGGTTCTCCAGCTGGGTAAGTAGCCTTGACCTGTGATTTTTTTGTACTCTTCCTCTTCGAAGCACATCTCTGAAGCAGGCCTGTGTCATGATCTTTCTGGTGTGACCACGTCATTTAGGATTCATGCTTGCGTTGCACTGCGACTTTCTACGACTGGGATAGAATGGCATCACTTTTCACAGGACACCCACGAGACATCTTGACATACAGTTACACACAGGCAAACACACGCACACACACACACACACACACACACAGAAATACAAGTCATCAGTAACCTTTTCGTTGCGTTCCCCTATAGGTACTATTTAAGGGCGTCAAATTCCAACAGCAAGCGGTGGCAAGTGTATTTACAAGGTAAGGAGGGCTACGGTGGTTTGTGAGATTAACACACTGCTCATTCAGATCTTATTGACCCGTGTGGACTCAGGTCTACAGTACAATGCCGTCCTTGGGGTCATGTCTGTGTTTGCGCCAGGTGGATACTTCTGTTTCGACAAGAAGACCTGCGCCCACAGGTATGCGACGTCCAGAGAACTGATGAGCACCACAGTGCGTCCACGCAAAATAGCAGGTAAACGGCAAACCCTTGGACACGTTCACCGTTCGTCCAACCGTCGATCCGTCAATGCAATCTACTGTCCGTTTGAGCTTAGCTACGTTCTGCCCGATTCTTCCGTTTGATTTCCATCTGCCTGATGTCTACCTGTACCGTCAGGAGAAACGTTCTCGATCAGAGGAAGGCCTCAGGGTCAAGTGGCAGCACTCTGAAGCTATCGCTTAGGGAACATCATGTATACCTTGATGAATGCCGGTTGTCATTTGTCCAGTTTAGTGTTGTTTCTTTTTTTTGCAATCCTTCAAAAGGAAAACTCTATAACATTGAGTTAGAGTGTAGTTGTAGTTAATCAGTGAAGGCATGTGAGACAAGGCTAGCTTTGGGTCAGCTACATAATTCCATCTTCTCCAAAGTAAAGATTTTTTTTTTTAGCTATTTCACTTGTGTCTTTGTGAACATTTAATCAAAACACAAAAACGACATCTTGATTGTTTCAGAGCTGAATGTTGAGGGTTTTCACACTTTCACACTAACTTAATTTACAGATTCAGGGTCCAGAGACAAAGACAAAAGACAAAACAACACACAGAATTAGATACAAACCCAACAATATGATATATACTCAAAAGTATGAATGGAGCTTCATCCTAACCCTTTGTTATCATTCTCTTCTCAGGACACGGGATTACATCAGGTCTGCCAGAACATAATCCCCACTGGTGGGACGCAAATATTGTGTATGTTTTTCATATTGCTTGCAGCCAAGTAAGTGTGTGTGTGTGTGTGTGTGTGTGTGTGTGTGCGCACGCACGCGCGTCCTTCACTAACACTTACTGTATCTTTGCTTTGCCAGTTTCGTCCCATACTGCTCCAGTGACACCTGGACTGGAGAATCACCCAAGACAGCAAACTGTAAGATTGAAGATGAATCCTCCACCTGACAGACAGATACAAAGACAGACAGGCAGAGAGACACAGACAGACAGAAAAACACAGACAGATACAAAGACAGACAGGCAGAGAGACACAGACAGACAGAAAAACACAGACAGATACAAAGACAGACAGGCAGAGAGATTTAGACAGATACAAAGACAGACAGGCAGAGAGATATAGACAGATACAAAGACAAACAGGCAGAGAGACACAGACAGATACAAAGACAGACAGGCAGAGAGACATGGACAAATACAAAGACAGACAGGCATGCAGATGGACAGACTTTCCGATAATGATAATAATGCCCGATATCAACGCTCATATTTGATCTCTAATTTATTCATGTTATATTTGTTATACATTACAAAGCACTTATATATATATATACAACTGATCACCACCTGGTGGCGAGTTGGCTCCGATGGCGGGGGAAGATGCCGGTCAGACCTGGCAGACACAAACGTACTGGGAGGGTCTGCTGGGAACGTCTGGCTGAATCTCCTGTCAGAACGAGCTTCAACTCCCACCTCCGGGAGAGCTTCAACCATGTCCCGGGGGAGGCGGGGGACATAAAGTCCGAGTGGACCTTGTTCCGTGCCTCCATTGTTGAAGCGGCTGACCGAGCTGTGGCCGTAAGGTCGTCGGTGCCTGTCGCGGCGGCAACCCCCGAACCCGCTGGTGGACCCCAGCGGTAAGGGATGCCGTCAAGCTGAAGAAGGAGTCCTACCGGGCCTTTTTGGCCTGTGGGACTCCTGAGGCAGCTGATGGGTACCGGCGGGCCAAGCGGGGCGCGGCTTTGGCGGTTGCGGAGGCAAAAACTCGGGTGTGGGAGGAGTTCGGTGAGGCCATGGAGAACGACTTCCGAACGGCTTCGAGGAGGTTCTGGACCACCATCCGGCGTCTCAGGAGGGGGAAGCAGTGCTCTGTCAACACCGTGTATGGGAGAGACGGGGCGCTGCTGACCTCGACTCGGGACGTCGTGAATCGGTGGGGGGAATACTTCGAAGACCTCCTCAATCCCACCAACACGCCTTCCACTGAGGAAGCAGGGTCTGGGGACTCGGGGGGGGACTCTCCTATCTCCGGGGCTGAGATCGCCGAGGTGGTTAAAAAGCTCCTCGGTGGCAAGGCTCCGGGGGTGGACGAGATCCACCCCGAGTTCCTAAAGGCCCTGGATGCTGTGGGGCTGTCTTGGTTGACACGTCTCTGCAGCATCGCGTGGACATCGGGGGCAGTGCCTCTGGATTGGCAGACCGGGGTGGTGGTTCCCCTCTTCAAAAAGGGGGACCAGAGGGTGTGCTCCAACTACAGGGGGATCACACTCCTCAGCCTCCCCGGTAAGGTCTATTCGGGGGTCCTGGAGAGGAGGGTCCGTAGGATAGTCGAACCTCGGATTCAGTAGGAGCAATGTGGTTTTCGTCCCGGCCGTGGAACTGTGGACCAGCTCTATACCCTTAGCGCGGTACTCGAGGGTGCATGGGAGTTCGCCCAACCAGTCTACATGTGCTTTGTGGACTTGGAGAAGGCGTTCGACCGTGTCCCTCGGGGAGCCCTGTGGGGGGTGCTTCGGGAGTATGGGGTACCGGGCCCGCTGTTACGGGCCATCGGGTCCCTGTACTCCCGGTGCCAGAGCTTGGTCCGCATTGCCGGCAGTAAGTCGAGCCTGTTTCCGGTGAGAGTTGGCCTCCGCCAGGGCTGCCCTTTGTCACTGATTCTGTTCACAACTTTTATGGACAGAATTTCTAGGCGCAGCCAGGGCGTTGAGGGGTTACGGTTCGGTGGCCTCAGGATTGCGTCACTGCTTTTTGCAGATGATCTTGTCCTGTTGGCTTCATCGGGCCGTGACCTTCAGCTCTCACTGGAGCAGTTCGCAGCCGAATGTGAAGCGGCTGGGATGAGGATCAGCACCTCCAAATCAGAGGCCATGGTTCTCGGCCGGAAAAGGGTGGAGTGCACTCTCCGGGTCGGGGAGGAGATTCTGCCTCAAGTGGAGGAGTTCAAGTATCTCGGGGTCTTGTTCACGAGTGAGGGGAGGATGGAGCGGGAGATTGACCGATGGATCGGTGCGGCGTCGGCAGTGATGCGGGCTCTGCCCCGGTCCGTCATGGTGAAGAAGGAGCTGAGCCGAAAGGCGAAGCTCTCGATTTACCGGTCAATCTACGTTCCTACCCTCACCTATGGTCACGAGCTGTGGGTAGTGACCGAAAGAACGAGATTGCAAATACAAGCGGCCGAAATGAGTTTCCTCCGCAGGGTGTCCGGGCTCTCCCTTAGAGATAGGGTGAGAAGCTCGGTCATCCGGGAGGGGCTCAGAGTAGAACCGCTGCTCCTCCGCATCGAGAGGAGCTAGTTGCGGTGGCTCGGGCATCTAGTGAGGATGCCTCCTGGACGCCTCCCTGGGGAGGTGTTCCGGGCACGTCCCTCCGGGAGGAGGCCCCGGGGAAGACCCAGGACACGCTGGAGGGACTATGTCTCTCGGCTGGCCTGGGAACGCCTCGGGATCCCCCCGGAAGAGCTGGACGAAGTGGCTGGGGAGAGGAAAGTCTGGGCTTCCCTCCTCAGGCTGCTGCCCCCGCGACCCGACCCCGGATAAGCGGCAGAAATGAATGGGATGGATGGATATATATGTATATATATATATATATATATATGTATATATATATATATATATATGTGTGGCGTGTTTTCTCAGCCGATTGGGCCTTCATGGGCGCTCTGATCGTCGAAGAGGTGGTGAAAGACCTCCTGCCCCAAGGCCTGGACCAGGCCGAGGTCCTGATGTTGTCCGGGAGCAGGTGAGTCTCACGCAGCCCATCTCTCTGTTTGGATCAGCCTCACCACCCACCATCGTACTGAGAAGAACCTTCTGAGAGCATAAACGAAAAATCCTATGCTCTTCCCAACCTCTACCGCACACACGTGCACGCACGCACACACACACACACACACACACACACACACACACACACACACACACACACACACACCAGTGCGGGTGCTTTAGGTGTCTTGTTCAACGTTGACCGGGTGGCAGAGCAGCTGAAGGAAAGTGGTTACCCTGGTGTGAAGGTCAGGGGTTTCGCTGACTCGGGATGGTTCAAACTCCTCGAGCAGTTCATCCCCAGTGACTGCATCAGCATCCTCGAATGCAAATCAGACGAATATGCAAGGAGATCTCGCAGGTGAGGAATAAGGGACGCATACGATGGGGCAACAGAGTCATGGATGGATGGACAAACTGTAACAGGGAGGGACGTGACTCGGCTCTGATCTTCATCTCCAGGTACTGGGGTACCAAGGTGCCGGACAGCTGCCCACACACACCTGAAGAGGAGTGGAAGTGTGCCGCCGGAGATGTCATGTATTCAATGGTGAAAAGTGAGTTGTGTGTGTGTGTGTGTCGCCCGCCACAGAGGACAAGATGAGGTTCCTTCACAGTGTCCACAGCGGCCTTAAGGAGTCCATAAAGGGGGTCCCGTGAGTAAAGACACACTCACACACACCCAGAGGATTGCCACTGAGAGGTGATGTTGTACACTAGCAATGGTTAGCCTAGCAAATTAAATGCTTGGAACTTGTTCTGGTGACTTTCTTGCTGTATTAACAGCAATGAAATGTTTCACCTTCTGACAACATTTATCCAAATGTCGCTTTGGATAAAAGCGTCTGCCAAATACCCTAAATGTAAATGTAAATGTAAATGTAAATGTGATGTAATGTGTTCTCTGGGCCAACAGGGGGGTGTTCTCTGCCAACTGCTTGGATCACGTGGTCATTTCCCACAAGTGAGTCAACGGATCCAACGTTTAGCACTGCAAAGCATCTTCAGAAAACCAAGACGGGATGGTTTTCATGTGATAATTCGATAATTCGATAATGCATATACCCCCTCCCTCTCTCTTTATCTGCTTCGCCTCTATGGCTACACCCACACACTCTCAGCCACTGGACGGAGTTGGCGGTGAAGGGGACCTCCTTGCCACAGGCGGTTGCCTGCTGGGAAAGTAGCCTGGACGGGGACGGGCACGAATGTCCCGCCCACTTGATTGACAGCTGCGATTCGCTTCACTGTAACCCCACGTGTCCGTCAAAGTTCCGTGGGTACAAGATGAGTGCTAACGAGTACTTGAAGGTGTTTGGATTCAGCCCCTGAGGTAATAAAAGCAGAGGGAAATTGACCCTGTGAAGCTCTTGGGCATGTTCAATAAATACAAATAGCAGACATTGTTTGTGGGATCGTTACTATGCAGCGCTACTTAAAAATGTAATAATAATAATAATAATAATGCATTTTATTTGGGAGCGCCTTTCACGTCACACAAGGACACTTTACAAATTAAGAACAAGCAAATAATAAAAACATTAAAAGTGCAAGTAAAAACAACAAGAAAACTAAAGAGAGAACGCTGTCCTGAAAAGGTGGGTTTTAAGAGAGGATTTGAACTGTGGGAGGGAACTAAAGGCTGCATGTTACGGCAGCATGGAGTATAAAGGCCCCATTAGGAATAAATTGGGAAGGGAATGATAGCCGTCAATCAAAATCAATGAAAGATTTGAACGCCTGCATGACAAACATGACTAATGACTCAACGAAACAACCAAAAAAGCCTCGCCTTTACAGCACAGACAGGTGTATAAAGTGAAGCTTACTGCTGCTTCAGTTTGTCCAGGTCTGTCTGACCGCTGTAGTCGTGTAGCAATAGATCTGTTAGGATCAGTGCCCTCTTGTGTTGGTACTCACATTTACTCTGTGGGATTCTCATAGCCTTCAACTTCCTATGCTTTGGCGATAAACAAGACATTTTTTGACCTGTGGTTAGGCAGACCACAGTCAGTGGTAGTTCGCAGCCGAATACAGTTAAAGGTAGTCAAAGGCAGTTAAGGTCCTGCCCTTGTGATGCAAGGGCAGGACAGAAGGCACGATGGAGCATGGTTGACTGCAACCACAAATACAAATGTAAAATGAAACAGGATGATGATAAAATATAATTTATTTAAAAATATGAAAAAAAAACAATAAACTACAGTCACTCAAAATAAAACCCAACATTAATCGTATACACTTAGGGAGCAATGAGATGACCAAAGGTAAGTCCCATCTATGGGATCTTCACCGTTTCTTTGCAACACACAGGATAACAGATCCGCACCCAACAGAAACAATAACAACAATGTTCACAGTCGATACAAAAGTGCGAAAATGATATGTTAAAAATAGTAAGAGTTGTAGTATACTGTAAATGCAACCAAAGGAATTTGTGGTGTTAATTCGAAGTGTGAGCGTTCAATTCTGAACTAACTTGCAAGCCCAGCATGTGCAGCTTGAGCAATACACCATTTAACAGTCCCTTAAACAACGGGCAAAATAGTCAGGTTGATCCACAGGCGTTTTCCCTTACCCTGCTGGGTGGAGAACGTGAAGGAGTTGGTCTCAAAGACAGCGGTCGTTTACTGTCAGTAGAGGACGGGCAGTCGGCCCGTTGCCCCTGTATTCCACCACGGGCAGTCTCTGCTAACCACAATGACCAAACCCTCAGAATGCCCAAGGAACCAAATCCATCCTTGTAGAATTCCTGTCCAGTGAGAACGTAGCTTTTCCCGTGGTCCTCATCTGGTGTTCCTCACGCTGGCCAGCTCCAAACAGGAAACATTGATTGCATTTGTATCGTTTCTTCCTTTGAGCATATAGTCAACTGAATAGCTTCGGAAAATATACCTCTTGACTGTTAACAGGCCGAATCCTAAGGAAAAAAAACAAACAAAAACAGGGTAGAGGACTGGAAGATCATACTAGAGCAGGTAAAATCAAACAAACCCAGAAAGAAGCAATCATGCTGGCACAGGTGAGGATCCAACCAGTAACGCCAAGATCACAAGATTTCTACAGGACTCCACATCAAGTAGAATGACCAGGGCTGTACAGTGCGGCGGTTTTGATCACACATGCACATTAAAAGTGATTGTGTTGCAAAGAGAAATGTGCATCAACTCACACGTGTGCAAGTTCATGCGTGATCTCCATGATCATGGAGTGGCAATGGTGTATTTCGCAAATTGTTCTTAACGGTCCACCTGTGTGCGCTGCTAAATGAGTGTTTGTGCTGAAATCTTTAGCTTGTTAGCACCAGTGTGACCACCTAATAAAGTTAGCGTACAGCCCTGATGAATATGAATATGTATGTTGACAATCTTTGAATCTTCACGTTCAGTTGCCAAGGCTACGCCTATGGACCTGATACTAAAAATGTACATTGTGTTGGTAGGCTGCAGTTGCCAAAAAACTTAATCAATCCAATCAAATTTGAGTGAACGTCCCGTCCTTCCATGTCATCATCCTTCGATCACAGATCACGCGGGTCCTTCACGTCAGAACCGGGCCTGGCGTCCCGCGGTGTGAGGGAGACGTGTCGTCATGGCGACCCACCTGTCTGCTGCAGCTGCGGGGCTTGTTCCGCTTCCTCTCGTGGATCGACTGGAGCCGCGTGATGAGAAACTTCTTGTCCTCCCCCTCCTAGAACAGGAAGTAGCAGGCGTCATTACCCGGGGCTTAAAACAACTGTGATCAGGATCCAAAATGACCCGATGTCGGCCAATGGCAAACAGATTTGATGAGGCAGGCACAAAAAGATGCACATTAAAACAAGTGCTCTGGTGGGTGAATAGACACATTCTAATGCTGACCGTAACAGAAGTTAAAACCACTAAATCAGTCTCAACAAAATTGTTGTTACATTCACGATCTGCTCCTGATTCAAGATTCAAGATTCAAGTATCTTTACTGCAGCAGGTGGATGATCTTCCTCTGGCCTCCCACCACCTGCATGTTGAAGTAGATTACGATCCTGAAAGACACCAAGAACATCAGAAACCAAGAGAGTCAAACAGTGTCTACACACCACATGCTGAAAAAGGTATGTGTGTGTGTTTGTGTGTGTGTGTCTGCACCTGAGAGTGCGTGCATGTGCATGCGTGTGTGTGTGTGCCTGCTCACAGGAAGATGCCGGCGGCCACAAACAGGAAGAGGGGGTTCTCCACCAGGTAGGCGTGGGCAGTGGCTAGCCAGGCCAGTTTGGGGTGGTCCTGTTCCAGCTGCTTCATCCACAGGTGCCCCGCCTGCGTCATGGCTGAGAGGCCGCGGAAAGGCCCACAGGACACAGAGGGTTGGATGCTGGTAGGAAGGACGGATGGGAGGAAAGGAAAGAAGGAAGTCAAAGAAGTAACGAAGGATGGATAGAAGTCAACACCTGGTTGGTATGAACGGCGTTGTTGGAAACTATAGGACCAGACGGGCACTGTTTCTTTAAGGAGTAACATGATAGATGAAGATGAGAAAGCGAGACTCTTGTCTGCTGTTGTGAGCGAGTTATCAGGCTGGTGTGTGTGTGTGTGTGTGTGTGTGTGTGTGTGTGTGCACGCGCGGATGCGTGTGTACCTCCACGTGGTGTAAGTGACGCACACAGAGGCACCCAAGAAGGCAGGGAAGCAGAGCAAGGTGATGAAGATGGTGGTCATCTGACTGGCCCTGTACGGCTTCCGGGGAGCCTGGCAGTTCAGCATCACGCTGCCCTGCGCAGAAGACAAGCCCTCGGGTCGGTCAGAGGGTCCGAAACCCCGTGGTTCACTCGCTTCAGATGGAGCAGTGGTCCGGCGACATGCACTTCTATTCAGCTTCTACTCGCCAATTAACCAGGGAATGAAGTCAAGGAGACCGCACTGGGTGATCTAGGGAGGGACTGGCCAAGAGGCGCGGTTCACAAGTGTGGGGCCAGGGCACTGACCATCTTAATGTAGAAGACCAGCAGGAGTTTGATGATCTGCACGCCGGGCAGGAGAGGCGTGAAGAGGACGCCCAGCCTGACGAGAACACAAAACCACGACATCCCAGTCAGGTGAGGGGTGACAACACAACTTCAAGGCATTCAATGAATCGGCATAGGTCATTCATGAAGGTGTCCAACTCATTTATGGGATGTGACTGAAATGAGATATCCCACCAGGCCAGGGTTTGTCCATAGATAAGCTCCAGGACGTTCCTGGCGATATCAAACACCGGCCTTCTGCTTTTCTTCAGCACCTTCTCTGAAAACTGGGCCCGGGGAAGAGCAGGGACCAGGGGCTTCGTCAGGAATACCAAAGCGAAGGTCAATAAATCAGGCAGAAGGCTACAAGAAAATAACCTTGCTATGGACGTGTTGATGTTGATTCCTGCAATACCATACAATGACCTGATGTAAATATGGCGTTAAAATGCTACCTTCTTTGAATAAATTACAACTTAGATTACTACACATACTTGAGCAGATACATAAATGTACGATTGCTGAACAAATTGTTCATGCTATCGTTATGTATTATGTTGGCCAACACTCTTACACTGATCGTTCTGTTCAATAAAAGATAAAACAAAAAAAATCTAATGTAGAATAAAATATCTCCCCGTCAACTATACAAATAGGATAGGTTCATGTTTGTTGTAAAATGTTAGTCTACTCTTCATGAACAGATTGAACATCTACCTCGGACATGGTTCCACGCATTTGCAGGTTTCTTTGAAAACAAATGCTCATGGCTCGCGTGGAAGTGGGAGCGTCGTCAATGAGTTGTGCTACGGGTTGTGTTACGGGAGTTGTGGTACTCCCCCCACCCCCAACAAAAATGTTGTATGATGTAAAATAGCTAAGCAAGACACAAGATATGTCCAGCAACCACATATTTATTAACTGACAAAGGATCAAGAGGATCAAGAGCTTTCACAAACTTTACAACATTCAACTTTAAAACTCATCAAAAACTTTGTCTAACTGTGCCACGAAGTCCACCAATCCAAGAAAAATCTCGCAAAGCTAACACTCTTCACAAACTTCACACACTGGATTAGCCGGTTGAGGAATTTGTCGGTTCGGTACATATGACCAAAGCCGGCCCAAGGCATAAGCGAACTTAGCGCCTGCTTAGGGCACGGTGGCCAATAGGGGGCCCCCAAGAGCAATTTGAATATATTGAATGAAACTTTGAATATATTGAATGAACCTTTGAATATATTGAATGAACCTTTGAATATATTGAATGAAACTTTGAATATATTGAATGAACCTTTGAATATATTGAATGAACCTTTGAATATATTGAATGAAACTTGACTGACGTCAGACTTCACGGCAGTGCCTGGCACCCAACATTTGACTCAAGTGACTTGCACAACCCGGATCATATAGTGAGTGACTCAGAATAACCGGAGTCCTTAAAATGATCCGAATTGACACTCATCACTAGTGTGGACTCTTGCGCCGCGTTTCAACTGGAACGTTCCCCAGGAAATAGGAACCTTTGGAGGAACTGCAAAGGTTCCTGCGGTGCTTTTCCACCGCAGGAACCAGAGGAAAATTAAGTTCCAGGGACATTATTTCCAACAGTACAGGAACTTTGTGGGTGTGGCTTGTAGTGCTGAACATCTCTGATTGGTCAAGTAATAATAATAATAATAATAATAATAATAATAATAATAATAATAATGCATTTTATTTAGAGGCGCCTTTCAAAGCACTCAAGGACACCTTACAGACAAGTTAAAAACAAGTAACAAGTAACAATGGCATACTTTGTCAGTGTGTGAGTATGCCACTCGGAATAAGTGTGAGTCAGAAGTGCAAATGTCTGGTGGGAGAGAGTTCCATAGGCGGGAAGCAGATCGGCTAAAGTACTTTAATTTGATCAAAGCCATTTTAACATCTGCAGCCACAAACCAATGTTTTTTTTGTTCAGTATGGCATGCAGTTAATCACACAGTCCTCTTATTGCATCCATATTGGTAAACTACATTTAAATAACTCATTTTCTGTTATGTGTATTGATCATTCCTCTTGATAGCAGTAGGTTCAACAAGCCAATGTTTTTACCAGCACTGCGGTACGTGAATAGAGGTTGCTTTTGATAACATGGCAGAGTGCATTTTTGCAATATCATAAAACTTTTATTTTGAATACCAACTTCCTCTAGCAGTGTGATGGCCTACTTTTAGTTATCAAAAAGGGAAACAACCTAAAAAAAAAAATCTCCAAAACGTGAACACAATATAAAAAGGTGCACCCACACAATCCTGCTCATCAGGGAACTTCACTACACCATTTTACACTTAATACAATAGTGAAATGCACTATAAATGAAATGCATTATAATGAAATCCTCTAAATACACAGGATATTGTTATTATGGTACTGAGCATATGCTCATTTTAACTGGCTGTATGAGTTTGAATATGGAAGCATTTTAGGACAATAATCAAATGAAAATACAATGATGATAATGCAATGGCGCTAATGCTTTAAAATTTAAATGCAATCATCCAATTTTCATTAGTTTTTCCAAAAACTCCCCTATAAAGGCGACAATATTGAAATGCACATTAAAAGTTGAAAATGAAAATGCAATAGCACAGTGCTTTTTATTTGTCATAATATAAATGACATTATTGGGGACAAATAAAATGAAGATGCAAGCATCCAGTTTGCAAAATCAAACTCTTCACACAAAAATTTATATTATTATTTATTGTGCATATGAACTATGCACAATCTAGATAGCGCTTCTCGTCATATTTGGTGATCACGTGATCACCAAATTTCTCCTCAAATGAATGGAGGCTAAATGACTGAACCTCGAGATTGAATTAAAACTGTATTAAAAAGGTCTACTTCCGTATGGCTGTGCTATGTATTTTTCATTTTGAGATATTTGTGAATAAAGATGTAAACAATTCTCATAGATATACCATTGAGCCTAGCTTTCCATTGTAACATTTGACTCCGCTTATTGATTGCTGGTTGTCAACTAGGTTGCATAGCTCAGTGGGTAGAGTGTGTTCCACAACTTGAGGGTTGGCGGTTTGGTCCCCATCTCAACTAAATTTATCTCAATGATTACGGGCATTCCTATGCACAAGTAATTCCTCTTGTGGAATTACATTTTTCTCATTATTAATGTCTGTGGTCAAAAACAGTGGACTAGGAACAAGTTTCTGATCAGGCAAATTGGACTCAAGTGACTCGCACAACCCGGATCATACTTGTGAGTGACTCAGAATAACCGGAATCCTTAAAATGATCTGAGTTGACCATCACTAGCGTGGAGTCTTGTGTCGCGTTTCAGAACGCACCCCAGGAATGATTACATGATTACATGGCAGAGTTCATTTTTGGACACCAACTTCCTTCAAAAGACTGATGGCCTACTTTTAGTTATCAAACAGGGAAACAATCTTAAAAACAAATTCTCCAAAATGTGGATGTATTAAAGAAGGTGCACCCACATA
Organism: Urophycis tenuis; assembly: GCA_036785325.1. NCBI lineage: Eukaryota > Metazoa > Chordata > Actinopteri > Gadiformes > Phycidae > Urophycis > Urophycis tenuis. The sequence continues at coordinate 16,813,199 of JAXIVH010000001.1, forward strand.
ATCCTGCTCATCAGGGAACTTCACTACACCATTGTACACTTGAATTAAAAAACAAAATCATCACCATTACAATTTAATCCTCTAAATACATAGGATATTGTTATGATGGATGGTACTGAGAATATGGTCATATTAACTGGCTGTATGAGTTTGAAGATAGAAGCATTTTTAGGACAACAATCAAATGGAAAATACAATGACGATAATGCAATAGCACTAATGCTTTTTATTTTTCATAGGTTCTCTTCAGGTTGTCTACATTAAATACAATAATAATGATGGGCCTAACTAAGATATAGCCTACAATAGATTAAAACATGATCATGAGTTCCTGGGAACAAAACAATATGAGGAATAATAAATGGTCCTTGAATGCTCACTGAAAAGGGAGTTGTGACAGTGGACAGTTATCAATTTACAGTCACACACAGTGAGCTGTTTACTTGTGTGGCTGTGAGAGGAATCACATTATATGACTATGTAAAGTCGAACTTCCTTCTTTAATCTCCATGCTTCCCTTTTCAGTACAAAGAGCAATTGTCAGTAGATCATTTGAGTAAAATCATACGGAGCATCACTGCTTTTTCTTTATTGAAGCCAATTTTCTGCTTTAAAAAATGATGCCTCAAATTCTCAATGCCATACAAGACCTCACAAAGAAAGCAAGATTTCAGCGAGATGCGGAGGAGAGCAAAGATGGTGTGTATAAAAACCCGGATGACACTGTGATTTACGGCAATGTCAATGTGATGGCCATTGTGTCTGAAGACCTACAGAAGCCCACAGAGGACACATCCCAAAGTATAGAGAAGGCAACAGGTATGCTGCATGTTTTTTCTGTTATTGTATTTTAGACAGATGCTTTCTGTTGCTTACAATTTATAGATAGACACCTCAGCATGCACAGATTTGCAGAGACTTTTATCACAGGCATACAACAAAGTGTGAAACATTGTTTTACGGGAAGAACCCAGCACTGTAATGTAAAATGGACTGCAAGGTATGTGTGATAAAGTATAAATGATAGGCATTCAGTTTCAAAAAAAGGTGAGTAATGCTTCTCATGGGCTGTGGGTTTAGAAAAGAGGTACACATGCAGAACTGCTGCACTCTGTCTGGGCCTGCTGACTTTGCTGCTATTGGCTGGAATGGCTCGCCTGGAGATCAGTGGTGAGTATAAATCCAGAAGTTACTTGGTCAAGACTCAATCCATCCATACTATTACAGCTGCAATGGTATGTGCCAATGTGATACCAGATACCAGAGACCAGATACAGGCCAGCTGTAACAAGGATATCGAAGAGGTGAAAAACCTGAGGGAGGAAATCGCCCGCTTAGAGGCTGTCAACATAAACATCACCAACGAAAGAGATGAACTACAGAAGATGCGTGAGTGACTTATCTAGTAGGCCATGTATTTCTTCTATTTAGTCCTTCATACAAAAACACATTTTATTGAAAACTCACTCATAAACAAATGTATATATATCAATTCATTGATATATAGTAATTCATTATTGTTCTGAAAGTGTTGTTTGTTGTTGTGTTTACCCACGTGTCAACAAACGGTGTCAAACAGTGTGTTTCTACTCTTTAACAAGTTGCCCTTTGTGTCACAAAGAGAGCCACTGCTGTCCTCGGAACTGGACGATGTTTCACAACCACTGTTACATTGTCTCCAACGCAAATAAAACCTGGAGTGAGAGTAAGAAGGATTGTGAGAATCAGCAAGCGTACCTGGTGACCATAACAAGTGATGAAGAACAGGTGGGAGCTTCTCCTTTATCAGACTAGTTCTGTGGAAGGGTTTATGGAGGCATGAGCTCAGTGCATGAGCGGAGAATGATGCAAAGTTCCAGGACTTCAATTTTCATATTTGAATTCAGAACTTTTAATTTGGGTGTATTTATTACTTCACAAAAAGTTATCTTACAGCCCAAAAAAGGCTAATTCCAAATTATTGTAATTCCAAAAAATTCCAATGTTTCAACTGAAATGAACTCCATTCTGCTGGTTCATTCAACTATCAATCATTTGAGTCAGTACTGCAGGGCCGGGGAAGATGGAAGAACATGAGGCCAGTCCAAACCGAATAGTGACTTACCACATACTAATCATCTAAGCGTGCTTGACTTCACCAAGATCATACCGCAACATCAATGGACCTGCATGTGAACTCCTGCAGGCAGAAGCTCAGCCGGCACTCCATCTGAGCTCTATGGGAGGCGGCTGTGCTGCCCTGCCAACACCTGGGGTGCCCACCTGAGATGTAATTCTAGAAAGAGATAGTCATTTACTGTCCTCAAAGACAATTGTCTGCATGTTTAGACACAAAGGACGCAGTGCATTGACACAGTACACAAGAGGTAACAATACAATACAACACAAGACAGACACATTAAAAAGAGGGTTTTGGGCTTTTTACTGGGGTGTGTAATTATTGCAAAGGACGGCAGAAGCAACAGCACCTTTACAAAAATGGGCCTTGTGATGTTCTGATTGTTTATCTGGGGAGAGGGAGCCCTCAAGTGGTGACTCCTAACCTAATTTTTATTTCGTACTACCAGTGTTGCCATAGTTTTGAAAAAAGACAATGGCGAAGTAAACGGTCACATGTTTTTCTTACTTGACTTGTTGCCCAGAAAAACATTTACCTTTTTGCAGGGATTCCTGAGTAGAGCGTGGAAAAGATACAAGCTTCAACCAATGGGTCCTAAGTCTGCAGGGGGAGGGAGGGGGGGGGGGGGGGGGGGGAGGTGCTGGTGGAGAGGGTGCTCTGGGTCATGTGAGATTATGTGGGCCTCTCGAGTAACAATACAGGTGATACAGTCTGATAGCTTGGGAAGAGTGAGTCCAGTTACTTTACTTTTAGATTTTGAAAAGTCTATTTCTATTTAGTACTGTGAGCACGTTTACACATGCTTACACAGGCACTGTTTCTGTGTGTCACACAGGCTTATGTTAGTGGACTGGAGGAGAGAGCATGGATCGGTCTGGTGAGGGATGGGGATGGGAACAACTGGAAATGGGTCGACGGCTCACCACTAACCAAAAGGTAAAACAAACACTTGTTTCATATTTGACTTGTATCCAATCTATTTCTTAATAAACCCTCTTTCACGGAGGTGTGGTAGGACTAACACACCCTCATAACAGTAATGATGGGTCTGCTCCTTTTATGTACCAGGGCACGGTCAGTAGACTTATCTTCACTAGTTTGTCCTTCCACCACACCTCTGTAAAAACTATCTATTGTGGGGGTTGAAGAGGAAATGGGTTATTCTGGTGTATGAACTCCCAGGATATGTGGAGGTGAAATCAATAATTAAACATCAGACAGAGTTGTTTATTACTTATAGTCCTGGCTTAGTAGATGTGAATGGTTTGTGAAAATGTTATTCCTTCAGGTACTGGGAACCTAACCAACCTGATGGCGTCAATGAGGACTGTGTAATGAACGATAACTATAGTAGTAACTATAGATTCTCATGGTATGATGTGCCCTGTGGTTCACCCATGAAATGGATCTGTAAAAAAAAAAAATAATAAATCTCTGATACCATTACAGTACATTAACCTGACTGTATGTTTTTTTCACTCTGCCTCACACCACAATATAAATAACTTGTGACTACTGGGCTCTGACCTCAAGACATTGATGAATATAGCATTTGTTTTTTCTTGGACTAACAAGGTTAAAGCCAACAGCTACCTGCAGTTATTAATCTGCTGACACATGGCTGTATTTATAAATATTGGGTGGATTAAGAGTAGTAAAATATTGTTTAACTTACATCTTTTCATCCATCCATTTGCTTGACAAAATGATGATTGTAATAATGATTACAATGATTACAATTAAAACGACAGTGAGCTAGCTAATAACAATAGGTAGGTATGGGAAGTTATAAAGATGGACAAAACATAAGATAATGTGTTATGTTTACTTTGAATGAACACAAAACGACAAGTACATAACTTGGATGTTTATGGAAACTCACGAGAAACAGAAGTATTCTTGCAGATCTCGTTGCCTCCAATGACATGAGTGGCCCGGGCACGCTTTTTTCTCTATCTGGGCCTTGCGTGTGGATGTAATCATCTCCAAAGTATGCACTGTGTGCAGGGCTGTACAGTGCGAGCATGTCGTCACATATGCGACTAAAAATATATTAGTGCGAGTAGAAAAAATAAAATGGGCGCACACGTGCGAGTACTGATTTCAACCCTTTCATTCGCATTTTGCTCCTAAAATAAGTCCATACAAGATGGATCAGAGACCAGAGATGGCAACAACTAGCGTTGGCACTATAGTGCTACCGACCTATGCTACCGACAGTGCTAGTGTTATTAGAATAAGGGGGGTAGGTTTGTGACTGATATAGGTGGGGGGGCTCATGGGAAGTGGGCACGTGGGTGAATGTAAAACAGGAAGTGGGTGGTTGGAAAAACGTGTGTCATGTTAGCCGATGGAGTGAGCTGTTTGGGTAAATGTACATGTTCAGCGGAAAGTGGCCTATTAAACTGGCATTCTGAGACATCTAGCCTCCTTGGTTTCATCACCAATATAATCAGTAGGATAACCTGTGGTTTGGACGATTACCTCGCGAGCTGCCGGCAAGTGGAGTTAAACTGAAGAAATTAACGAGCCAACCTGCAGCCGCGGTCCAGAGACAGAAATAGGTAACACTGGGGGCTCAGTCCGGATTTCTACTACCTTGGTGAGTGAGACGAGAGGATAAAGTTTACAGCCAGAGTTGACCCGCACTAATTTGGAGGTATGCAATATAACGCTTCAAGTAAATTTACCGCAAGAGAGAAATGCCAACGCGATAAATGATTATGAAAAGACACTAGGGAATCTGACAACGTATTTCAACAAATCTATGTGGTTAACTCCTCTTGAAACGAGCCAGTCGTTATGTTTGGAGCCACAAGTGTCTGGGAATGTTGGCCAAATTGGCGCGAGCTGCTTTAGTTGTGCTAGCCAGCCCAGGCAGTTTGGATGCACAACAAGGCAACAGGCTACATGTTCTAATGACAGTGAGAGTGCTTTTACCCACGAATCACCTACACCATTGTCAAATACTGATCCCTTTTTGGCTGATGTAGTGAATGAAATGGTGAGGAGAGGGGAAGTGGAAGATTCACAGAGCATGTTGCCTAAGCATGTGGATATTACACAAGCAGATGTCAAGACAAATGTACCATTATGTGTTTGTCCAGCAAATGCCATGCCCAGAACAGTTCATATTAACCCCTTCATACCTGATCCACATAGCATTTGTGCTAGAAGCACACCAATAAGAACTAACCCATTCACCGCAGCATTAATTGAGTCTCCACAGTAGGGCTGTCGCGGTAACTGCAAAAATGAAATATCGCGATATTAAGAAGCCCACCGCGGTGTGTGATGGGCCACCGCCATCACCGCAACGTACGTTGAGTGAGTTGCGGTGAGTTGGACACAATGGCAGTTGCACTGGTATCAAAACCAAATGTTACTTCGCCCCTTTGGGAGCATTTTGGCTTTCAGCCTAATGAAAAGGGAGAACCAGCCAATTTAAATGAGGCTATCTGTAAAATCTGCGGCAAAAAGGTTAAAGTAAAACGAGGAAACACAACGAATTTAAGGGCTCACCTAACAAGCTACCATCCAGCTATTGAGGCGCAGTTGCCGACGCCTCTTGCCACACAAAGTCGCGGAGCAGCTCACGCCGGTGCTACCCGACAGCTTGGAGTTGCCGAAGCCTTTGCTCGAGTCGCCAAGTACAGCAGAGACAGTGACAGACATAAACGCCTAACTGGCGCTGCTATCTGGTTGAAGAGATGGTGCCGTTTTCTACTGTGGAGAAACCTTCATTCAAGTCGCTGCTCCAGACATTTGATAAGCAATATGAGTTGCCGGGGAAAACCTACTTCTCAGAAACTGCCGTGCCGAAAATGTACAATGCAATTAAAGCATCGGTTCAGAGTGAGCTCAAAAGTGTGGACTTTTTCTCTGCCACCACTGATATGTGGTCAAGTGTGAATATGACTCCTTACATGAGTCTAACTGTACACTACCTGACCACACACTGGACTCTTAAATCGCGCTGTCTCGAAACAGTGTTTATGCCCCAGAATCACACATCCGACAACATCGCAGAGGCTCTACGCAGTGCATTTGATGAGTGGTCCCTGGATGAGAAGAAGCTGGCGTGCATAACGACGGATAACGGGGCAAACATCGCCGCAGCAGTGAGAAAATTGGGGTGGACATGGCTGAACTGCTTCGGACATAATTTACACCTGGCAGTGACAAACTCAGTGGCAAGCGTTAAAGATTGCACGTCCCGAGCAATGGGTCTGTGTCACACTTTAGTGGGGGCGTTCTCCCAGAGCTGGCTGAAGAGGAGGGATCTGGCGAAAGCGCAAGCGGAGCTCCAAATCCCGCAGCACGGGCTCATAATGGTAAACTAGCTTTCAGAAGTTATATTTATGATTTAATTGTAACCCACTGTAAGTCCACTTAGGTCGAATAAGTCTACGAAAAAAGATGAATGCTGTGAATATGAATAATCTTTGAAAATGTTGCTCGAAATTCATAAAACATATATGCAGCCTAAAATAGCAGTTTTGAGATGCTTAAATATTTATTTCGTTTAGGAAAAAAAACACTGAAACGAAAATAATGTTAAATTTTGACTTTTAATAAAAAAAATAATAATAAGCAGGTGTAATTTCAGTTCAATAATTATACGGCCATTACTCCGTCCATGCAGGACTGTCCAACAAGATGGGGCTCCAAACAGAAAATGGTGGACCGAGTCTTGGAGCAAATCCCCGCTATAAAAAGAGTTTTGGATGATCGGCGGCATCAGCATCTCGTCCCCAGCTGGCAGGACATGTTTTGGAGTCGGTGAACGCGGCATTAAAGCCAGCGGCCGAATTTACGGATCTGCTGTCTGGCGAGAATTATGTCACGGTCTCGTCCATTAAACCTGTCCTGAAACTCCTCACTGAAGATGTTTTAAAACCATCAGACGAAGACACCACTCTGACCTCGGACATCAAGCGGAAGATGTGCAGTGTTCTCAAGGAGAAGTACAGACCAGCTGCTCTACAAAAAACTTTAGCAAAGTCCTGCTTGCTGGACCCAAGATATCGGGGCAAAAGTTTTGATGATGACGCGGCGGAGGAGATAAAGTACGCGCTGATCGAAGAAATTTTTGTTTTTGTGGATGTGGAAGGTGAAAAGAGCGGTGCCAGTGCGTCAGCTGCTGCGCAAACAACGGCGACACCAGCGCTGAAAAAAAAGAAAACGCTCGGAGACCTGCTGAAGGCAAAGACAAGCACGTCTGCATCCGTCCCGACGAGAGCCAGAGCCGACCTGGAGCTCACTCGCTACCTGCAGGAGGAACCCAGTGATCCCAATGAAGACCCCCTAGCATGGTGGCTTAACAACGAGGGGAGATTTCCCTTACTTTCTACAGTCGCGCGCAAGTATATGTGTATTTGCGCAACAAGCGCACCGTCTGAGAGGGTTTTCAGTGTCGAGTGTTTTCAGTGTTGTGTGTGTGTGTGTGTGTGTGTGAATGTGAAATTGTAGTGCCTGGTATATTTAATTTTGTATATTTAATTAAAAAAAAAAAAAAACGGGCACTTGTTTCTTGTTTGTTTCAATAAGATGCTGCATTTAAAAGTTCAGCCTTCTCCCGAATTTTTGTTATTTTTCTGTGCCATTACCGCACTTTGATCTACATTCAATAAAATAAAGTGTTATAAAATTGCCATGTCTTTTATTAAATAACCTTTTTTAAATGTGTAAGTGCCATGTTTCAGAGGAAATACTGCAATGAGTTTATTAATTTAGTAATTAACAAACAAATAGATTTAAAAAGATGGTGCAATAATATCGCATACCGCGATATTGAGCCTCCCCGACTCACCGCAAGGGGGATTCCTCAACCGCGACAGCCCTACTCCACAGTTCACCATGCCAGGGTTTCCCAGTGAACGTTGTGTGTGTGCACACCAGACTGGTAGAGCAGCCTTGTTTGACAGGCCCTCGAGTCAGCAGCGCGAGGTTATGGGAGAGCAGCAACCAGGACTCTACCAGCCCGCGGTGGCCAGTGTCACCTTCTTCACTGCCGTGTGCTGGGGAGGAAGCATTGGGAGCAGTGGTGCCAGGAAGCTGTACAAGCCGGGGAGGACGGCGAGCTCTGCAGTGGGGATGAAGCTGGACTGTGTGGAGGCGGCGACAGTGAGGAGGACGAGGGGAAAGCTGCTGGAGACCCGGAACTACCCTCTCAGCTTCACTATGCCGAACTGAAGCAACTGTAGCAACTCAGGAACACGTTCAGCCACATGCTCACTCAGCCAAGTGCCTCAAGTGCTTGGGCGCTCCCTCATCCCACCAACCATCAGGCTCAGGAAGCTCCAACACCACCAGACAAAAGACAAAAGACAAACGGAATGGACTGAACTTCACATTCACATACACCACACCACACACCGTGGACTGTGTCCTAGCCGTTGTTATTCCAGGTCTATTCATACGTTGTACCTGGAATACCTGTATAAATTTGCACATCTTGCACCTTGCACTTTCCGCACATTTGCACTATCTATCTACTTTGCATTTTGCACCATAAACAGCTATCAAGGACACTAGTATGCATACAGGTTCTCACTCGTCACCGACCTGACTTAAGAGCTCGTATTTAATCTAATTTATTGTTTATTGTTTATTGTGTATTGACTTAGCCAGGCTCTTACTGCACATCTATCCCCTGTACTGCTGGTCACTGTGAATTTCTCCTAAGGGGGATTAATAAAGGAATATCTTATCTTATCTTAAGATGCTCTTGCAGTAGAAGTGTTCACCAATGCAGTAGGAGATGTGGGAATGGTGCAAAAACTTCTTGAAAAGCGGCCCAGCACCTTAGCCCAGGCCTATGTGATTGCTCATCGTTATGAGACTACCAAAAAGGCAGCTGAAAATGTAACTCGCCTGATGGGAACAGGTGCGCGCAATACAGCCACCCATAGACCTACAACTGCCTCCATATTAGCATGCGACGGAGGAGAGGATGACGCAGCTGCTGAAGACATGGCAGAGCCAGCTCCCCGACAGCAAAATATCCGTAATAGGCTGACAAGGCCAGGTAAACGCGGAAGCATCAATTGGGCGGAAGTGCGCTGTCATAATTGCTCCGGCCTGGGACACATGAAACGGAACTGCCCCAGCCCTAAAGGCCTAATTACAACTGCACCTGTCATGTCAGCACCTTTCCAGGCTGAGAGGGGAAGCCCTCAAAGCGTGTTACATGTTAAAGCACAAGGCGAAGAGATGAGCATCCATGTATTAATACACAACAATGAGATCTGCGCACTCCTGGACACAGGGGCACGGAGGAATGTTCTACCTGCAGCCCACTACTCGGCACTGGATCCAGACATCAGACCCCCACTACAACCATCAATGGTACAGTCACTGCAGGGGATTGGACCGGAGAAGGTACCTGTACTGGGGGAATCACATCTACCTGTGCAAGTGGGGAGCCGTACGGTGAGTGTTAACTTCATAGTTGCCAACATAGCCGATACAGATGCTATCCTAGGCAATCCTTTTTTGGAGCAGGCTCGTGCAAGACTGGACTTTGGCCAGAGGAAAATCATGCTGTTCGGTGAGCAAATACCGTTTTTCAACCCCAACAACCGTCCAAGGACACACATTGCCCGGGTAGCTCGCACTACCGTCTTAGGACCAGGTCAGGAATTCATTATACCAGGCCGTGCCCATCTCCGCGGACCTGTAAGAGGCGAAATTCTCCTAAGCCCCACAAAGAGATTTGTGGAGAAGCATCAGGTGTTGGTTGCACGGGTTGTCATGGAAGCTGGGCCTAACAGGTGCATTCCAATTCGAGTGTACAATCCAGGGAGCACAACAGTCACGGTGAAAATAGGAGCAGTAGTGGGGCTTCTCCATCCAGCTGACGTGGTTCACTGTGCCACCACCAGGGAAATTCCCTCCATTAAAGCTCAAGGTCAGATGTTACCAGATCACCTGCAAGAGTTGTACACCCAGAGCTCCACTGAGTTAGGTACTGAAGACCGACACAACTTGGAGCAGATGCTGCACCGCTATGGGGACATCTTTTCTACAGGCCCTGGTGATTTAGGTTGCACAAGTCTCGTCAAACATGACATTGAAACCAGCCCAGGTGCTCCAATTAAACAGCGACCCAGGCGCATGGCAAATGATAAACAGAAAGATGCAGATCAGCAAATCCAGCAAAGCCTTGAAACCGGTCTTGCCTGCCATAGCAACAGCAGTTGGGCCGCCCCTATTGTGATGGTCCGCAAAAAGGATGGGTCCTACCGTCTTTGTGTGGATTATCGGGCTTTAAATGAGAACACCATCAAGGATGCGTATCCCCTGCCCCGTATACAGGACACCCTGGACACTCTCTCAGGTGTGAGATGGTTCAGCACACTTGATTTGGCTTCGGGATATTGGCAGGTCGAACTCACCCCAAGGGCGCGAAAGGCAGCAGCATTCTGTACAAGAAAAGGGCTGTTTGAGTGGAACGTCATGCCTTTTGGGCTGTGCAACGCGCCAGCCACGTTCCAGCGATTAATGGATCGTGTGCTGGTGGGGTTGCAGTGGGAAACCTGCCTTGTATACCTGGACGACATCATTGTCTTGGGTAGAGATGTCCCAGAGATGCTCCACCGCCTCCAACAGGTCTTTGACCGACTCCGGCAGGCAAAACTTAAGCTCAAACCATCCAAGTGCCACCTGTTCAAAGGCGAGGTCACCTACCTGGGGCATATTGTATCTGAAGCTGGTGTTGCAACGGACCCGCAGAAGATCACCAAGGTGCAGCAGTGGCCAACCCCAACCGCAGTTTCAGAAGTCCGCCAGTTTGTAGGATTAGCATCCTATTACAGACGTTTTGTCAGAAATTTTGCAACCATAGCTCAACCACTCCATGCTCTCACAAAGAAGTACGCTCGTTATCATTGGACAGAAGAATGTGAGGGGGCTTTCAAGGAACTAAAACAGCTACTTACCTCTGCGCCAGTGCTAGGTTACCCCCTGGACCATGGCGATCTTATCTTGGATACTGATGCAAGTGATGTTGGGATAGGAGCGGTCCTTGCTCAGATCCAAAATGGGGAGGAGCGTGTGTTGGCCTATGGAAGTCGGATTGTCAACGGCTGAACAAAATTATTGCACTACGAGACGAGAATTACTGGCTGTGGTGGAATTTGTCACCCATTTCCGCCAATACCTGCTTGGCCGGACCTTCACTGTCCGCACCGACCATAACAGTCTCCGCTGGTTGACCAGGATGAAAGAACCTGAGGGACAGCTAGCAAGGTGGTTGGAGAAGCTCGGTGAGTACAACTTTAACATCATCCACCGGGCCGGTCATCTACACTTGAACGCGGACAGTCTCTCTCGACGCCCATGCCGTGCTAATTGCCCTTGTAAGCTGCCTGAGGCCACCCAGAACAGTGTGATGGTTAAACATCAAGGAATACAGTGCGACCTAGGAGGGGAAGTCCAGCTGGTGAGGCCGACTCCAGTGGGGGTAGAGGAGCCAGGAAAGGAAGAGCTGAAGGAGTGCCGAATGGATAGGGTATGTCTTACCAATACCCGTACTTTGAGCCAGTTTGCTGGTTGGACTACCGAACAGTTGATAGAGGCACAGGCAGCAGACTCGCATATTGCACCTCTTTGTAAATGGTTGGAGTCTGGCGAGGGACGTCCACCATGGTCAGAGGTGGCACCTTGTAGTCCGGCCACAAAAGCCTACTGGAGTCAGTGGAACCGATTGTTTTTCAAAGATGGTGTCCTGATGAGAAGATTTTACAACACCAATGATGTTTCATTTTACCCACAGGTCATGTTGCCACATATCCTGCAATCAGATGTGCTAACGCAGATGCATGATGTACCGGTGGCAGGTCATTTTGGGGTGGAACGCACTCTTGCTCGCCTGCAGACTCGCTATTACAGGTACCAAATGCGGGAGGACGTTGTTCTCTGGTGCCGAACCTGCACAAGTTGCGCTGCAAAGGCCCGGCCGCTGAAAACACCTCAGGCTCCCATGGGCACAGTTCGAGTAGGGGCACCCATGGAGCGAGTTGCTCTGGACATTATGGGACCCCTAAATGAAACAGATCGACATAATCAGTATGTGCTGGTGGTCCAAGACTATTTCAACAAATGGGTAGAGGCATATCCTCTCCCTGATCAACGAGCCGAGACTGTGGCAGAAACCCTGACCTCCGAATGGGTGAGCCGATATGGGGCGCCATACACTCTCCATAGTGACCAAGGCTCAAATTTCGAATCAGAGGTTTTCCAGAAGATGTGTGAGACCTTAGGAATACATAAAACACACACGACACCATTCAGACCACAGTCAGATGGTCAAGTAGAGCGTTTTAATGCAACTCTTCAAAGGATCTTGGCAACTGCTGCAGAAAGCTGCCATTGGGATTGGGACTTGATGATTCCGTACGCTGTCATGGCTTACAGGGCAACAAAACACAGCTCCACTGGTTTCAGCCCTAACATGATGATGTTCGGAAGGGAGCTAACAGAGCCCATTGACCTTGTTTCGGGGATACCCCACGGGTCTGATAGCATCAAAAGTCCACCACAGTATGTAAAAGACCTCCGGCGGCGCCTGGAGTTGGTCCATCAGATAGCAAGGGATGTTCTCAAGCAGTCCACTGAGAGAGCTAAAAGGCATTATGACAAGAACATTTGTCGGACCACACATAACATCGGGGATGCTGTCTGGTATCTGGTAAAGGGGACGCAACGTGTCCGGAACAAAGTAAGGAAATTCTTACCATCGTATGAAGGACCGTACTTCGTTTTAAGCAAATTGGATGACCTGATTTACCGAATTCAGAAGAGCCCTAGAACTAAAGTAAAAGTGGTACACCATGACAAGCTGAAACCATACCATTCCCGTGCTGCACTCAATAATGGCTGGGTCTTTGAGCAAGCAGCCAGCTGGAACCCCACGGAAGTGGCTATTCCGGATATTGACCTACCAACAACAGACAGAGACCTGAGACTATCCAGCCTTTTCTCCGGCGTCCATCCTGAGGAATCAAGTGGGTTGGAGCAATCAGTTGATGGCTTCACTGGTCCGGTTCCACCGGGTTCCCCACAGTCTGCACTGCCACTTGATGAAGCAAGCCCTCTTCAGGATAGTGGGGGTAGCGCAGGACCTCACAACCAAGATGTATCCAGTCCAGCACCTAGGGTTGAACGGCCTAAGAGGAGCAGGACGCGACCAGACCATTATGGGGAATGGATAGACCATTAAATAGAGATGATTATAAGTTCTACTATTAACATTGTTATTACTATGGGGTGCTGATATTTACTACTGAATATGCATTCGAATGTTAATGATGGTATATTACTGTATTTTGTAACGGGGCTATGAAGAGTCATCCATCGTTTTAAGAGGCCAGTGTTATTGTTCTTTATTAATGCCTCGCTAACTGTAAATCAGAATGTTATGTTATTAATGTTCTACATACTGGGGTTGGTACCTTGTTGCAATATGTAGGTTGAGTAATCAAGTCTATTTTTAGGCACCATCACCAGAATGTATCCAGAGCTTGGTCATCTCGAGCCCGTATGAGCAGCCTCAGCACAGCCACCCCCCCCTCGGACACTCCTCTGGGCTAACTAAATGGACAGCTAATGGACTTATTGCTCATCTCGCCTACTGGCTTGTAAAAAAAAAAAAATGTATGTGTTGTAAAACTGTGTAAACTATGTACATTGCTGGTACTGGAGTGTAAATTATGTGTAGCTAATTGCCATCCAGAGTGGGGGTAGTGTTATTAGAATAAGGGGGGTAGGTTTGTGACTGATATAGGTGGGGGGGGCTCATGGGAAGTGGGCAGACATGTGGACTCGAGTCACATGACTTGGACTCGAGTCAGACTCGAGTCATTATTTTAATGACTTCAGACTCGACTTGATAAAATTCGCCATAACTTGCGACTCGACTTGGACTTGAATACTATTCACTCGAGACTTGAATCGGACTTTGCCTCTTTGACTTGTAATGACTTGACATGTCTCCAGTCAAAAAATAAATTTCCTGATCGTGGACCAAGACACCCCAGAAAGTAGGGCTGGGCGATTAATTGAATTTCGATTTCGATTACGATTTTGGCTTCCCTCGATCATTAAAACAAGATAATCGTAATAAAACGATCATTCTGCCACCCGCCGTGTTTTGTGTGGTAAATGGAGCGAACCCTTCTTTCTCCACCTGCGCACTCCGCTGCGCCCCGCCCCCGCCTGAAAACTTGCAAGATATGTCACGCGACCGTACGGTCTGCACCTCAAGCGAATACGACCAATCTATTTAACCACTTAAAGTCCGCACACAGAGTAATACAGGACCAAGCAATGAAGAAAAAAATTAAACGCTCCTCCACTCCTGCCACCGCAACACAATCCTCAATTAAGGAGACGCTATACAATGCCACCCCATATCCACCCAGCTCCCGCAGGCATAAAGAAATAACGCATGCAATCGCATACATAATTGCCAAAGACATGTGCCCTATCAGCACCGTTAGCGACCCGGCGTTCAATAAACTGATAAACACATTGGACAAGCGGTATGTGTTACCACCACGTCACCATTTCAGTAGAATTGCGCTGCCTGCCCTTTATGAAAAAGTAAAAAAATATGTATGAAAAAGGAAAAGTTGCAAGAGAAGTGTCAACAGCATTATATTTTGCCACCACAACGGACCTATGTTTGAGTCGCACCATCAAAAACATTTTTAGATTATTATTTTTTTAAATCAATGAATAATCGTCTTTAATAATCGCAATTACAATATCAATCAAAATAATCGTGATTATCATTTTTGACATAATCGAGCAGCCCTACCCCAGAGACTCATTCACTTCCGCGAGAAAAACAAAGAAACAAACTAAATTAATGCCCCGCGGGACATTGGGCGGGACCTCGCCGTAAAGCAACTCGTCGGCACGTGGATGGCGTCCTGACAGGTTGGCGTTTGCACTTGGATGGTGTCGTGACAGGTTGTGTTCACGTGGATGGCGTCCTGACAGGTCGGCGTTTGCACTTGGATGGTGTCGTGAAAGGTTGTCGTTCACGTGGATGGTGTCCTGACAGGTTGGCGTTTGCACATGTATGGTGTCGTGACAGGTCGTCGTTCACGTGGACAGTGTCGTGATAGGTCGTCGTTCACGTGGAAGGTGTCGTGACAGGTTGCCGTTTGCACTTGGATGGCGTCGTGACAGGTTGTCGTTTGTGGCTGTCAACGCACTGTGCGGTATGGCCGAATTTGACGGCACGCCCTGGCCACGCCCTTCGACGTAGAGTCGCAAATAGCACAACTTTGGTTAACAACCACGTTATAGCTGTACTGACCAATTTTCAAGCAGAACGGATAATTGCCTTGGGAGGAGTTCGTTCAAATAGGATGCGAAAATCGCAGAATTTCGCAACTTTGAAGGCAAATATCTGACTTCCGGTGAGTTGAGGGGTCATGGTCCAAGAGGCTTTTTTGTAGGTCTGGACCGGGTTAACCTCCACACCGAGTTTCATACATGTCAGTGAAACGTGGTGTCGGGGCTGTCGTTTTTAAAGCCTGTAGGGGGCGCTACTACCAGGACAAGCACGATTTTTGGTATGTGAGGTTATGGCAGAGGTATACATGTGTCCTGTGAATTTCATGTTCATACCTATTACGGTGTTTGCACAGTGATATAAAACCCTAACCCTAACCCTAACCCTAACCCTAACCCTAACCCTAACCAAAATTGAATATGGCCCGACTTTGACGGCACGCCATGACCACGCCCTTTGAGGTAGGGTCGCAAATAGCACAACTTTTGGTGAGAATCATGTTCTGAATCTACCCCAAAAATTTGGAGCCCAAGCGACAAATCCCCTGGGAGGAGTTCGTTCAAATAGGAGGCGAAAATCGAAAATGGCAAAAATTAAAACGGAAATATCTGACTTCCGGTGGGTTTTTTGGTATGGGTCCAAGAGGCTTTTTTGTAGGGCTAGGCCTGTTTAACATGCCCACCGAGTTTTATACATATCGGTGAAAGTCGGTGTCGTGGAAAAAACGAAAAAATTGATTATGGCCGACTTTGACGGTACGCCGTGGCCACGCCCTTTGAGGTAGAGTCCCAAATAGCACAACTTTTGGTTAGAACCATATTCTGAATCTACTCAAAAAATTTGGAGCCCAAGCGACAAATCCCCTGGGAGGAGTTCGTTCAAATACAACGCGAAAATTGCAAATTTTAAATGCAAATATCTGACTTCCGGTGGTTTAAGGGGTATGGGTCCAAGAGGCTTTTTTGTAGGTCTGGGCCTGTATAACGTACCTACCGAGTTTCATACATGTAGGTGAAACGTGGTGTCGGGGCTGTTGTTTTTAAAGCCTGTAGGGGGCGCTACTACCACGACAAGCACGATTTTTGGTATGTGAGCTTGGGGCAGCACTATACACGTGTCCAGTGAATTTCATATTCATAACTATTACAGTGTTTGCACAGTGATTTACGCTGCTTTTAGAGCGCCATCCACTGGTAGAATTTTTTCCCCCTTTTGAACCACTCCTCAGGGCGCCATGGGCTAGCAGTCTACCAAGTTTCATTCAAATATCCATTGCCAATGTTGAGATATAAACTTCTTGATTTTAATGAGCGCCACCTGGTGGAAATGACCACAAATTTTGTGAGATGCATAAAGGAGGTACACAGAAGTAGGGCTCCAAGTTTGGTGTAGAACGGATGTAGCAATGTGGAGAAATGGTCCACTTACTTTTTTTACGTAAAATGTAGACATCTAAAAAAATATATAAAGCACTATAACACGCTTATCTTCGGGAATTTCAATAAACTTCCAATTACTTTTTTTCATGATACAGAATGTAGATGCTACTTGTGGAGTTTCGTGCAAATCAGTGAAAGCCACATGCAATAGGTGTCCAGGACGCACTTTTTTGCGTTTTTGCGTTGTAGCCAAAAAAAAGTCATGGCGGAAATGGGCGTGGCCTACATCAGGAGGTGCAGCATGATTGCCCGCATGTGTGGATATAAACATTTTGAGTGTGCGACAAAGTATGCAGGAGTTATTAGCATTACGGGTTTTTTTTTTAAATAGCGCCACCTATAGGTGAGACATTAACGTGTCGCATAGAATATATAATTTTTCACCAGGTCTGATAAGTTTGCCAAAAAAAATTGAGTTTTCGTATATGTTCAGGGGGTTAAAATCAATGTCAAAGATCCCTGAAATAAGAAAAAACACATCAAATACAATAGGGACCTCGGTCCTGTTTCACAGGCTCGGTCCCTAAAAAGCGGGACGTGCGGGCAGAGCCTGCTGGCCGATACCTGTGTAGAGACATGTTACAGAAGTAGAGCGTCCGGTCTGCATGAGAAACATTTAGGGCATTTAGCAGACGCTTTTATCCACTTAGGGGGTGTTCACACCAAGCGTTTTTTTTTTTAAATGTTTAACACAACTTTTCCAGCTGTTCCTGCTTCCAGCGCTCCAGTAGAGCGCGTGTTCAGCCATGGGGGCATTATAATGCGTCCCCATCGCTCGCAGATGTCGGACACACTGCTATCCAGTTTAATTTTTTGCAAATGCAATTATTCATCTTGATCTCTCTCTGTCTGTCTCTCTCTTTCTGTCTCTCAAGCGCCTACCCCCAGCACCCTTCATTGTGTGTCATGCTGCTTAATTGTTATGCAGATTAAACATTGTTTTATTGAAATATTAGGTTTCATTGTGATTTAAGCAAAATGTTGACCTACTGTAACTGGCATCCACTGAAGCATCAATGCCAGTTACATGCATCCACACAGTTCATGCCTCACTAGTCAAGGCGCTTTACCAACTTTAGGATGACAGTGGTGCCTTCCGTGCTCATACATTTCTAACCCACATTCACACACAATACTTTGAAGGTCTTTGGGCGCATGCGTATATACAGATATATAAAATATATGCATAGTTTAATCTGTATGTATAAAAAAATACTGAAGATTAGGTTGATATGTTGAAATTGTGATCGTTAGTCTGATAATGGCATTATTAAGTGAAGAGTACATGATGACTTGTTCAGGACTCGAAGAAGCTTGGGACTTGGACTTGGACTCGACTTGGCTTTGGTGTTACTTGGAATTGGACTCGACTTGCCCTTCTCTGTCTTTACTTGGGACTTGACTTGGACTTGACTGCTAAGACTTGGGACTTACTTGGGACCAGTGGTGTAGTCTAGTTTTTTGCAGTGGGTATACTGTCTATACTCTAACTCACCCGCCCCAGAACAACACATTTTACAACAACAGACATCTTAGAGCAACACCTCATAAGCACCATCCCGACCTTGTGGCTCATGCTGCCTCCTAACATGTTGATAACATACCCAGTGTTACAGAATGCTCTCAACAAGATGTACCGTATACTGTGTAGGCTATGCATTAGTGAATGTGATTCAGATTCAGATGTTTATTTATGCATTCTGAAAGACTGGGTATGTTATCAACATGTTAGGAGGCAGCATGAGCCACAAGGATGCAATGAGACTGGACAAATCAATTAGGAAAGCTGGCTCTGTGATTGGTTGGACACACTGGGAGGTGGTGGAGAGATGCACACGAAAGATGTTAGGTCATTCTGAACTTCATAACACCATGATGGACCAAAGAAACAGCTCCTCTCTCCTCACTGCAGGACAGAGAGAAATGGAAAATTCTTCATACCTGCAGCCACCAGGCTTTCTAATCATTCTGCAAATGGGCAGACAGACATATGATGTCCTCTTGGGATTCAAAAAAGTCATTCTTACTCTTTTTCGTGTGTTAATTTATTGTATGCAACACAATACTTTCATCAGTCAATGAATAAATTATTATCTTTAAATTAACAAAAAAAAAACACCTCAAAGTGGCTTCAAATAATACAAAACCAATTAACAAATATACTTCACCTCAATTAATGGAGGTTGAAAAAGACAAAGAGTACCCAAACTGGATTCATTGTCTTAGTATTGTATGCAACACAATATTAACATATCATTTTACTAACATATCATTTTGAATAAATGATTACAATTATTATTAAATGACCAAGGAAACATCAAATTGGCTTCAAACAAGATAAAAACCAATTAATTGACAAATAAACTTCCCCTAAAAAATGGAGGTTGAAAAAGGCAAAAAGTATTTACACTGGATTCACTATGTTAGCATTGTATACAACACAATACTTAACAGTAACGTAATAACTTAGGCTTATCAGTAGTAGTTGCAATGAACATATCATTTTGAATAAACTGAGGTTCAAAAGACAGTATTTACATATTTACACTGGATTCACTGTGTTAGTCCACAAGTCCTGAAAAAAAGGATGGGACACTCAGAGAGAGCTAAGCAGTGTCACTGTGGTGGGGGAAAGAGCATAGAAGCAGGGTGACTAAGTCACTGCAAGGTGAGGGTGGACAGCCTGGTAGCCTACAAAACATTCCAAATATGTTTGTACTCAGGCAACTGAGGTGTGCATTGCCTCCTTGTTTCTGTGGCAGAGCGATGGTTTTTCAGCCATGTTGTGACATACTTTCTTGGCTCAAAAAGTGATACAGGTGGCCCATTGATGCTGATCATCATCAAATTACTTACATTTGACAATAACAGTGTAGATCTCTTATCTGTGCAAATATTGTTCATTAGACTGAAGCCCCTTTCACATTCAGCAGTGCTGCAAGGGATAGTCTGCATGCAGCGTAGGAGTGGTGTTAGGCTTTCAGGCTCACTGTGTGGGTGCTCCAGGAAATCTCTCATACCATTGACTGCTTGATCTTCACAAAGGTTGAACCGCCTGCACAGCCTTTTTACTTGTGCCTCACCATGCCGTATGCCAGGTGTTGATGGCCAGTTGCCTGTGTCAAGAACGCTGAGATCGTTAAGCATTTCACCCTCAAATGAGAGGCGCTTCTCCATTGATCAGACTCTGTAGGAACTGTTTTGCATTGATCGGTGTGAGCTTTCCATTTGACTCCAGGGGGACAGATCCAAAATGTCCCAAAGCTTGCGCTGTTAGTGCTTCCTCTGTTTTCTCCCCTGGGGTGTCTTTGAATGATGACAGCACTCTGATGGTGCGCTTCAGAAGCTGCTCTGCTCTCAAGAGTGTGACTGAATGGGCCTGGAGTTGCTGAGACAAGTTTGCAAGCTCAAACAGTGCATCATACATAAGTCCAAGGTCACACAAAAATTCATTGCTCTGCATTCGACGTGCCAGGCCTCTATAAGTTTGTCTTTCTTTGCTGTTTCTTGTTTGGTCACCTGCTGCATTTTCAAAGTGTCTGTTTAGTGCTTCATATGACCTCCACACAGCCTTTACAGAACGGAAGCTGCTGGCCACCCATCGTGTACTTAAAACTCTGCCAATCCTCAGGACTTGTGAGCCCACTTCTTGAGCTGCTTCCAGAAGTTCCCGTGAATTTTTATTAGACTGACTGTAGAGACTGTGGATCTTCTCAATGAACACTTTGAAGTGGTTGACTGCCTGGACCTCATCCACAGCATCAGATACAGCGAGTTCCAAACGGTGGTTCATGCAGTGCCATGTGAACAGGTTAGGGTACCTTGCAGTCAGCCTTGTTGCCACACCAGAGTTCTTCCCTAACATAACACTGGCTCCATCTGAAACAAATGAGACCCAGTTCTTTTGAAGCCACTCGTCACTGAAGCCTGCAGTGTCCAAACAGTTCAGGAGAGCTTTTTCTATATTCTCTGCCCTTTGGCTCTCTAGCTCAACCAGCTCCAGGAACACAAATTCAGGTTTAGCTCCATCTACTGAGGCTTTCAGGTGCACAATCATGGCTGATTTGTGGCTAAGAGATGTGGCCTCATCAATGAGGACAGACAACTTGCTTGAAGACATAACAATACTTTGAACTATTTTATTCTTCATCTCTTTTGAAATGTGCTCCACAATTTTTGTGGAACTGTACCTGGAGTGCAGACTAGTGCCCATGTTGACACCATTTTTGCCCTGAAGCTCAATAAGACTGTCATGATCAGAGAAAGGTCGATTCATCTTAGCAAGATAGTATGCTGTTCTGAAAACAGCATCTGTCTCACTCAACACAGTCTCTGACACAGCTCGCACCAAATTCCCCAACACATCCTGTCCACCCTTTTCAGTGAGCTCCTGAGATATTTTGTGAGCCCTGGACATCTCATGTCGTCGAATCTTGTTCCTCAAAGCAGTTAATGATGTTGATCTGTTTGGGTTTAAGGACTGGATCCTAAAGAATGCCCACTCCTCAGATACAGAAACCCTTTCCTCAGTGAGGATGCCAGTTGATTTTGTGGAGCTGCAAACAGCACAACCTGGAAGTAAACAAAACCATGAAAAATTAGAGTCATCATAAAAGTTTTGTATTTACATTAGCAACAACATCTGCAGAAGCAGGCTAAAAATTACTCAAAAGTATTAAATGAACTGTTAACAATATTCACATCATGGCTAAAGCATGCAAGAAATATAGACAAAAGTTAAAAAATATTCTACTCTTGCAATAGCTAACTGACATCTAACTACTCATAACTAACATTACCATAGTTAATGGTATATTAAAATATTAAGTTATGCACTTCAAACATGGCCATGAATTAACTTGCATTTATCTAATTATTGAAATTAATAAAATCACTTGTTAAGATCCTCTTTGCATATCCTGACATTTACCTAACTTTCTGTCCCTCCACTCTAACCAGGGATGCCTGATCTTAAATTCCCTAGCCTGACTCTCACTCCACAACGCCGGCCAGGGACTCTCATCTGTCTCATCATCTGAAACAAGGAGATATAAATGTTATGTTCTGTTTATGACCACACACACACCTTCACACACCTCTTTCTTATTGATATTGTATACGTTAACCGTTCATAGTTCTGTGATTTCCCTGATGTTCATGAACGTGACATACACAGGGGAAGCCTGTCAATCATTGTCGTTCCCATGACAATGAGTTGTTGGCTCAGCTGAGAACTGTGTGTAAACCGGCCGGCAAATGAGAGAGCCGAGCTAAAAGTTGGTCAGCTCATGACTATGACAGAAATTCGTCTACTACTTGTCTTGGTGTCGGTCACGGCTCACAGTAGCCTGGTTGTTCATGAATAAAGCATGGAGAAACCATCTGATGGTAGTAAATGTACGGAGGGACGCTACAATATACCAACAATCCACTACCATGCTAATTTCACTTACCGGTTGGCATAACGGGAGCGTCGGGCTCAAGCTCAGGCTCAGGCTCAGGCTCCGTCTCCTCCGGCGTTACAGCATCTCCAACCTGTTCAGCTGAAGCGGCCGTGGGTTCGACACGCTTCTTAAAACACTGGAAAAGTGTTGTCTGTAGGTGTTTTCTTTTCATGATCTCCCCGTTGTCTTTCTTCGTGCCAGATAGTCGCTCTGAGATTGCCCGCGAAATAGATTTGTCGCTGTTGTCGTCACCGTTCTCTTTATACATCCATGGTCGTCACAGGCAACGTTGTTACGTGTGCTCGCGCATCAAATAATATAGGGGGAAAAAATCTAGGCAGTATAGCCCGTATATTATTGGCGTATCACGCAGACTAAACCACTGAGTATACGCAAATCACTGACTTTTTCCAGTGGGTATACGGCGTATACCTGCGTATCACGTAGACTACACCACTGCTTGGGACTTGCCAAACAGTGACTTGGTCCCACCTCTGGAAGTGGGCACGTGGGTGAACGTAAAACAGGAAGTGGGTGGTTGGAAAAACGTGTGTGTCATGTTAGCCGATGGAGTGAACTGTTTGAGTAAATGTACATGTTCAGCGGAAAGTGGCCTATTAAACTGGCATTCTGAGACATCTAGCCTCCTTGGTTTCATAACCAATATAATCAGTAGGATAACCTGTGGTTTGGACGATTACCTCGCGAGCTGCCGGCAAGTGGAGTTAAACTGAAGAAATTAACGAGCCAACCTGCAGCCGCGGTCCAGAGACAGAAATAGGTAACACTAGCAAGGTTTACAAGTTCAAATCAGACTGGCTCACACTTTTCCCTTGGCTGTTGTTTGAGAACAACCTAATGTTCTGTACATATTGCAAAGGGCAGACTCAGGCAGGTAATTCGGCGTTTGTGACTGGAAACCCACATTTAAAAAAAGACTCCCTCACAAAACACAGCAACTCCAACCGGCACATCGCCTTCAGAGACAGTTATATGATGCGACCATAGACTGTGATGCGACAAAACAAATCCGCTTCGACGGTGACCGCAGCCGGGGATAGACAGGTGATGATTTCCGAGGTGGAGATGAGGAGGCAGCTCAAAATAAAAGTGAATATCGCCTACTTCCTCCGCCAAGGAGGAAGAGCCATTTGTCAAGTTTGGGCCACTAATCACACTGCACAAGAAGAACGGCGTTGATATCAACCCAACCTACGACAACCATGTCAGGTAAATTTTTCGAATAATAATAACAGGCTATTAATAATAATAATAATAATAATACTTTGCATGTGTGTATGTGTAGTTTAGTAGCCTATATGTGTATGGCATGTATTAGGCTATGTATGTTATATTGATATTTTTTGACCCCAGAGTCCTAGGGAGATAAGTGGCTCTGTTAAATCTACAGATCAGGGTGTGACCTGGCTGCTGTTCAGGATGAGTGGCAAGGACTGAAGATCTTGGTCAGTCAAAACTTCAAGGACATGTCCTACAGTGGCCTGTCAGAGACTATGCTGACCAAGGAGCCATTCAGGGATTACAAGGTAAGCAAACACTGCTGAGTGTTTGTATGCTGCAGTGCCCTCCTATTATTGGTGGTTATAGATGAGATAAGTAAGGCCTATCTTGATCCCCCTAGAACATACTGGAGTTGGTGCAGCTGATGCTGGTGCTGCCCATTTCGGCTGCCCAGTGTGAGAGGGGCTTCTCTGCACAGAACCGCATAAAAAGCTCAAAAAGAAGCAGCCTTGCGGTCTCCACCACTGAAGACCTCATGAGGATCACCCTGGAGGGGCCAAATCTAGAGGATTACAATCCAAGTCCTGCTGTGGACCGTTGGATGAATTCAGCAAAACGTGCCAGGCGACCTGACAGTAAAACAAATTGGGACAGGGATGTTCTGTGTATTTAATTTAATGTTATTTAATAATAAAATTGTTATTTAAGAAATTTCATAGTGCTCCTAATTTTTTTTCTGTGCTCCTAAATTTTTTCATTTAGGAGCACCTGTGCTAGTGAAAAAGCTAAGCGTACAGCCCTGACTGTGTGTCTGTTTGCCTCGAAATGTCCAATTATTCGCATGTCCTGCCACTCTTTTTCCACAGCTAACGAATCCATCTGTATGCTGTACATAAGGTCTGGAGAAAGTTTGTGGCTACACGATTGTGTCCCATGGAGAGAATTCTCCTTCCTTCTTGTGTAGCACTTGCAGTCGAAGTTACAGGTTTTCTCCATTTCGCTGTCTTTATCCCCTTCAAATGTTACCATAGATATAGCGTCTGATATATTACAGTCCAACTCGTCTGATGTGAGACCGATAGATTCTGCCACGTCTTCATCTTCGGATAAGGTCAGTTGTAGATTAGTCAAGTCAAGTCAATTTTATTTATATAGCGCAATTACAGACGGCTAGCCGCACCAAAGTGCTTCACAATAAAATGCAATAATCAAATGATGAGCTCAGGCACAAAAACAAAAGGGCTACAGTTAAAATAAATTAAGAAATGCAATAAAAGAGAATATTTAAAACACTAGCCAAAAGCAAGAGAATAGAGGTGGGTCTTTAAAAGGGACTTAAAAACATTCAGAGACTGACTGAGCTGTAGCTAGTAATGGCTGCACCACAGCATGCTTGAAGGCAGCCGGTGTTATGCCGCGTTCTGCATGCCTGCCGAGAATTGCATGCACCTCGCGGGAGCGCGCACAGCTGAAGGGAAACTATCGTAATGATTTTTAACGACTACCGTAATGATTGTGTCTGAAATTGAGAGGTTCCCTCAAGGTTCCCTGATTAATGTTGCAATATTTCTTAAGGCGAACTATTCTGTGTGGCTGTGTTTTAAGCGTACGATTTCAGATAGTTATGCTAAAACAATATGTTTAAATGTGGAAAATTAATGTGGGGTGTCATCCACGCTGTCATGGTCGATCCAATAAAGTAAGCTGGTGCTGAGAAGACCATTTGATTCCTATCATTCTTTGATTTGAAGTCTCACTGAGTGTTAAGGGGTGCATGCTTTATTCGGCAGAACTGATTGCTGCTGCTGAATAATGCATCAGCTATTATTTATGCCTAAGTCACTAACATTAAATGTATGGAATTCACACTGTTAAGTCAAAATGCGGTGGAGCTGGAGTGCAGCGAAGGTATGACGGGATATCCGATAGGAAATTAGGCTCAGTTTTTCCCCCGTGATATTCCAAATTTAGAACATTATTGGCTTTGATTCCCAGGCTTAGCAACATTTGACGATCATACACCAGCAGAGTGTAGACGGTATGTACAAGCGCTAAAAACAGCAAAAACACACACAACAGGTGGAGCAGCTGACGGCACGCCTGACACACTGGCGCCATCTTGCCACACCCACCCATTCAATCCAAACAATGCTTGGCGATCATAGGACAGAAGGGCAGACACATCCAGATAGATGCATAAAAACAGCAGGGTAACAAACGTTAAGCAGAGCACCCGTGAAAGACGACTCGCCGAACAGGCGCCATCTTGGGTCTGAGACAGCCATGCTGTCTGACCCAAGATGGCGCCCAAGATTAGGGATGTTATCCAATGTGATGCAGCCGCTTTCATCATCACTGAACTTGTCTTCAGAATCAGATGTGAGGTTGGCGTGTTCAGAAGAGGCACCTGGCTTGTCGAAGAAGAACTTCAATACATTTTCCCTGTAACAGCCACGATACAGCTCGTCTGTGATGCTCTTTGCCTCGTCCATCTTCATTCAATGATGATATTGGTCCGTGGGCGCGCGCGAAAGCTGCATGCCGCCTGTTACTCTACTCCAGCCTTGAGTTCGCTTTTTTTAAAACTTTAACTTTCTTTGTCTTTTTTTACCTTATTATTCTTTTCTCTGAAGTACTGGGAAGAACTACACTCTCAAACAATGCTGTTTGAGGGAGTTTTGTTGTGCTTCTCTTGTACTATTTTTTATTCTCAATGCCGCCTACACCGGGACACGCTGCCTTTGTTTACTCCAGAGAACAGCTGATCGCACTAATGCCGGCCGGCATGGTGGCCAGACCAGCGGATTTACCACCCGATCTCTGGAGGAAAACACACCGGGGATGCAGAGGAGGGAAACAACGTCGGGGGAGAGTGTTGACATGGGATGTGCGTATGGAAAGGAGAAAATTCAAGCAGTGTCTCCCTTCTATTGTTATGGGGAATGTTCAATCCCTTTATAACAAAATGGACGAGCTAACGGCGCTAACGCGGAACCACGCAGTTTACCGGGGATGTAGTCTAATGTGTTTACTGAGACATGGCTGCACAGGGACATTACAGACCCGATTGTATCTGTCGATGTCTTCCACACTGTCCGGGCGGACCGGGATTGTACCAAGAGCGGTAAGCGGAAGGGGGGGGGGGGGGGGGGGGGGGGGGTGGACATATCATTTTCCACCTTCCCTCGAGCAAAACAATCGATCTTTACCCTTTTCCCGTTCATCCAGCCGTTCTGTGAGTCTGGCGGTACAACTTTTAGCTGTAGCTTAGCATAGATCATTGAATCGGATTAGACCATTGGCATCTCGCCCGCTTAGAAGTGACTACGATTTCCAAAATTTTTCCCATTTAAAACTTGTCTCTTCTCAAGTTTGAAAGTGCAATAAGACCGACGGAAAATGAAACGTGGCGATTTTCTAGGCTGATTTTACCCGGAACTATACTCTCATTCTGGCGTAATAATCAAGGAAAGTTGCACAAGGTACCATGGGCGCAGTGATATGACGCGCCTCAAAGTATAGTCCCGGTATACCACCGGTAATAGCAGGTAATCACGTTGGTTGTATTGCCGTAAGAAGCCTACAGGGACTATTGAGGCGCTGCGTCATATCACTGCGCCCATGGTACCTTTGAAACTTTCCTTGATTATTACGCCAGAATGAGAGTATAGTTCCGGGCGGAATAAAATGGCGGAATATCCCTTTAATATCAGGTGGTGCAATCCTGGTCACATCTGTATTAAGGAACAGCTCTGTAGCCCAGATGCCTAAGTGTTGGCCGTTGGACTACGTCCATACCACCTCCCTAGGGAGATCCCGCACGTCATCATCGTCATGGTGTACATCCCTGCCACTGCTAACCCATCAGCTGCCTGCGGCACCATACACACCACCGTCTCCAAACTACAGACTAAACACCCCAGTGCCCTCATCATCATGTCAGGAGACTTTAACCACCGACATTTAAGCAATATGTGAGCTGTCCTACCAGAGGGGTGAGGACCCTGGACCTGATGTATGCTAACATTAAGGAGGCATACATCTCATCTTCTCTCCCCCCTCTGGGCAGGTCAGATCACAATCTTGTTCACCTCAAACCCTGCTATGTGCCTCTGGTGAAGAGGAAGCCTGTGACCACAAGGCCTGTGAGGAAGTGGCCAGAGGAATCTTATGAGGCACTGCAGTACTGTTTTGAGGTGACTGACTGGCCTGCACTCTGTGAGCCTCACAGGGAGGACATTGATGGGCTCTGTAGCGAAGGGACAAGGCTGTCACCCCACCCGGTCTCGAACTCGGGTCTCCAGGGCACCAAACCAGCAACTTGACGGAAACACCAAAGAGCCAGGCTCTTTGGCGGAATAAAACACCAAAGAGCCTGGCTCTTTGGAAACACCAAAGAACACCAAAGAAACACCAAAGAGCCAGGCTCTTTGGTGTTTCGGTCAAGTTGCTGGACCCTTTACGTCCTCGACGTGCACCTCCCCAAATCCTAGACGCGCGTCGAGGCGACGCCGTCTCTACGCCGTCCCAACGCATTGGCTTTGGCTGTGATTGGTCCGCGAACTACATTGGCTGGAGATCGCTTTTCCGGTTTCCACTCGTAAACACCGCCACGGTGTAAACACAGCCTTGATAAATGTTTCGACTGATTGGCGACAACATATATATATATATGTTGTCGCCAATCAGTCGAAGCATATATATATAAAACTTTTGCCTTCATTTCTGTGAACTTTTTTTTAACTCGCTAGTAATCCGTATGTAATAACCAGAATGGTCATTCTGGTGTGGCAATGAATTGCATTTCGAGACGTAAACCCCACGCAATCCCTCCGCAGAAGTATCACGGGCTCATGACGGCGTCCGAGCAACGGCGTGGCCATTGCGTGATCACGACGCGATCCCTACGCAGAAGCATAAACCAGCCTTTACAGACCGCCCTCCTGCCTCTCACCATCTCTATTCACTCTCGGCCACTTCACACCTCCACCCTGCCCCACCCCTCCCCCCTGCTCTGCACCCTGTCCTCCACTACCGGAGGACCCTATCCCTCCCCCCATGGACACCTCTACAGTATCCTTCACGCCTGACCTGGTGAGAAGACAACTGATTAGAATCCACTCTGGCAAAGCGGCGGGCCCTGATGGTGTGTTCCCCAGGGTACTTAAAGCCTGTGCCCCCCAGCTGTGTGGAGTACTTAATCATGTCTTCAACCTGAGCCTGCAACTCCAGAAGGTCCCTCTGATGTGGAAGATGTCCTGCCTCGTTCCTGTCCCAAAGACGCTGCGCCCCAGCAGCCCCAAGGACTACAGACCAGTGGCTCTGACGTCACATACACATACACACTCTGACGGCAGTAGCTCAGTGGGTAGAGCGGGTGGACAGAGCGGGTTGTCCACTAACCGTAGGGTCGGCGGTTTGATCCCCTTCATCCCCACTTCCAAAACTGTCTGCATGTCGAAGTGTCTTTGAGCAAGACACTGAACCCTGAACCACAACTTACTCCCCGGGCGCTGATCATAGCAGCCCACTGCTCCTATGTACAATAGGATGGGTCAAATGCAGAGAAAGAATTTCGTTCCCATGTCTGAAAAACATGGGAATGACAAATGAAGACCACAAGGTCCCAGTAAAAAAATAAATAAATAAATGAAGACCCTGGAGAGGCTTGTCTTGGAGCAGCTCAGGCCTATGGTCAGACCCTTCTCGGACCAGCTGCAGTTCGCCTACCAGCCCCGCCTGGGAGTCGAGGACTGCATCATCTACCTGCTGAACAAAGTCTACTCTTCTCTACTCATCTGGATAAGCCGGCGAGCACTGTGAGAGTCATGTTCTTTGACTTCTCCAGTGCTTTCAACACCTTATGACCGGGTCTCCTAGGTGAGAAGATGGTGGCGATGCAGGTGGAAGCCCCCTTGGTGTTCTGGATTGTTTACTACCTGATGGGCAGACCACAGTTTGTACGCCTACAGAACTGTGTATCTGACAGGGTGGTTAGCAACACTGGGGGCCCACAAGGGACGGCCCTTTCTCCCTTCCTCTTTACCCTCTACACCTCAAACATCAGCTATTGCACTGAGTCCTGCCAACTAATTAACAGTTTACTAATGATCTATTAACTAGTTATAACAGGTAGTTATTATAAAGTGTTACCCTGAATTCTTGTGGAATGATTTGCCCTGTGGTGAATCCGGAAGATGGATCTGTGAAATGGAAATGTAATAAATCTCTGATACTATCACAGTACATTAACATGATAATGTTTTTTTTCACTCTGCCTCACACCACTAGTATAAATAACTTGTGACTAGTGAGCTCTGACTTCAAGTCATTGATACATATAGCATCCATGTTTTTTCATGGATAAGATAAGATATTCCTTTATTAATCCCACTTAGGAGAAATTCACAGTGACCAGCGGTACAAGGGGATAGATGAGTGCAATAAGAACCTGACTATAGTCAATAAACAATAAATAGATTTACCTAGACAAGGGCTGAATCTCAATTCTCTATCTTAGCCCTTCCCCTTACCCCTTCCCCTTGGTTTTGCGTGTTCACGTGAGACCAAGGGCTGTCTCAATTCTCTTTTCGACCGAGGGGAAGGGCTAAGGGGAAGGGGTATACACCCCTTGAAACCAAGTGAGATCGGGAGCTTAGGCCCAATCTCAATTCTCTATTTTACCCCTTCCCCTTCCCCATGGCCCTTCCCCTTCCCCTTCCCCTTGGCCCTTGAAACAGAGGGGTAAGGGCTACATGCCCCTATGAATTGAGACAACACTCGTTACGGTTACGTCATCATACATTGACGACAAAATATTGACA
Source organism: Urophycis tenuis (assembly GCA_036785325.1). Taxonomy (NCBI): domain Eukaryota; kingdom Metazoa; phylum Chordata; class Actinopteri; order Gadiformes; family Phycidae; genus Urophycis; species Urophycis tenuis. The sequence continues at coordinate 16,843,576 of JAXIVH010000001.1, forward strand.
ATTTGTTATAGGCCTACACACTGCATGGTGTTTTGTATCTTTTTCAGTTAATACGGTTTTGAATTTCATTGATGTTCAGAAACAATGTCTTTGTTAACCAACATGTCTTTATTTACAATTATGAATGGCTACAACATTGAACGCATGACTCCCACATTTGCTTTGAAGCGTATTTTGATTTAGCGTATTTTGATTTCGGACATTTCTGCTCGTTTTCGTGTCGAAAACGTATCAGCTGCCGGGTTTCCTCCGGCGTTCCTGTGTGAAAAAGGACGATATATGTAAAGCACGTATCGATTTGTCTCTAATTGTCTACACTGTTATCAAACGGAATTCGCTGCTAATTGTGTTTAGTAAACTAGACATGCATGGAGTTCATTGCTAATCAGAGAAATGTAACTTTGTGCACTCAGCAATGTAACGTTCGCATACCGATTTTCGAAAAAGTTTCGATTAAGAATATGGTTGCAAATATATAGGTACAGGACTGTTTAGAGCACAAAACAACAATTTCGTAAATTTTAAATCAATTATTTCAGCCGAAAATACTTACATTTATGTGACTCTCGTTGAGATCTGGCCGCGATTGTTGCCGGTTGCACATTGTAATGGGTACCCCTTGGTTTCAAGTAAGCTCCCGATCTCACTTGGTTTCAAGGGGTGTATACCCCTTCCCCTTAGCCCTTCCCCTCGGTCGAAAAAAGAATTGAGACAGCCCTTGGTCTCACGTGAACGCGCAAAACCAAGGGGAAGGGGTAAGGGGAAGGGCTAAGATGGAGAATTGAGATTCAGCCTAAGATAGAGAATTGAGATTCAGCCTTACTTGAAACCAAGGGGTACCCATTACAATGCGCAACCGGAAACAATCGCGGCCAGATCTCAACGAGAGTCACATAAATGTAAGTATTTTCGACTGAAATAATTGATTTAAAATTTACGAAAGTGTTGTTTTGTGCTCTAAACAGTCCTGTACCTATATATTTGCAACCATAATCTTAATCGAAACTTTTTCGAAAATCGGTATGCGAACGTTACATTGCTGAGTGCACAAAGTTACATTTCTCTGACTAGCAATGAACTCCATGCATGTCTAGTTTACTAAACACAATTAGCAGCGAATTCCGTTTGATAACAGTGTAGATAATTAGAGACAAATCGATACGTGCTTTACATATATCGTCCTTTTTCACACAGGAACGCTGGAGGAAACCCGGCAGCTGATACGTTTTCGACACGAAAACGAGCAGAAATGTCCGAAATCAAAATACGCTAAATCAAAATACGCTTCAAAGCAAATGTGGGAGTGAGTCATGCGTTCAATGTTGTAGCCATTCATAATTGTAAATAAAGACATGTTGGTGAACAAAGACATTGTTTCTGAACATCAATGAAATTCAAAACCGTATTAACTGAAAAAGATACAAAACACCATGCAGTGTGTAGGCCTATAACAAATTGTCAATATTTTGTCGTCAATGTATGATGACGTAACCGTAACGAGTGTTGTCTCAATTCATAGGGGCATGTAGCCCTTACCCCTCTGTTTCAAGGGCCAAGGGGAAGGGGAAGAGCCAAGGGGAAGGGGAAGGGGTAAGATAGAGAATTGAGATTGGGCCAAGATTAGATTAAATTAAATGCCAGCTCTTAAAGTCAGATCGTTGAAAAAGTGAGAACCTGTATGCATACTTAGTAATCATCATTGAGATGGACAGCGAAATTGGTTGATGAGCATACATGGTAGTCATCATTGAGGTTGACAGAAGAAGAATTACTCATACTCACAGTGCAGTTAGTAGGTAAACATCCTTGGTAGTTATCATTGAGATGACCAGTGCAATTGGTAGATGAATAGATGAATAGTGCAATTGGTACCAGAGTCTTGCTGAGGTGTAGATATAAAAATAGAATCATCATCATCATTTTCTAAACCGCTTATCCTCTAGAGGGTCGCGGGGGGGCTGGAGCCAATCCCAGCTGCAACGGGCGAGAGGGGGGGTACACCCTGGACAGGTCGCCAGCCTATCACAGGGCTGACATATAGCAACGAACAACCATTCACACTCGCATACACACCTATGGTCAATTTAGAGACACCAATTAACCTAATCCCCAACCTGCATGTTTTTGGTCTGTGGGAGGAAGCCAGAGTACCCGGAGAGAACCCACGCAAGCACAGGGAGAACATGCAAACTCCACACAGAAAGGTCCCAGGTGGATTCGAACCCAGAACCCTCTTGCTGTGAGGTGACAGTGCTAACAACTGCACCACCGTGCCGCCCTAGACATAGAATAAAATAGATAAAATAGATGTGCAGTCCGCATCGAGAGGAGCCAGTTGGGGTGGCTCGGGCATCTAGTGAGGATGCCTCCTGGACGCCTCCCTGGGGAGGTGTTCCGGGCACGTCCCTCCGGGAGGAGGCCCCGGGGAAGACCCAGGACACGCTGGAGGGACTATGTCTCTCGGCTGGCCTGGGAACGCCTCGGGATCCCCCCTGGAACAGCTGGACGAAGTGGCTGGGGAGAGGGAAGTCTGGGCTTCCCTCCTCAGGCTGCTGCCCCCGCGACCCGACCCTGGATAAGCGGCAGAAATGGATGGATGGATGGATGGATAGATGTGCAGTAATCAGTTGTGCAAAATAGGTGTGCAAATGTGCGGAATGTGCAAGATGCAAAATGTGCAAATTTTTACAAGGTATTCCAGGTAGTGTGAGTACAACATATGAATAGACCTAAAATAACAACGGCTAGAAGACAGTCCTGAGGTGTGAAGTGTGGTGTGTGTGTGGTGTGGTGTTCAGTCCATTGCTCAGTCCATTGTCTGGTGGTGTTGGGGCTTCCTAGAGCTTGATGGCTGATGGGATGAAAGAGCCCCCCAAGCGCTTTGAGGCACGTGGCTGAGTGAGCCTGTGGCTGAACGTGTTCCTGAGTTGCTGATGCTATACGCATCCATGTTTAATATCAATCACTTTGAGTTCTTCAATATATATCGACAAAGTTTTAGTGTTTTGAATTCATTGAACATTTGGAACTTGATAGGATATAACCACGTGGAACAAGTGGAAATTAAATAACAACCAACAGAAAAGGGCCGCCAGGTGCTGTCAAATCAATTAAAAGAATATATCAAAAAGAGAACTCCTTAAAATAAAATGGAGCTAATTGTCTACTGACTAAGGTGAGTGATGAATGACCACAAATCAAATATTCCTTAAACAAAAACCTAATTAACTACTCGTGTGCAATGAAAACAGAAATACAAACAATCAGCACCCCTAAACCTAGTGTTTCTAAACAGTGTGACAAAACCCTAAACGTGAGTGCAGGTCAAAATCAGTACGGAAAATTAACTCTTACCCTGGGCCCAAATCTGAGAACACACACCCAAACTCTCACTATACAAAAAGTTCTCATGTGACTACACGAATCAGTCCCCTAAAGGTGTCTGCCCCTGTTTACACACTGAGCTTTTATACACCTTCCCTGCGCTGTCCCTCTCTGGTTGGCGGAGCCCCACACCAATCAGCCGCTGGGGCGAATCGGGATGGAAGGACACACCTGCTGGAGATGCTTTGCTGCAAAACAGCAGGGGTAGCGCATACAGAGGGAGGGGGGAGACAATGCCGACGGCTCAAGGCCATACCAGAGGCCTTATGTTTCTGAAGCCATATTCCATTGTGTACATATTATATTCATTTGTGTGGATGCACATTCATGATTCTTTTTTTCTGGCATACATTGAGCAGCAGAGCAGCATGTTTTGAAGCGCCCAAATATAAGCAGATACTGCTGAAAGGTATGTGGTTGATTGGGGTGCCTCTGGTGAGTCCTGAGGAGAGCCCCTCCTTCTGGCCAGAAGGAAGACTGGCTAGATCTCTTACACATGTTGTTACCCCACCACTGGTATTACACACCACCAGTCAGGTGGATCCTCCTGTATCTCAAATCAAGAGTCCTTCTTTCAATACTAGGAGGGCGTCGGGAAAAGACTGACCCGAGTTCAGTAAAAGTGGAAGGTTTTTTCAAAATTAAGTTCCAGGGACGGCGGCACGGTGGTGCAGTGGTTAGCACTGTCGCCTCACAGCAAGAGGGTTCTGGGTTCGAATCCACCTGGGACCTTTCTGTGTGGAGTTTGCATGTTCTCCCCGTGCTTGCGTGGGTTCTCTCCGGGTACTCCGGCTTCCTCCCACAGACCAAAAACATGCAGGTTGGGGATTAGGTTAATTGGTGTTTCTAAATTGACCATAGATGTGAGTGTGAATGGTTGTTCGTTGCTATATGTTAGCCCTGTGATAGGCTGGCGACCTGTCCAGGGTGTACCCCGCCTCTCGCCCGTTGCAGCTGGGATTGGCTCCAGCCCCCCCGCGACCCTCTAGAGGATAAGCGGTTTAGAAAATGACTGACTGACTCAAAGCACACAAGGACACCTTACAGACAAGTTAAAAACAAGGAACAAGTAACAATGGCATACTCTGTCACACACTGACAGAGTTGGCCCTTGTTACTCGGAATAAGTGTTTTTAGGCGTGATTTAAAGGTGGAGACAGAGTCAGAAGTGCAAATGTCTGGTGGGAGAGAGTTCCATAGGCGGAAGCAGATCGGCTAAAGTACTTTTATTTTATTTTATCAAAGCCATCTGCAGCCACAAACCAATGTTTTTTTGTTCACTACAGCATGCAGTAAATCACACAGTCCTCTTATTGCATCCATATTGGTAAACTACATTTAAAAAACATTTCTGTTATGTGTATTGATCATTCCTCTCAAGTAGGTGCTACAGCCAATGTCTTTACCAGCACTGCGGTACGTGAATAGAGGTTGCTTTTGATAACATGGCAGAGTGCATTTTTGCAATATCATAAAACTTTTATTTTGAATACCAACTTCCTCCAGAAGAGTGATGGCCTACTTTTACTTATCAAAAAGGGAAACAACCTCAAAAACAAATTCTCCAAAACGTAAATGCAATACAAAAAGGTCCACCCACACAATCCTGCTCATCATGGAACTTCACTATGGATGGTGACATCCCTGATTGGTCAAGTACTTTTTTAAAAATTTTATTAAGGGCATTTGAACATCTGCAGCCACAAACCAACGTTTTTTGTTTTGTTTACTACGACATGCAGTAAATCATACAGTCCTCTTATTGCATCCATATTGGTAAAATACCTTCAAATAACTTGTTTTCTGTTACATTTATTGATCAATCATCTCGATAACAGTAGGTGCTACAAGTAGGGTTGCCAACTGTCCCGGATTGTGCAGGACGTCCCGTATTTTGGATGATTTTGATTTGTCCCGTCCGGGACAGCTCCAGTCCCGGATTTCAACCATAGCCTCGTCGGCCTCGTCAAGTTGCCAATGGCATGTCAAAATGAGCATTGAACCTCCAAAGAAAAGACTCATGCAGCTATAAAAAAGAGGGGGAACTCAAAAGACCATGGGTTAAACCAGTAAGCAATGACGCAAGGAAGGTGTTTTGCGCATTATGCCGGCAAAAATTTTCCGTAAGCTATGGTGGCGAGCACATTTTAGCTCACCATGAAGACTTGTGCATGGAACAAAACTTCCTTCATTTGGGGTTAGGAAGTTGGCAACCCTAGCTACAAGCCAATGTTTTTACCAGCACTGTGGTATGTGCATAGAGGTTTCTTTTGATAACATGGCAGAGTCCATTTTCGCATCATAAAACTTTTTATTTTGAATATCAACTTCCTCTAAAAGAGTGATGGCCTACTTTTAGTTCTCAAACAGGGAAACAACCTCAAAAACAAATTCTCCAAAATGCGGATGTATTAAAGAAGGTGCACCCACATGATCCTGCTCATCAGGGAACTTAACTACACTATTTTACACTTGAATTGAAAAGCGAAATCCATAATAATTGAATCCTCTAAATACATTGGATATTGTTATGATGGTACTGAGCATAGCTCATATTAACTGGCTATGTGAGTTTGAACGTGGAAGCATTTTTAGGACAACAATCAAATGGAAAATACAATGATGATAATGCTTTTAATTTGTCATAATATTAATGCGAGTTGTAAATAAACTTAAATGCAATCATCCAATTTTCATTAGTTTTCCCAAAACTCCCACTATAAAGGGGACAACATTGAAATTAAAAGTTGAAAATGAAAATGCAATAGCACACTGCATTTTATTTGCCATACAGTTTTTCTCCATTGGTTTGGCTCATTTCTTGAAACTGAGATGACATTCCTATAACTATAAGGTAAATTGGCCAAACAGACTTACACTTCTTCGCAACACTTCAGATAACCAGCAAAATGTCATATGTCTCCCAAAACGTTCATTCTTGCTTTAAAATGAAGTCCTTCTCCCATATAAATAGTCAGCACCATAAAAATAGCATTAAAAATCCTCCTGCTCTTCCTTCTCTTCCTCTTCCCCTTCCTCCAGGTGGAGGTTGGCCTTGTATTTGCGGTCTCTCCATGTTGACATGTGAAAAAGTACTAGCACCAGGCCAAGCTGTATATATACAGCAATGCCAGCATTCAAAATCATAGACAACACCTGTCAGGTAACTCAACAAACTGATGGATTGGTCATCTGTAATGTGGGACACTCCTCGTCAAAACCGGCTTTCACCTGTCACCTACTCACCTGATTGTCATGAATGTATGAAAAATATGTGTACTGTATTGTATTACAATTTCTTAGCTAATTTTGACAATTGAGCAGACTATTCTGCAGATGGTGACTCATACGATGAAATTGTGCTGACATGTTTTGGAGAGAACAACCATTACACTGAGAACCAACCAATTGGGATAGATCAGCAAGATGCACTTCTTTGGAAAATGTTCTAAACATAGGCTGATTGTGTTAAATGTAGGCCACTTGTACATAACCATTTGCAAAGATGTACTAAGTGCTTGAGACATGTACAAAGCATTTGAAATGTGATGTAGCAATGAGAAATGCCATTCTGTTCTGAGAAACCACAAGTTAGTTTGGGGATTTGTCCATGTCATTTTGAGAATGTCATCTCAGTTTCAAGAAATGAGCCAAACCAATGGAGAAAAACTGTAATATGAACATTATTGGGGTCATAAATAAAATGAAAATGCAATCATCCAATTTACAAAATCAGGGTCACTGTTCACACAAATATTAAGAATGCACAATCTAGATATCCCTTTTCGTCATATTTTTGTTCTTCACTACAAACTTGTGCAATTAATGGATGCTAAACTACTGAACCTTAAGATTTCATTCAAAACTATGTTACAAAGGTTTACATCCATATGGCTGTGCTATCTATTTTTTATTTTGTAAACTTTTTTGAGATATTACCGATTAAAAAAGCAAAAAACTCTCATAGAGATAACATTGAGCCTTGCTTTCCAATTGTTACCTTTGACTCTGGGAATTGCTTACCAGTTGTCAACTAGGTGGCATAGCTTAGCGGTTAGAGCGTGTGTTCTACCACCGCAGGGTTGAAGGTTCGATCCCCACCTCAACTAAATCTATCTCAATGATTACTGGCATTCCGATGCACAAGTAATTCCTCTTGTGGAACAACATTTTTCTCAATGGAAAATGCCGCTTATTCACATTCTAACTGGCGTAAATTGTTGACACAATTTTGTTGGTCCGATTTTCTATGTATTTCTCACTTTGTCATGTCCTTCGTTATGCGTAAAGGGACCTTAATTCACTAACCTTCACGGGTGTTTAGACCGTAGTGGAAATGCAGACCACAACGGGCTGAAGGAACCTTGTAGTCCCTTGTAGTTCCTGGGACTTTCACTCACGTGTCACAATGTCATGCATATTCTCAGGGTTTTATATCCATCGGAAATTCTGTGTGGAAACCCCAATGCACTAATGTGTTTCTGAAGGCATTTCTCTTTATATCAGCGTTTCATCATCTGGCCATGTCTTAGCTATGCCACTCACAACATCTGGGAGTTTAATTACAAAGTTTGTTTATAGTAGGCTGGATGAGTAAAACTTTATTTCTTTTTAGGTTGTCTACATTAAATACAATAATAATGGTGGGCCTAACTGAGATATACAATAGATTAAAACATGATTATGAGTTAAAGGGCACACAATAAAATTAGGAATAATAAATGGTCCTTGAATGCTCAATGAAAAGGGAGTTGTGACGGTGGACAGTTATCCATTTACAGTCACACGCAGAGTATGATGTAAACTGTTTACTTTGTGTGGCTGTGAGAGGAATCATATTATATCAGTATTTATGTGAAGTCGAACTTCCTTCTTTAATCTCTGTGCTTCACTTCAGTACAAAGGACAACTGGACAACTGAATGTAAATCATTTGAGTAAAATCAAACGAAGCATCACTGCTTTTTCTTTACTGAAGACAATTTTCTGCTTTAAAAAAATATGCCTGAAATTCTCAATGCCAAACCAGACCTCACAAAGGAATCAAGATTTCAGCGAGATGCAGAGGAAGAGAGGAAAGACGGTGTCTGTGAAAGCCCGAATGACACTGTAATTTACAGCGACGTGATGGGTTGCGCTGTGTCTAAAGACCTACAGAAGCCCACAGAGGACACATTCCAAGGCAAAGATGACAAGACAACAACAGGTACAACCAATGCAAAGACAATTTCAGACAGATGCTTCCTATTGCTTACAATATATAGATGGATAGACAAGTCATGCACAGCTAAATAGATACCTTTATCACAGACATGCAACAAACTGTGAACTTAAACTTAACATTACTTAACATTATTCACACAAAGAACTGTCAGACCTAAGTGCACTGAATGTAAAATGTAACAACTATGGGCTTTCTCGAACTGGGCTGTGGGTTTAGAAAAGAGGAACGCATGCAGAGCTGCTGCACTCTGTCTGGGCCTGCTGACTTTGCTGCTATTGGCTGGAATCACTGGCCTGGGGATCCACTGTGAGTATAAATGCATAAGTTTCTTAGTCTAGAGACTCAATCCGTCGAGTCTATTTCAGCTACCAATGTGATCATAACAGATCTGTTTCTATGGACAGATTTTCAAGTTAAGACTGACTGGGGGTCGGAAAGAGGCAGGCTTCTGCAGTGGAATTCCAGTCAGACCTCTGAAATCTACCACCTTACCCAAAAGATTTCTCAGTCAGAGGGTGAAATCAGCAACATCACCAACCAAAGAGATGAACTACAGAAGATGCTTAATGGTGAGTGACATCTAGTAGGCCATGTATTTCTTCTCTTTTAGTCCTTCGTACAAAAACACTTTTGTATTTAGTACTCTAAAAACTCATATTTCATTTTCTAAAATATTTAAGATGGTCAAGTCAATAAATTATATATTGGCACTATGCTACAAGTAAACATTGCCATTGAATCATATCAATAATTAATAATAACAATACATATCAAAATCTCAAAGAGTAACTACATTCAACAATATTCTTAATATAGATATATCTTCATTCATTATTGTTCTGAAAGTGTTGTTTGTTGTGTTTACCCTTGTGTCAGCCAAAAGTGTGTTTCTACTTTTTAACAAGTTGTCTATGTCCCTTTGTGTCACAAAGAGAGCCACTGCTGTCCTCGGAACTGGACGATGTTTCACAACCACTGTTACATTGTCTCCAACGCAAATAAAACCTGGAATGAGAGTAAGAAGGATTGTGAGAGTCGGCGAGCGTACCTGGTGATCATAACAAGTGATGCAGAACAGGTGGGAGCTTCTCCTTTATCAGACTAGTTCTGTGGAAGGGTTTATGGAGGCATGAGCTCAGTGCATGAGCGGAGAATGATGCAAAGTTCCAGGACTTCTATTTTCATTATTGAATTCAGAACTTTTAATTTGGGTGTATTTATTACGTCACAAAAAGTTATCTCGCAGTCCAAAAAAGGCTAATAACACAAATTCTAGTGTTTCAACTGAAATGAACTCCACTCTGCTGGTTCATTCAACTATCAATCATTTGAGTCAGTATTCAGGGCCGGGGAAGATGGAAGAACATGAGGCCAGTCCAAACTGAATAGTCACTTACCACACCCTGGTCATCTAAGAGTGCTTGACTTCACCAAGACCATACTGCAACACTAATGGACCTGCATGTGAACTCCTGCAGGCAGAAGCTCAGCCGGCACTCCATCTGAGCTCTATGGGAGGCGGCTGTGCTGCCCTGCCAACACCTGGGGTGCCCACCTGAGACCCACCTGTTGATCTAGAGAGAGATAGTCATTTACTGTCCTCAAAGACAATGGTCTGCATGTTTAGACACAAAGTTCACAGTACATTGACACAGTACACAAGAGGTAACAATACAATACAACACAAGACAGACACACATTAAAAAGAGGGTTCTGGGCTTTTTACTGGGGTGTGTAATTATTGAGAACAAGGATGGCAGAAGCAACAGCACTTTTACTAAAACCGGCTGTAGAAGCTAAGCCAATGCTTTAAGCTACTGAGGTATTTCAACAGTAAATTAGTTTGACGCGCTTTGACGGATGAATGAGAGTCCAGTTGGTTTTCAGTTTAGATGCAAACAGGTCCATTTATTTTACATTTCATACTTTGATCATACTTTTCTCACCCACACACCGTATCATAACGTCGCGTATCCTAGCGCCCGAGTGGCGGTCAAAACTGTTTTTACCTTTCCGGTTGGAAACACCTGACGAGCCCCCAAAGGTTCCTACCCTATATTGGCTGACCCGCCAATCACAATCGGACCACACACACACACATCAAATCTGCTCTTACACCGGGCCTTGTGATGTTCTGATGTTTATCTGGTGAAAGGGAACCCCCTAGTGGTGACTCCTAACGTAATGTTTATTTCGTACTATCTGTGTTGAAAAAAAAAGACACTGCTCAAGTAAACGGTCACATATTTTTCTTACTTGACTTGTTTGGACAGTTTACCTTTTTGTAGTGCAAGCTTCAATCTTTTTCTTGGGAAAAATGTTTGCTATCTGCCCAGCTAAATCGCTCTTTTTTGCATGTCCACCATTGCACATACGCTACCATAGCACCTTACCATCATGTTTCACAGGGTCAGTCCCTATCAGGCTTTATAATAATCACTGCACCTCTCTCTCTCTCTCTCTCTCTCTCTCTCTCTCTCTCTCTCTCTCTCTCTCTCTCTCTCTCTCTCTCTCTCTCTCTCTCTCTCTCTCTCTCTCTCTCTCTCTCTCTCTTATTGTATGAGTAGTGTAAGCATGTTTACACATACTTACACAGGCACTGTTTCTGTGTGTCACACAGGATTATATTACTAGTGGATTGGAGGGGAATGTGTGGATCGGTCTGAAGACGGACGGGGACAACTGGACATGGGTCGACGGCTCACCACTAACCGAAGGGTAAAACAAACACTTGTTTCATATTTGATTGGTATCCATCTAGTTCTTAATAAACCCTCTTTCACAGAGGTGTGGTCGTAGGACTAACACACCCTCATAACAGTAATGATGGGTCTGGTCCTTTTATGTACCAGGGCACGGTGAGTAGATTTAAGCCTAGTTTATACTTCTCCGACTGATCCGACTGCGTAACTACGGAGACCCCTCGAGCCCTCATAGTTCTCCGTCGTGGTGACGGATACGCAATGCAATTTCCCGCTTGACCATTAGGGGTCGCTACGAAGACTGGCGATGACATTCACGCAAGTAAAAGTAAAAGTACAAAAGGAAAAAAATAGTTAAGAGGGGATCAATTATTAAATAGAAAAGGGGATACATTATAAATGAAATGCTTTTAAAAGTAAAAACCGTACACAAACTAAAAAAAAACAAACAACAACAAACTATTTACAACAATTTAGTGCAATTTGCCACCGTCTCTTTTAAGTTTCACAATTTCAAGTAGGTCGGCTTGCATTTTGGAGCTTTATGCGTCCATATAGTAAAGCGTGTAGCGTATATATAGAGCGTATATATAGCGTATAAAGCGGATAGGCCTATATATAAATGGCGCTGCCAGTGTTTACGTTGTGATAGAAGCCGATAGTGATAGAATGTGATTCATTGTGAGTCATTCATGTGTAAATGACGTGTTTAGAGGACCAATCGCAGCCCTTGCGGTCTCCGTTGTGTGTTGACGGAGTGACGGATACTTAAAAAATATTTCAGGCCGACGGAGACGACGCAGAGGCTCTCCGTCAGGCTCTCCGTCGACGTAGAGGGCTCTACGTAACCGACGTACGGCACTTTACGCAGGAGTATAAACTAGGCTTTATCTTCACTAGTTTGTCCTTCCACCACACCTCTGTAAAAACTATCTATTGCGGGGGTTGAAGAGGAAATGGGTTGTTCTGGTGTATGAACTCCCAGGATATATGGATGTGAAATCAAAAATCAAACATCGGACAGAGTTGTTTATTACTTATAGTCTTGGCTTACTAGATGTCAATGGTTTTTGAAAATGTTATTCCTTCTGCAGGTTCTTGGTACCTCAACAAGATAATGATGATGATGATAATTATAGGCAAACTACTGAAATTTCTGGCCACGGTGACAAATGTGTTGAGACCTATGAATTTCCTGGCTGCGGTGACAACTGCATTGAGACCGAATGGAATGCTTTGTCCTGTGGTGAATCCAAAAAATGGATCTGCGAAATGGAAATATAATAAATCTCTGAGGCCCGATATACAGCATTTGCCGTAGCCAATCATAGACAGCTACTAAGCTAGATGTTTATTGTTTCCATGGTAACTCCAGCAACCCTTTTGGACATCCTTTTCGATTGGCATTATTAGCACACTTCTTCCTTTTGTTAGTATCTGTTGTCATCTTATGTGTTTGAGCCCTTGGAACGCATCGTCAGTGTATTCATTGTTTACTTTCAATAGATTATGATTTTATGAACAAATCTCAGTATTTTCAGCTATTTCTTTGGTAATTTGTATATCATTTGTCGTGCTGCCCTGAAACCTGCTCAGCTGCACCAGTAAAAGCAAGGAAGATTGGAAAGAGACATCTAGAATTTTATCATTTTTACAGTGATATGTTAATTCTAATTCTAAAACTGTTAGTCCCAATGCTTGGTTCTGATTGGCTGATAGGTGTGCTTTATGAGACGATAAAGTACACCTGTCCCCATCCAACGCTGCTGCTGACCGCTTCACATATCACTCCGCGCATAGCAACGACGACGACAATAAAGAAACTCGGAACCGGCTTTTTTCTGCTTTGTTATGGAATTGAAAGTTAACTTCGATTTGTTGGATGGACTAACTATGGTCGATAAACTGCTTGTGGAAAGGGGCTGTTAAAAATAAAGTGATTGCTTGCAAGCGACGTGTTGTTTCTGCAACCTGGCCGGGAACTACTTCCTTGTATCTGGGAACTACTTTGTTGCGCATCTAGTGAATTATTAGTGAAACGGAAGCGTTTTTATTGCTACATGATTTTTCATATTGCCGCGTTGGTAACAGTTTTAGAATAGCAATTAGCCACTCGACGGTGTGAATTATGGAGAAAATAAGGAACGCCTGAGAGGCGTGATATTTTTCCATAATCCACACCCTCTCGTGACTAATTTCTAAAATACACATGTTTTGTGTTCTCTACAGTTTTACTCTACATTTACATTAAAACTGGAGCTTGGAGGTTACATCCTGACTTTCCGTTTTCTTTGAATGGAGTTGGGCTGACTGTCTATTTGTGTTTGGAAACACACAAGGAGGGCAGTACACTGACTCTATCTTGTTTTTTTCACTCTGCCTCACACCACTAGTATAAATATCTTGTGCTCTGAACTCTGACCTCAAGACATTGATGCATATAGCACACAAGTACAAGTTTTTTCTTGGACTAACAAGGTTAAACCTGCAGTTATTAATCTGCTGACACACAGCTGTATTGATACATTTTGGATGGATCAAGGTGAGTTAAATACTGTCTAACTTAAGTTTTTTCATCCATTCAGCTTCTTGACAAATGTGTCTAAATTGAATACTGACCATTTTAAGATAGTGTGGCGGTGGCGCCCGGTACAGGTAGGGGGGAGGATATGTGGGAAAGTGGTGGATGGGGTTTACGTGGCACCCTTCCATCTGGTGGCCGCGGAGTGCTTTCCTTCTCCTCTGTATAAAGAAAACCCGACCATATATGGAGTTCAGACGGGACTAGCAGAGACACCTGGGCAAAGCGGAGCAGCTGCAGCCACTAGCCCTAATGAGCCGATCGACCCTTGGACCGTCTGAGAACCCGCCCGTATACCGACCCCCGCCTGTCTGACATCCCTCCCTCCCGCCGAACCCTGGACCGCCTGCGAACCCGACACCGTGCACCGAACCCCACGCTCAACCACCGGCGACGATTACAGCGCCAGAGCCCACTCAGGACCGACCCCCCCCCCCTCCGCTGCGGCCTCGCCCCCCCCTCTCTCCCTAATCCCGAACCTTCAATAAAGTAACTAATTGTGAAACTGGTGTGGACAGTGAACTAATTTTCAATATTGGTTTGGTGGCACCTCTTCTTCTCCCCGAGGTTGCCACAATAGATAAGATAAGATATTCCTTTATTAATCCCCCTTAGGAGAAATTCACATTGACCAAAGTACAAGGGGATAGAAGAGTGCGATAAAAAAAAAACCTGACTATAGACAATAAACAATAAATAAATTTACCTAAATAAGATTAAATTATCTGATTTTGATGATCTGATTTTAAGAGCTTGCATATGCAAGCTCTTAAAATCAGATCAGGTGAAAAAATGAGAACTTATATACATACATAGTAGTCATCATTGAGATGGACAGTGCAAATGGTAGATGAATAGATGAATAGTGCAATTGGTAACAGAGCCTTACTGAGGTGTAGATATAAAAATAAAAATACATGTGTAGTTGTAAGTTGTGCATAATAGATGTGCAAAATGTGCAAATTATACAGGATATTCAAGGTAGGGTAAGTAAAACATGTGAGATGACCTAAAATAACAATGGCTTAGAAAACAGTCCTGAGGTGTGTGGTGTGTTCAGTCCATTATCTGGTGGTGTTGGGGCTTTCGAGACGTTGGGAGCGGGTGGTTGAGGTGTTGTAGAGCCTGATAGCTGATGGGATGAAAGAGCCCCCCAAGCACTTTGAGGCACGTGGCTGAGTGAGCCTTTGGCTGAACGTGCTCCTGAGTTGCCTCAGCTCGGCATAGAGAGGGTGAGAGGGGTTGTCCAGGATCGTCTGCAGCTTTCCCCTCATCCTCCTCTTTGTCACCGCCTCCACACAGTCCAGCTTCATCCCCAACACAGAGCTCGCCTTCCTCACCAGCTTATTCAGCTTGCTGGCACCACCGCTCCCAATGCCTCCTCCCCAGCACACAGCAGCGAAGAAGGTGACACTGGCTACCACAGACTGGTAGAACATCCATAGCAGCCTAGTGCACACATTGAAAGATCTGAGCCTGCTCAGGAAGAACAGCCTACTCTGTACCTTCCTGTAGAGGGCCTCAGTGTTGTCCGACCAGTCCAGTTTATTGTTCAGGTGCACCCCAAGGAACTTACAGGTATCCACCATCTCCACCTCCTCCCCATTTATGGAAACCGGTAATGGGGGGCTCTTTCTGCGCCGGAAGTCCACCACCAGCTCCTTGGTTTTCCCTGTGTTGAGCTGAAGGTGGTTCCTGTCACACCACCCCACAAAGTTCTTCACTAGCTTCCTGTACTCCTCCTCCCTGTTGTCTGTGATGCATCCAACAATGGAGGAGTCGTCAGAGAACTTCTGCAGGTGGCATGTTCGGGAGTTGTAGCAGAAATCTGAGGTGCAGAGGGTGAACAAGAATGGTGAAAGTTCAGTTCCCTGGGGTGTGCCGGTGTTGCTTGTCACCGTGTCTGACAAGCAGTGTCGCAGTGTCCATGAGGTAGTTCGGAATCCATCTTAGCCGATAATGTTACCGCCACAACAATTGCAAAACAAATCTCTTTAATGTGTTATTTTTAAAAACCAAGACTCGAGCAGGAAGACACGCCACTGCCTTCAACGCCCGAGTCCACCCAGCACAGTTCTTCAGACTCATTAGCCCAAAGCCAGATGAGCCCGGCCGCTTGCTCCCCGGCGCCACTGCTCTCTCCCAGTCAACCTACCGCGGGTTTACCGGCTGATTTATCTGCGATTGATGAACCACCTTCACAGCCGAGTTTGAATGTTTTTCCCTGCACTGTGAAGAATGGAAAATCAAGGTGCTTCTCGTCAAAGTGGTATGGGCAGTTTTCTTGGTTGGAATACAGTGTGAATAAGGATGCGCTGTTCTGTAAAATGTGCAGACATTTCCCCAGTGGAGCTGACAGCCCGTTTGTGAGAGGAGGCTTTGTGCACTTTGCGCTGTAGAGCTGATGCTACCGGTTCTGCTGATGTAAATATATTTGACCTCGAATAGGATGTAATGGACAGGTTTTTCTCTATACTGTTGTGTGCAGACTGAGCTCTGTTGGTTGAGCATAGCGTGTTGTATAGACAGTGTAATGCAGAATATTGCAAATTAAAATTGTCACTGTTTTTTCGGTTTGCGCATGTTTGTCCTTTTTTTCTTCTTCTATGGCCCACCCACTTTTGTACTGGCCCAACCAAAATAACATTTCTGCCTACGCCACTGGCTTGAGGTGATCCTGAACCAACCTCTCAAAGGTCTTCATGACGTGTGACGTTAGAGCCACAGGTCTGAAGTCCCCTGGAGCGTTGGGACGACCCTTCTTCGGCACAAGGACTACGCAGGTCTTCCATAGAGTTGGCACCTTTTTCAGCCTCAGGGAGAGGCCGAAAAGATGCGTGAACACTCCTGCCAGCTGCTCCGCACAGATCTGGAGCACCCTCAGGCTGATGTCATCGGGTCCTCTGGCCTTGTTTGGCCTGATCCTTGATCCTTTAACGTCCAAATTAATAACCTGACATGACCTCTGACACGTGTGACATAAATCAAGTCACCACAATCAAGGGGATTTTTTTGTTATTTCCAAAAGTCAAAGGAAACTATTTGAGTCACCATCAACACGTTTCAACACAAAATAAACATAAGGAGTAGATTTAATATCGATCACTTTGAACTCTTCAACTCTTCTTTTCTGCAAAGTTTAAGTGTTTTGAATTCATTGAACATTTGGCAGTTGACAGGACATTTCTTCCACCATTTATAAAACTAGAAGATACAAACCAAATAATGTGAGGCCTTATGTTTCTGAAGCCATAGTCCATTGTGTACATATTATATCCATTTGTGTAGACGCACATTCATTCTTTTTTTCTGTAGTAAAACATGTTGGGCAGCAGCAGTACAGCATGTTTTGAAATGCCCAAATATAAGCAGACACAGCTGAAAGGTATGTGGTTGATTGGGGAGTCTCCAGTGAGTCCTGAAGAGAGCCCCCTATTGTGATTTACATGGATGTTTTTGCTGGGACTACTTTATCCAGGACGGCAACTCCAGTCAGAGAGTGGACGCAGACACAGGGAACAGTTGGGTTGGTTAGTTTATATGTCCAAAGGGTGAATGACATCAATTACATCAACCTGAGATGAGCAATGGATGAACAATGACGAATGAATGACTGAATGGACGGATGAATCAATGGATGGCTAGATGAATGGTTAGATGAATGAATGATGAATTAATGATGAAGGAATGATGAACGAATTAATGTTTTTTCTGCAAAACAGAACAAGAAATAAACAAACAGTTACAGTGACGTGTGTATGCTATACTACGAACACTACAACACCAGGCCCTTAGCACCTATAATTAGCTGCACGGTGCACCTGTGTTGACTTCGGCACTTAGCACCTGAACGTCCCCCAATACGATACGGACATACATAGCCTAATATACACATTAACCGAGTGCAATACAACAGCTGACCACGGCGGGGCAGAGCGACGCACACATATGCACATGTCCACACGAGGCGCAGGGTTATACGATAGCTGCCCACTTAGCGAGTGAAGCAACTAACCCGATCGCTAAAACCCGCCCAACATGGACAAGTCACGGCAACTAATTCAAAACAATATTGCACATTGCGTACAACACTCATCCTGCCCGAACTGGTAGATATGCGTTCGCTATAACTTACTCTTCACGAACGCATTCGATCGGAGCAGGAGAAAGACGTGGCGCAACCAGCTTGAGGCAGCCCCGTACACCTAGTAAACGCTAGGACCCTACGGCCTACCCTATGGTCGATCAGTCTGCCACTTGCTCCGGCTCTGAAGTGTTCCAATATATTCCCGCCTCCATTTGCTCCAGAACATGTCTGCGAGGCGCTGCGCTTGTCTCCACTGTTGTTTATGGAGATCTTTTCCATTGAAACCTCCGGGGGGAAGAAGAGGAGTACACACCTTCTGAGTGAGGAGTAAAGGAGAGTCTGGGTCAGTCGTGATGGGGGACAGTGGTCTGGCATTGATGATGGCGGTTACCTCTGACATGAGTGTAGACAGCACCTCGTGTGTCAAGTGAGTTTGGCTAGATTGAAGGAGCATTGCGTCGAGGATGCGTCTGGATATTCCGATCATTCGTTCCCAGCTGCCTCCCATGTGGGAAGAATGAGGCGGTTTAAAGACCCATGTGCAGCCCTCTTCGCTGACGTACCTTCTGATGCTTGACATGCTGGGCTTGGACAACAGGAAACCCAGTTCCCGGCAGGCACCCACGAAATTGGTTCCACAGTCTGACCGGATCTGTTTGGCAGGGCCTCGCAGACTGAAGAATCGGCGGAGGGCGTTGATGAAACTGGATGTGTCCATAGACTCAATCAGTTCGATGTGGATAGCACGTGTGCTCAAGCACGTGAAAAGGACGGCCCATCGCTTACTGTTAGCCTGTCCTCCCCTGGTACGGCGTGTGAGCACAGGCCAGGGGCCAAAAACATCTAGGCCAATGAAGGTGAATGGAGGTTCGGTGCTCAGGCGGTCGTGTGGTAAGTCAGCCATTTTCTGTTCATTAGCTCGACCTCTGAGTTTTCTGCAAGTGATGCAGTTGTGAAGGACAGTCTTTATGAGTCTTCTGGCTCCCATTAGCCAATATCCTGCAGACCGGAGAGCTCCCTCTGTATAAATCCGCCACTGATGCTGCACCCGCCGATGATAGTGGTCTATGAGAAGCTTGGCAACATGACCACTTGGTATGATAGCAGGGTGTTTCTCTCTGTACTCAAGGTTGGCCTGGCTGAGTCTTCCTCCAACTCTGATGATGCCTTCGTCATCACAATAGGGACTGAGTTTGTGTAATGAACTGTGGACAGAGATGTTTTTCCCCTGTGTGATGCAGGTAAGCTCATCCTTAAAGGCCTCTCTTTGCACACATTTGATGATGACATTTTCGGCTTTCTTTATGTCTTCAATGGTGCGTTGCTGCTGGCAGTAATGCCATGATTGACATACCTGGTCATGCTCTTTGTTTTTCAGGGATTGGAGGATGTGAATTAGCAGGCTGATGGCTCTGGTCAGCGTCTTCCATGAAGAAAAGCGGCTAAACCGCTGAGATCCAAGCTGAGACCCATCAGCAGCACACATGTGAGTGGCGAGTGCTCGCACTTCCACATCTGAGTTGGGATTGATGAGCTCGTGTGTTTCGTTATCCGGCTTTCTTGTGGCTTGCGACAAGAAGGCAGGACCTTTGAGCCAAGCACTGTGGCTTAGCATGGCTGCAGGCACAGAGCGTGTGCCTATATCGGCCGGGTTACAGCTTGTGGGAACATAATGCCATTGTGCTGGCTCTGATGTCCTCCTGATGTGCTGTACTCTGTTCTCAACATATATATAGAACCTCCTAGTCTGGTTGGTTATGTATCCTAAGACTACGCGGCTATCGGTATAAAATTCAACAGCATCAAAAACAATGTCCATTTCGCTGGTGATGATTTCTGCTATTTCTATGGCCAAAACAGCAGCACCTAATTCTAGCTTTTCCTTAGCTTTTCCTAAGACAAATCCTATGTGAGATTTCTCTTCTGTATCAGTAGTCTTAATGTATGCAACGGCTGCAATAGCTTTCACTGAGGCGTCTGAGAAAACGTGTAGCTCCTTCTTTATGGAGGATGAAATAGTGGCAGCAGCATAAGGTCTCTGAATGTGTAGCTGCTGGAGATCACTGAGAGAGTTTCTCCAAGTATTCCATTCAGTCTCCCTATCTGCAGGTAGAGGAGAGTCCCAATCGAGGTCTTTGCATGAGAGCTCCCTCAACAGCATCTTTCCCTGAATAGTGACTGGCGCAGCAAATCCTAACGGATCAAAGAGTCCATTGATGGTGGCTAGGACACCTCTCCGTGTGTAGGGTTTCACTGTGTCAGTGACTTGAAAGGTGAAAGTGTCTTCCACTATGTCCCACCTCAGGCCGAGGCTTCGCTGAATTGGTGTTGCATCAGCGTCTAAGCTGAGGTCCTTGAGCCCTTTGGCGCGGTCCTCAGCAGGAAAAGCTTCCATAACTTCCCTACTGTTAGATGCGACTTTGTGAAGTCGAATGTTCGATGTGGCGAGCATTTCTTGAGTGCGCTTTAGCAGATTGACGGCTTCGCTGACTGTGGCTCTTAACAAAAGCCCATCATCCACATAAAACTCCCTCTCAACGAAGTGTTGTGCATCCGACCCGAACTCCTCCCCGCCGTGAGCTGCAGCACGTCGAAGGCCATATATAGCAACTGAAGGGGATGGGCTGCTGCCAAACACATGAACCTTCATGCGGTACTCACAGATGTCTTTTTCCGGGTCGTTGTGTTTGTGCCAGAAGAAGCGGAGGAAGTCTCGATGGTCTTCTTGTACAACAAAGCTTTGGAACATCTGTTCAACGTCCACGGTGACTGCTACGGCCTCACGCCTGAAACGCAGCAAAACTCCTAATAACCTGTTATTAAGGTCAGGTCCAGAAAGGAGGACGTCGTTGAGTGACACACCCTGACACTTTGCACTTGAGTCAAAGACCACTCTGATTTGGCCTGGTTTCTGTGGATGGTAAACCCTGAAGATGGGTAAATACCAACACTCTTTTCCATCTTGGAGTTGAGGGGCTAACTCAGCATGATCACGATCAAAGATGTTTTGCATGAAAGTAACAAAGTGATTTTTCATTTCAGGCCTTCTCTCCAGAGTGCGCTGAAGAGAAGCCAGCCGTGTGAGAGCCTGGTCTCGGTTGCAAGGTAAGTGTGAGCGGGGTGTTCTGAATGGAAGTGGTGCCACCCAGCTGTTGCCACTGTCCATGTACATCTCTCTGTCCATGACTTCTAAGAAGAGTCTTCGACAGAGAGCCCTATTTTGTTGTCATCTTTGGTTGTATTAAAAATTGTGCTTCCCAGATTACATTCATGTGGTGTAAGTGTGTCTAGGAGGAGTTTGTTTTTAGACTTGAAGCCATACCTCTCTTTGACGTGGAGCCTGTTCGGACATGGGCTGAAGAAGGAGGGACATTCATTCTCGAGGACTTTGGTGCGGTAGGTTTTTATAGCTGCAGGCTTGTGAGTGTTCCCTAAGCAGACGTCTCCGATGATGACCCACCCTAGGTCTACTTTCTGCGCATAAGGGGCATCGTGTGGGCCGTTCCGCTGTTCTCTCACCTTGTGGACTCTGAGTAGGTCGCGACCCAGCAGGAGGAGGATCTTGGCTTCAGGGTCCAGTGGTGGGATGAAGTGGGCTATCGACTTGAGATGTGGGTGGTGTGCTACTGCCTCCGGGGTTGGTATTTCAGCTCGGTCGCTCGGGATGTTGTTGCACTCGATTAGTGTGGGCAGTGTGAGTGTTGTAGCTCCATCCAGTGACTGCACGATAAACCCTGTGGCTCTTCTCCCCGTCATCTCTCTTGTTCCGGCACACGTGCGGAGTGTGAAAGGTGAGTCTGACCCATGGACGTTGTACATATCAAAGAAGGTAGACCTGGCGAGGGACCTGTTACTTTGATCATCTAACACAGCATATGCTTTTGTCACCTGTTCTGGGTTTGCTTTGGGGTAGAGCTTTACTAAGCAGATCTTGGAGCAGGACCTTGAACTTTGACCCTCTCCACAGACTTCGGTGCACTGGGAAGTGACAGCAGGCTGGGGCGTTTCTTCTGCTCTCTCCCCGCCGTAGCCAGAAAGTGGTGGCGGCGGCCCTGGATGAAGAGCAGAGACGTGATGCTCACTTTCACACTCTCTGCACTTGACGATGGCCTTACAGTCTTTGGCCATGTGGTTTGTCGAGGCACAGCACCTGAAACACACACCATTGTCCTTAAGAAAAGCCTTACGCTCATCAATGGGTTTGCTGCGGAACCCCCTGCAGCGCTTGAGGGGGTGCGGCTTCTTGTGAAGGGGGCACTGCCTCTCCACACACCTGCATTGTGATCAGAACCTTCCTGTTTGTTATTCTCCTGTATTAAATCCGTCTTGTGGGCTGACACAAAACTCCTGTACGGCTTCTTAACAACGCTGTCTGGCTTGGAATATTCTGGGCCACCACTTTGGAGTCTGAAACCTGGGTCGTTGCGTGCTCGGGCCTCTTTGGGGAGAAAATCACAAAAGAATGAAAACGGTGGAAAAGGTACGCTATGTGTGGATTTGTACTTGAAGCCCTGTGAGAGCCACCTTTCTTGCAGGTTGTGTGGCAGTTTGTCTATTATCGGGGAAATTCCCCTTGCAGTGTCTAAATAGCACAGACCAGGCAGGTAGCCTTAATCTTTAGCTGCATCAATCTCTCTAACGAGGTCGCTGAGCTCTCTCAGCTTCACTGGGTCCTTGTTACTGACTTTTGGGAAATGTGTGAGTCTGTCAAAGAGTGACTTCTCTATTATCTCTGGAGACCCATAGCATTCTTTTAAGCGCTCCCAAGCCTTTGTCAGTCCATGGGTAGGTAGAGTAACATGTACAGCTCTTATTCTTTTGACATGCTTTGCAGACTCTGGCCCTAACCACTTCAAGAGCAAGTCAAGCTCTTCACTTGAGCTGAGATTTAGTCTGTAGCGTTAGTGAAAGAAGATTTCCACGCCCAATAATTCTCGGGGCAGTCATCAAACTTTGTGAGGCCAGAAGTGATGAGATCTCTGCGTGCCAAGTATCTTGCTACATCACTCACCCCTGAATCGCCATCTTGTGGTCGCCGTAGGAAGTCTCTGTTGGGCGAGGTCCTCACTGGTCCTGTTGGAGGTTGCACTGGAGGAATGTGAACAGGTGTAGTAGTATCAGTGTGCCTGGGTAGTGTTGGCCTCATACTGCTCTCAAATCCTGTGCCAGCGAAACGGGCCATGGGTGCACTAAAGCGCTGTCTGGTAGGTGACCCTGGTGTCAGTACATGAACAGTTGGGAAAAGGTGCTGTGTGTCTGGCTTAGGGCGTTCAGTTGTTTGCCATAATCTTCTTGCATAACCCCTTACCCCTTCCCCTTACCCCTTCCCCTTGGTTTTGCGCGTTCACGTAAGACCAAGGGCTATCTCAATTCTCATTTCGACCGAGGGGTAGGGCCAAGGGGAAGGGGTATACACCCCTTGAAACCAAGTAAGATCGGGAGCTTACTTGAAACCAAGGGGTACCCATTACAATGCGCAACCGGCAACAATCGCGGCCAGATCTCAATGAGAGTCACATAAATGTAAGTAAGTAAGTAAGTAATAAGTATTTTCGGGTGAAATAATTGATTCAAAATTTACGACAGTATTGTTTTGTGCTCTAAACAGTCCTGTACCTATATATTTGCAACCATATTCTTAATCGAAACTTTTTTGAAAATCGATATGCGAACGTTACATTGCTGAGTGCACAACTACACATTTCTCTGACTAGAAATGCATGTCTAGTTTACTAAACACAATTAGCAGCGAATTCCGTTTGATATCAGTGTAGACAACTAGAGACAAATCGATACGTGCTTTACATATATCGTCCTTTTTCACACAGGAACGCCGGAGGAAACCCGGCAGCTGATATGTTTTCGGCACGAAAACGAGCAGAAATTTCGCTAAGATACGCTAAATCAAAATACGCTTCAAAGCAAATGTGGGAGTGAGTCATGCGTTCAATGTTGTAGCCATTCATAATTGTAAATAAAGACATGTTGGTTAACAAAGACATTGTTTCTGAACATCAATGAAATTCAAAACCGTATTAACTGAAAAAGATACAAAACACCATGCAGTGTGTAGGCCTATAACAAATTGTCAATATTTTGTTGTCAATGTATGATGACGTAACCGTAACGAGTGTTGTCTCAATTCATAGGGGCATGTAGCCCTTACCCCTCTGTTTCAAGGGCCAAGACGTAGGGGAAGGGGAAGGGCCAAGGGGAAGGGGTAAGATAGAGAATTGAGATTGGGCCATTGTCTTCAACACATAACAGAAGTGGTTTAATAGAGAAAGCATCTTTCTTCTTCAGTGGCACATAAATCTGGTTGTCGTCAGCGTAACAGTGGAAAGAGATGCCATGCTTTCTCAGGATGGAACCCAGGGGCAGCAAATAGAGTGAGAAGAGCAAGGGCCCTAAATTTAAACCCTGTGGAACCCCATATGACAGCGGAGCAGAGCAGGACTCCACCACCAAGGCTTACGCACATAGTACTGTCTGCCAGATAGGATCTGAACCAAACCAAGGCTGTACCAAAAATGCCCACTAGGTGCTGCAACCAAGTGGAAAGGAATAGTGGAAAGTGAACAGCAGATGAAAAGACGCCTGCTGATTAAAATACCTACATACTAATACCTAAATACTACATGATATAATAGGACAACACTGATATGAAGCAGTACAATACATGATATAATAGGACCACAACGCTCATATGAGGCAGTACAATACATGATATCAAATCAAGTTTATTTATATAGCACTTTTCATACAGTATTTGTAGCAAAGTGCTTCACACAGAATAAAAGCAAATAAAAATTAATACCCCTCCCTCCCACCCCCACATTAGACATGAACTCCCCCCCCCCCCCCCCCCCCCCCCCCCCCCCCCCCCACACACACACACACACAGACTCACACACATATAGATATAGTAGGACCACAACACTCACATGAAGCAGTACAATACATGATATAATAGGACAACAACACTCATATGAAACAGTACAATACATGATATAATAGGACCACAACACTTATATGAAGCAGTACAATACATGATATAATAGGACCACAACACTCACATGAAGCAGTACAATACATTATATAATAGGACCACAACACTCACATGAATCAGTACAATACATGATATAATAGGACCACAACACTCATATGAAGCAGTACAATACATGATATAATAGGACCACAACACTGATATGAAGCAGTACAATACATGATATAATAGGACCACAACACTCATATGAAGGAGTACAATGGATAACAGCAAAGGGCAACTATCATCAATTTATTGCTCCGTGTCCGTTGGGGGTATCGGTGGGCGGTCAGTTGGGGGGTCCGGTAGGTCCACTGGCAGGTTGGCGCTGGTGTGAAGGTCGCTGTTGTTGATGGTACCGGGTTCTCCCAACACCAGAACTAAACTACGTTTATCTGAACTACACTGTTTTTTTCACACACACACACGCAAACACACAGACACACACACGCAGACAGACACGCAGACACACACCGGAACACACACAGACACACACACACACATTATGACAAATAGTATTCCCACAGATGCATTGGCTGAATACTGATCAATCAAAGTGACTTACTATCACCAGCAGATGTTTGAGTCTATCGATAGCTTTCCTGTTGGCTCGGACCAGAGTGGCCATGAAGATTAGGATCATACTGCAGAAAGGGGGTCACATGTGATCATTAGCTGTGGCCCGGTCTGTGATAAGACAGGAACTGATCTCATTCAACTTCTTTGCAGCATGTTTTTGCGATTACCATTGATGTTATAACATACCGCCAATCACTTTTTGTTTTGTCAATTCAGGCTAAATACCAACGTCATCATACGGCTTTTAAGAAAAAACAGATCTACTTCTCCTCTATTTTTTATTATTTTAA
The DNA here is from genome assembly GCA_036785325.1 of Urophycis tenuis. Lineage (NCBI taxonomy): Eukaryota > Metazoa > Chordata > Actinopteri > Gadiformes > Phycidae > Urophycis > Urophycis tenuis. The sequence continues at coordinate 16,869,467 of JAXIVH010000001.1, forward strand.
TTGCTAAAATGTGCACATGGACTCAAACATACATTTCAGCCATTATGAGTGGCATGGCGAAGGCCCACGAGGACAGGTAGCCCAGGGCGTTCTGGGCTGGCCCCGGCAGGCTGTCCACACACACAGCGCTCACGTTCAGCACGCCGGCGCCCTCGTGACCACAGGAGGAGAACCTGGTGCTGGAACAAAGACGACGACGAACAAGATTTATATCACGGTTTGTGACTTGGCACTTTAATCGCTCTTTGTAACTTGGGACTTGGCAGTCAGAGATGTTGTTAACGAGCAATGGTTAACCTAGCAATTGAAATGCTTGAAACTTGTTCTGGTTACTTTCTCACGGTATTAGCAGCAATTAAATGTTTCACCTTCTTATGACAAATGTACTCTTTGTAAGTCGCTTTGGATAAAAGCGTCTGCTCAGTGCCCTAAATGTAAATTTTAATGGAAAGACAAGACGAGATCTGAACTCCAGCCGTCTCCGCACAGACGCTCCCAGGTGCAGTCGTCCGTGCGGTCGGTGAAGACGTAAGATCTTACATGCTGAGGTTGAGGCCCAGCGTCCCCGTGGCCATGAAGAGCCCCAGCAGCAGCATGAGGTGGAACAGCAGCGAGGAGCGGCCGGCCCTGAACATCCTCTGCTCGGGAACGCAGCATCGCAGGACTTTGAACTGGAGAGAACATTGTGAGGAGACAAACGAATCGATAAACGCAACAAGCCCATTAGAATTTAGATAAACAACGTGGACATGAATGATTCTGAAGACAGTTAATTCCGAATGTACCTTTTTGAAGTAAAACATTGCAACCAGTTTGACAATTCCCAGGAATGGCAGCAGAGGGCAGTAGAAGACCGCGGCCCACAACACTGTCTGATTGTACACCAGATCGAGTACGTTGAAAGGGATCCGGAAACTCTGTTTCCTTGACAACCGCGCCAGCCAGCACGATGAGCACCTTTCCTTAAGCAACCTGTAAAGCACGTACCGAACAGCCAATAAACGTCCGGGAAGCATTTGACACACGCTAGGTGAGAGAGATAATCGAATGAAAGCCAACTTTGTCGGGCAGTCCAACAGCAGCGTTCTGCAGATCTCCACAATGAAGTCGAACAAAACGAGCTTGAACATCTCTCGACCAAACTCGCTCTCCCAACACTGCAAAAAAAAGAGCCCCGACGACACACAAGGAATGGTGCACATCATAACAGTGCAACTTACATTTAGTTCATGTAAGCACACGATTAACACCTCATCGTAGAGTTACTAAATTATCTCATCTACAGCATTGATAACTCACTTGTGTGTGGGTGGTGCTTTTAAATAGGAAGAACAAGAACATCCCCAGCGAGGCCAGCTTCAGAAAACTACTCCTGTGAAAAACAGACAGAGATAGACAAACGCAAAGACTGCAAAAGAAAGCGTCAAACACATGCAAGTGAAGGGGCTCACCTCATCAAGGTGGCGTTGTCCTGGCTGGTGAGGGAGTAGTTTTCCAACAAAGAGATCACACGGAAGATGCGAGGGCAGGTCAAGTTGACCAGGGCTATAGTGATGGCCGGCAGGTACTGAATTAGCATGTTGGGCCAAAACTGAGAGATAAAAGGAGGTCAAAATATAGACAAAAAAAGAGACAAAGAAAGGGGCACCCATCACACACCAGGGTGCGTGATGGGTGCTGTTCAACGTGTGCATGTGCATATTACATACACAGCTGAAAGTATGGACTCCACCTTGGGTCTGTCAGACAACAGCCCGTTTGACATCTGGGTGGCAGAGTAGATGAGCCAGAATGCCCCTCCCAACAGAGCCAGCACCACCAGGTTGAGTGTGACCCTCAGCGCGTGGAGACCAACCCACTGAGAAACAGTCCTCTGAGCTTCACGCAGATGGAAGTTCTGCTCGTCCAGGTAAAGCTGCATAGAGAAGGAAGATGGCCGTAGTTTGGTTCAGTTCCACTTGATTTAGTTAGCAGACACGAAATCCAAACTCCAAATTGACTTTTTACGCTGAGAACAAACCAACACATCAACAAATCAAGAAAATGGTTTCATCGTAAAACATTGATTAGGAAATGTGTGTGTGTGCGTGTGTATGGGGTCATGTGCCCCCTCTCCACCTTGATGTCGTTCCTAATGAAGCCATGCTTGAGGGCAGCGGTGTCGAGGTGCTGGATGGTGAAGTCCCAGCCGCAGAAGACCTTGAAGCTCAAGTTCACATTGTCCCGTTTCCCCAGAAACCAGCTGCGCTTGTAGCCAACGGCCATCCTAACAAACGCACCATCACCACCACCATTACCACCAAACGCACCATCACCACCACCATCATCACCACCATCACCACCACTACCACCACCATCACGACCACTACCACCACCATCACCACCACCACCATCAGAACCACCACCACCACCATCACATCACCACCATCATCAGCCACACGCAACTTAGTTGCTATTCATTAGATTGCGGGAAATAAGGCTGCTGCTTTTTTATGTTTACTTTTATTGACCGATTCGATTTTTGTTTAGCTTTGTCTTTTGCCAACCTGCGAACCAGCATGATGAGACTGAGGCTCAGGATGGTGAGGATTCCAGTGAAATAGAGTAGAGGTGTATTCAAGCAAGGATGACTCAAAGAACCAGGTTTGTAGAAACGGTAGAAAACAGCAGATCGTTCCAGGAAGCCCTTGAGAAGAATATAAATAAATAGAAATAAAATATACCATAAACCAAAAAACGATTAACCAAAATCACAATTAATGTTATCATAGCATGTCACAAGTATTTACACATGTAGAATGTTACAGTGTTACACACACACACACACACACACACACACACACACACACACACACACACACACACACACACACACGCACGCACGCACACACACACTTACAGTTCCCAGGAAAAAGTCCAAAGGTGAGTCCTCATCATGAAAGCTGATAAAATCTAAAAAGGAAACTCATGTTATATCATGTATTGTGGGAAGTGATGGCCCATATTTGGGTGTTTATAATCCTGTTGTTTCCTTTCCCTCACCATTAATGCTGCTGCTGCCATAAACCACTGTGGGCCCCAGGATAAACACCAGTATGAACACACAGTGCAACAGGTTCAAGTACACCAAATATCTGAGGAAGACGAAATATGCTTTGACGCCAACACCAAATTTACCTGTAAAAAACAACAACAACAAGCAACTAGCAGAAGTGGATCACGACGAAACATTAATCAAGAAAATGATTCAGGTTGATTTTACTTGTGGGTGGGTGTGTTTTTATTTTTCTCATGATGATATGTCTTTGTGGAGTAGGTAGCTGCAATAGAAAAGGGTTCAAGCACTATACTTTCGATGGTGTGGAGTGCGTGGCGCCATAGCAACAGGCTTGACAGAACCTCCCATCTGGCCCCTGGTCCCAGCCTCCTGGTGGGGATGATTTGTGTGGGGCTCCAGGACTCCCAAGCACCCTGGCTGCGGGGCTGCAGGTTCCGTGTGTCCCTACTCCAGACATACAGACAGACAGACAGACAGACAGACAGACAGAAACAGACAGAAATACTTTTATGATCCCTAAGGGAAATTGCATTCGTTACAATACTCCAGGGAAAAAAGAAGAAGAGACAGACACTCTACATACAGTAGAATGTTAGAATCTATAAATATATAATATAAACCTATGTAACAATACACAAAAATATATTAAAAATATACAGAAATGTACATACATCTAGGCATACACTATAGAGGTAAATAGCATACACAAAGATGTAGCATGTTGGGTTTGGTGGTGGTAAAAATTACTAGTTATGCAGTGAGATGACCAGTTATGCAGTATGAATGACCCGTTATGCAGCGAAAACTAAGATGATAGTGACAAATTATATAGTTTGATGACCACAGGCAGGAATGATTTCCTATGTCGCTCTGTGGTGCATCTCTTTGAGAAGAGTCTTCTGCTGAAGACACCCACAGAACGAATATGGGCGGGGGTGTTGGGCTTATGTTTTCTTAACATATGCTTGCCAGATGTCCGCACTGAAACTAGCCGGCGAGATGTGTGATCATGTATTAGCTTTAGCTTGACTAAAGCTAAATTTGGAAAACAAAAGCCCATAGGCCAACATATATTTGCCCCTCACAGCTTTGACTTGGCTAAAGTAACAACGATAAGAAAAAACTTAAAACTTAAAACGCTAAACCTACGTTTTTTCATATCGTTGTTACTTTAGCCAAGCTAACACAGTGATAGTGTATTGGCTTTTGTTCTAAGTCAACAAACATAGGCCCACACATTCAGCTTGGCCAAAGCTAATATATTTCAAGAGTTTCCCCACCTTACGGCTCTTTTCTCCTGTATGGTCTTGGCCAGCTCTCTGAGAGGCAGGGTGGACTGCTTGTCTGCATGTATGCCTGACCAGTGACCTACAGCCAGTGCTCCAACTCCAGGGCCTCTCCAGGCTTCCTGGGGGACCCCGGGGGCCTGGGCGCCGGGCAGCTGGTCGAAGATTTCCTTTGAATCGCACAAAGACCAGTCTTTGGATGCGGTGGAATGGGTACTCGAGTCTGTGAGAAGCAGAGTGCAAATTAGTGCATTATGTCTACATATAATATACGATAACATGCAAAGGCACACACACAGACACACACACACGCACTCACACACACACACACACACACACACACACACACACACACACACACACACACACACACACACACACACACACAGATTTGGAGGGGGTACGCCGTACCGGAAAGGAAAACATACTGTCACTGAAAATATACTGTCACCAGAACCAACAAGTTTTCCCCAATATACATTGCATACAACTCCTTCTGAACTGACTGAATTGTGTCAGAACCTGAACCCGGGCAAAGGAAACAGAGCTGCTCACTCATCAAGCGGCATGCCTCGCCGTCAGATGAGGACGGCTACTTCAAGAATCTTTGGAATTTATTTGAAGTGTTTTACCTAAACTTTCACTTTTCTGTTCTGTTCCACTGTCCAAAATGAAAAGTCAAAAAAGTTTTCAACTGCTCAGCTAAAAAAAGTTATTGAAATGACTGTGTTGTTGAAATGTGATGTGTTTATTTTAGTTGTAATCAAAAACTGATACAGGGGGATGAAAGAGATATACTATTGATAAAAGTACTAGAATGATACGTCCTAGTGAATGCTTGATAAGTCGACTATAATAAATAATTAGTGGGCTAGCTTTTAGCTGGCACACTTTTGTTATTCCCTCTATTACTTTTTTTCTTTCTTTATTATATGTTCTCTCCAAAACTTTGCCGCTTAACTACTTTGTCATTCTTTGTGCTAAAAACTTAAATCAAACTTTAAAACATTCAGCTACTTTAGGAATTGACCGAGTCTATTTTTTAAAAATAGTTTTTAAGATATTATTTTTTTATTAGTAGTTTTTGTCCCATTGAAACAAATGATGGAATGTTCAGTTGTTAGAGTGATGGCAGTTGGCGATTTGTAAATATCCACACATTTTGTGTTTGTTTGTTTGTTTGTTTGTTTGTTTGCAGTTGGGAGAAAAAACACATCCGGTTGCGGTCAGCTAGCCCACTTCACATTTTCTTCAGGAAATGTACTTTAGTACAGTTAGTTAAGTGTATTTTTTTTTGGGGGGGGGGGGGGGCGCCCCATGTCAATTTTGTCAATATGATAGTACCGGCAAGAAATAAAAATTACTTTCACCCCTGCTTATAGTGCACATGATTATACCGCCTGTAACCATTCATTTATTTTCTATTACCTGAGAGACATCTGGTGACGCGTTGGTGATCCTCCATCGTACATTCCATCACTTCATCAGTTGTCAATTTATGCAAGTTCCCAAACTGCACAGCCCTCAATGTAAATTCAACACAATCCACAGCGATGTTTAGGTCCGAGAACAGACTGCTGTAGGGCTGTTTTGAATGCAGAGTTTCCTGGCCTACAAGATGTACAAACACTGATATTGCTTCATTTTAACATCACACAATGTGGTCCCTTTAGCTGATCAAGGACCAGTGTCACAGTTCAAATTCACAAGGTTGATGGTGGAACTGACAGTGGATCTGCTTAGAGGTCAACTAAGGAAGTCACACAAAGTCACATGACAGGATACAAGCTACAACACTTCTTCAGAGGCTCTAATTAGAATGGAAATTATACGAACGCATCATGCTCGCATGCACGTAGACACACACATTTTCATGCTCTGTCTCTCTCTGTCGCTATCTCTGTCTCTGTCTCTGTCTCTCTCTCTCTCTCTCTCACACACACACACACACACACACACACACACACACACACACACAAGGAGGACAAATCGGCCTTGGGTCACCAATACATGAGATGAGATCATGTATCGATAGATAATTTACGCACATGTATCTATTAATCTCCCACCTCTTTTAAAACATCAAGATATTTAGATATTTGGTGTCGAAATTGAATGTGTCATTGAAGGACAGGAGTATACAAACAGAGAAGTCATTGGAATCTATAGGCCTATGTGTGAGTCATGTAGAAACCGACATGCAGCATTGTCGCAGAAACCACCAACAACAATCTTTACACACAAGCAATGACAGACATAGATGGAAAAGTGAACCAGAATAAAACAATTTCAAGAGAAACAATCAATTGATGTATTGACTGTGGATGGGTGCATTGCATTGTGGGTCAGGCTCCTTTTTTGTGAACTAAATATCTGCTGTACACAAGTTACACACACAGTGCAGGTTTAACAATTTCCATCTGTCAGAGAGCATCCGCTGATCTTGTCTCCTGTAGACCGTGAACCCTGTACGCACCATGTCAACACTAACCCTCATCAGCTTAGAGAGTCAACCATACAAAACATTTATATACAACAACAGTACATTGAGCAGTAAAAAAACAAGTCACGGTGGATAGTAATGATAATGCTGGATAGGTTAGCAAAGTGGTTCCCAACCTTTTCCAACTCAGGGCCCACTTTTATGCCTCAAAAATTTTCGCGGCCCACCTCCGACCATATAATGCGTTCTCAGAGCACTTTTTTAATTGAAGATAAAACTGAATACAGGTGAAACATGTTGGAAACTCCACAGTCACTAACACAGCATCTGTAACATGTTGCAACACCTTCAGCATTATACACACACACACACACACACACACACACACACACACACACACATACACACAAATCATTCAAGGATTTGATTAATCTAATTCAGCCGCTGTGTGCTGCACACCGCATACACTGCCTCAAACGATCTGTCCTGAGATATGATCGCAGCGTCCGCTCACGTCCAAATTAATAAATGCCGAAGTTTGCATGGAAATGATCTTATGCGGAAAATATAAAGTTTTCGAGCACAGTGAAGCCTACTGTAGTGAAAACTGATCTTTATAATAATAAATAAAATCCACTTTGAATTATGGAATGGATTACTAATTTCTTGTCAATAAATATTTTAGTTTGGACTGTTTTTCTCTCTCTCCGCAAGAAAACCCATACGTCCTTCACTCAGACGTCCTTAGGTGTCTGAATGATTATTCATAATTAATTAATTCATTATTCTTATATTATATTTTATTATATTTATTCAATGAGCGTCTAGTTTGGCTGCAATAGAACAGCCCACTCCATGCTTCACATTGACGCTGAGCTTCTGCACTGTTATGAACTGAGACGCTGTGGGAATGAGAAGAAAGTCGTGTCTGTGACCTGTGATAAGAAGCTGATTCTGAACTAAAGGTGATCGCGTCCTAGCGCATATTTAGTCAATGAAATGTTAACACAACAGTACAGTACACAACAGTATTTGACCACTTTTTGAGCTTCCCTTGTCTTAGAGCAATCGCCACACATTCATTCTGTTTCTGCCTTCTGTCAGAATCAGAGCTAGTGAGCGGAGCGCGAGCGAGCGAGGAGAGAAGCGGAGCGGATGGAATGTTGCTGGAGCCTGGAACGGTTTTTTATTTAGACGCCGGAGCGGCCGCTCTGTTCCGCTCCAATTTCGTTCCGATACCGCTCACACCACGAGTCTGAGGCATGCCCAAATCCAAACGTGTGTCTTCTTTTTGCACTTGTCTATCTTTTAAAATAAATGTTCTATAACTGAAATATATTGCCGTTGCTCTTAGTTATTTAGTATGTATGTTTTCTGTTTAAGATGGCAATTCGTAGTAGATTATGTCTCGCTCATTTAAATTGGAGCGAGCTTGGAGCGATTTCAGTGGAGCGGCATGATTTTTAAGTGGAGCGGGGAGCAAAAATGAGCGGAGCGGCCGGACGCGATTTAGAGCGAGGAGCGGCCGAGAGAACAGCCATCTGAGAGAGGAGCGGAATATTCGCACCGCTCAGCTCCGCTCACTAGCTCTGGTCAGAATGTGCTTCGTGGCAGTGAAACCGCTTTCACTCTCGGCTGTGGACACTGGGAGTGCGGAGACAACGGTGAGAACTCCGGTTGGTTTTCAAAATAAAACTGCTGTCTGCAGCGCAACGCCTCTGACTCGTCAGATCCAGTCAGAGGCTGGATCAAAACCACAGCACAACCAGAATGCACACGGAGTCCCGGACCCTTTGTATTTTGGCTGTTAATACGATGTAATGGTGATAATACTTTGGGGGGAGGGGGGGTAAATTTTTTCCCCACCGAGGATGAAAATAATTCAGCAGCACCACACAAAAATACTTTTTTGGAAATGATTTGGCGGCCCACTTGCAATACCTTCGCGGCCCACAGGTTGGGAATCACTGGAGATGAGAGCTGGATGGCAGAAGAAGATCAGAGAGGGCGTGAAGGTGTGTGGATGTGAATGAGTTCAGATAGATACACTGGTGCCAGGCTGTGAAGGATCTTGAAAGTAAGGAGTAGAATCTTAAAATCAATGCGTGACTTGATAATCACTGGAGGGAATCACTGGAAATGAGAGCTGGATGGCAGAAGAAGATCAGAAGATCAGATCTTATCTTATAGGGAGCCAGTGGAGTTGCCGCAGGGCAGGAGTGATGTGTTCAATAGATGGAGTTCTGGTGATAATACGGGGCTGTGTTCTGCACCAGTTGGAGTTTATGGTGAGATTTCCGAGGAAGACCACAGAGGAGAGAGTTACAGTAGTCCAGTCGGGATGTAATCAGGGTGTTTACAAGGACAGCAGTGCAGGTTAGTGTAAGTGAGGGATGAAGACGATTGATGTTGCGTATATGGAAGTAAGCAGACTAGTAACATTATTGATGTGGGTAGAGTTGTAGTATTCGAGACAGGTCTCAAGACCACTTTCACGTGGTCTTGGCTTCTCTGACTCGACTGTATTTGGTCTCGGTCTTGTCTTGGTCTCGGACATAGAGGTCTCGAGGGGGTTTGTGCATAAACCGAGCAGCGAGCTCATGCTCATCACAAAACCTTATATATGACGCGGCACTTGTACATATGGACTAAATATGTTACATTGTATATATTTTCCTAACGGCTGCGCCATTGTTCACGTATTGGTGTAGCTTAAACACTAGTCTGTTTTTTTCCCCTGTCTCGACTTGGTCCCAGTCTTGGTCTCGATACCCTCTGGTCTTGGTAGTGTCTTGGTCTTGGTTTAGGTGGTTTTATCTACATCTCTAGATGTGGATCTCGAAGGATAAAGTGCTGTCCAAGATGACACCCAAGCTCTTTACCTGAGGGGAAAGGGCAACAGTGGCATTGTTGATGGACATGGAAAAGGTGTTGAGTGTTACTAAGGTGGATTTGGTGCCAATGAGGATGACCTCAGTGTTGTCGCTGTTGAGTTGAGTGAGAACCATGACTGAGAACTAGACTGACATTTTTCGAAGAGATTGTTTGTGGACAGATGTCAGACAGATGGGTCAAGTACTTTGTAAGAAATGGCAGGTTTGAGATTGGATGAAAGTTGTTTAAATCATTTGGATCTGTGCTACGTTTTTTGAGTTTTTTTTTAGTAAACACCAGAAAGTCAGCAGGGAATGGATAACGTCAGTTATTAAAGAGGACAGGGCAGGTTGGCAGACTTTTACCAGCTGTGTAGGTAAGGGATCTAACTGGCATGTGGAGGATTTTAATTTGGAGATAAGAACAGTTATTTCCAAGGCAGTTAGAAGTTTGAAGCTAGTGAGTGGAGAGGTGAAGGAGAATGTAGGCAAGGAGTGCAGAGAGGATGCAGGATTATTTGACGCAGTCAGGGTCTGATCTATATTTTCAAATTTGGCATTGAAGAAGGTCATGAAGGTATCATGCTGTGTAACTGTGAGTAAGTGAGGCGGTAAAGCATCTGGTGGTTTCAGAATATTGTTGATAGTTGAGAATAGTGCTCTGGGGTTCCCATTAGCCGTCCTGATTAAGGTTGAGTAGTATGAAGTTTTAGCTGAGGACAGGGCATCCTTGTAAGCAAGCCGTGCATCCTGCAAGCCTTCAAGAAAAAAAGCACTTCGATGTCATCAGACGAATGCCGCCGGTGTTAAGAGCAGAGTTAAGAGACTAACATTCACAAACTGGTTGGTAGAGAGTGTCAGAAACACAGGATTTTACTCCTGTTTTTTGTCTTATTTTAATGACAGTGACAAAATGGCATAGATTGTGATGGTGACGACCCAAAAAGACCCATTCCCACATTTAGAACATACATTCAACGTGTTTGGGGTTCACTGGCCCTCTCACTCAGACTGTAAGTAATTGAATAAATGGTGAATCCAATACAGTTTATTAAGGCCCTGTTTACACGAAGGGAAGACGCAGATATTTCCCTGCGGTTGGCCTCTCATTTCCACGAAAACCCAGTTTTTATCACAGAAAACGATTATTTCTAAAAACTCCGGCCAAAGTGGAGATTTCTGATAATGCCGGTTATATGTTGCCGTGTCAACTGGGAGAAACAGGGTTTTAGGTTCTCAAACGTCACATTATGTGCGAGAAAATGCTTAACATCGTGTGAGTGCACTATGTTGACACTTTGTTTGGCTATCATGGATGCTGTTAAGGTGGTACTCAATTCTACTTTTGTGCAAATGCTTTTGGCCTGTTTGCATTTGCAAATACAACTGCTCTACTATGTAGAGGAGCAGAGATGAAGGAGTGCACGGGGGTCAGCATTTTTACAGCAGCTTTCCCTTCCAAGACGTATGTATGTATGTACTGTATGTACATTGTCTGCCAACGTTGCCACCACTGATTTTGGATCTGACCTGGGCGAACCATGGTCTGGCTGTAAAACTTTGAGAAAGAAGTCGTCTTCCCGGAGGAATGGCATGAGCAGGCCTGACATTCGAGGCTACAGCCCTGTATCTTTTGGGAATAGCCCCGGATCTCTGTGCCGTCAAATAAAAAAAACCCAAACATAATCATTATGGAAATCAGTGGCGAAGCTAGACCTTTTTTGGGTGCCACCCACCCAAAACTTGCCTTAGCCCACCCTATCGTTTCGTCCTCAAATCTAATATTCTACCGTCTAGACCAGTGGTTCTCAAACTTTTTTACACCAAGTACCACCTCAGAAAATACTTGGCTCTCCAAGTACCACCATAATGACCAACACTATACAGTAGCGTAGTAGGCCTGAGTATTCATCAAAAACAAGGCAGGTTTTATTCCTAAAGAAGTATATTTAATATTGTCAGCCATTGTAACATTTTACTCAGTTTGAACAGTAAGACTGCGCTTAAATATAGGGAAATAAAAAAACCCTCTTTTCAAAAAATGCAGTTCAAATAAAAGTAATTAACAGCTTTAAACACACTAAACTTTAAATTAACCCCAAACCTTCTTCACTCTCAGACTACACCCACCAAAACATTTCAACACCTACTGGGTTAATTCCAAACAATTACACGTCAGTCGACATAAAATGTCTCCACATTTTAACCACTCAATTTCTCAAACTGTTAATTGTGAAGAGGTGAAGTAATAGCTAAACTAGTTAACAAATGAGTACTGATGTTTTGTTAGTCCAGATCAGTTTCTCTATCAAAATACACATACAGACAAAGGAAATACTTCTCGGGAAATAAAAGGAAATATTATTCCCGCCTCTTATGTCTTCAATATGTCAAGCCTCTTCACTGTTAGAACTGACAAATGTAAACCAAGATAAAAAAAATAAATACATAAATAATGATTCAATTAAAATGTATTGCACATAAAAGTTAAATAAACATTGTATTTAAATAAATGTAAAAAAATGAAAACAATGAACAAAACTGTTCTTAAAGATTAAATAAAACTGTACTGTTCTTAATTAAAAAAAAAAAAAATCAAAACAGGCTGTATGCACAGCTGCAAGTAACAGTTCTTGCTGTCTTAACTTCACACACTGCTGTATGGCTGCTTTCTGAAACAGAAACACACACAAATACAGAGGAAAAACAATAAGATTAAGAATAAAACAAAAGTGAGGAAGAGAAATATGAATAACAGCTGTAATCAAACATAAACAGACAATTGATAACAACTTACATAAGCTTAATGTGATGGGTGTGCATGCCTCTGTGAACACAGTCCTGCAATGTCTGGGTCAATGGAGGTCAGCTTCAGTCTCAGGTTTGGCTCAGCATCCACCCTGCTTCTGTACTTTGTTTTTATGACAACCAGTGAAGAGAAGCCTTTCTCGCACACATAGGTGGTTGCAAAAGGAAGACGAAAGTGCCTTGTCAGAAAGCATTGTGTATTCACTGTACTGCTTCATCCAAAAGTCCAACAAAGTGTGCTTTCTGAAAGATGCCTTCAGTGTTTCATCACAAGACAGCACTATTAAACTCTCCTGCTCAACAACAGTTAAATCCATTGAGGCCATGTGAGAGGTGTCGATGTTGAGAGGGTTTCTCATCCAGCTGCTAGCTTCAGCTCCAGGCATCACTGGGAAATAATTGCGGAACTGTTGTCTGAGTGATGGAAGGTGTGCAGTGATATTCTCCCTGACTCCATCATCAAGCATCAGGTCATTATCAGACAGAAAACTCTCCAAAGCAAGGAAAGCAGTGCGTTTTCAGCAGTGCGTTCATTTTGTCCTGCACATCAAAAACATTGATGGAGAGTCCCTGTAGTCCCAAATTCAGCTCGTTTAAACATGAAAAACTGTCAGACAGGTATGCCAACTGCCTAAGCCACACAGCATCCTCAAAAATGTCTGACAAGGGGAAATTTGTGTCCTGCAAGAACATCTGGACCTCTCTGTGCAATTCGAAAAGCCTCAAAAGCAGCTTTCCTCTTGAAAGCCACCTTACTTCAGTATGAAGCAAGGACATGCTCACTACCCATCTCCTCGCAGAGCACATGAAATAAGCAAGCATTCATCGGTCTGGCCTTGATGAAGTTCACAGTTTTTACAGCAGAGTCCAACACAGACTTCAGGTCATCAGGCATCTTCTTCACTGCCAGCGCCTCACCATGGATACTGCAGTGATTCCAGTGCATCTCAGGTGCCAACTCTCGGATGCGAGCTGCTACCCCGCTGTTACGGCCTGCCATAGCCCTCGCGCCGTCTGTACACACATCCACACACTTTTTCCAGTCCAGTCCATTCTCTTGGATAAACACGTCAGTACCTGGAATACGTGCTCTGCTGTAGTTCTGGTCTCAAGTGACCGACAGAACATAAAATCCTTCTGAGCTGCACCATCATATTCATATCTCACATAAACCAATAAATTGGCCAAATCTGTAAAATCTGTGGTCTCATCAAGCTGTATGGCAAAATATCAGCTGTTCTTAATGCGCTCAATCAGTGTGTTCTTAACATCGCCAGCCATGTCTTTTATTCTCCTTGACACGGTGTAATTTGAAAGCGGCACCAAGTTTAACGCTCTGTCAGCTTTCTCTCCACACATGATCCATGTCATCTCTTTGGCTAAAGGTAAACACAACGGTACCCCATTTGTGTGCGGCTTAGCGGCTCTGGTGATCCGGAGGCTGGCACGATAGGAAGATTCCTGTGCGTTGGCTATGGGTGTACCATAGGACTGAATGGTGGACTTTGACTTCTTCAATGCATCACATTTTCGTTAAAAAAAAATTCCACTGGTTTGCTAAGTTCCCTGTGTTTGGTTGTAAGATGCCGTTTGAGATGCGATGGTTTCATGCATTCATTGCTCAAAACGTCGCCACATACCACACACTGTGGCCTGGGCTCTTCCTCTCTCCCGCTCCAAATAAATAAATCCAAATTTGATATAGTTTTCACATAATATCTCCTCACTGGTTTGTGACGGTTGTTGTTGCTAGCAGCTGCTCTGGGGGCTTCACTGGGGGCTGCTCTGGGGGCTTCACTGGGGGCTGCTCTGGGGGCTTCACTTGGGGCTTTGTTGGGGGCTTCACTGGGGGCTGCTCTGGGGGCTTCACTGAGGGCTGCTCTGGGGGCTTCACTGAGGGCTGCTCTGGGGGCTTCACTTGGGGCTTCGTTGGGGGCTTCACTGGGGGCTGCTCTGGGGGCTTTGTTGGCGGCTGCTCTGGGGGCTTTGTTGGGGGCTGCTCTGGGGGCTTCAGTGGGGGCTGCTCTGGGGGCTTCACTGGGGGCTTCGTTGGGGGCTTCACTGGGGGCTTCACAGAGGGCTGCTCTGGGGGCTTCACTGGGGCTGCTCTGGGGGCTTTGTTGGGGGCTGCTCTGGGGGCTTCACTGGGGGCTGCTCTGGGGGCTTCACTGGGGGCTTCACAGAGGGCTGCTCTGGGGGCTTCACTGGGGCTGCTCTGGGGGCTTTGTTGGCGGCTGCTCTGGGGGCTTTGTTGGGGGCTTCACTGGGGGCTTCACAGAGGGCTGCTCTGGGGGCTTCACTGGGGGCTGCTCTGGGGGCTTCACTGGGGGCTTCGTTGGGGGCTTCACTGGGGGCTTCGTTGGGGGCTTCACTCAGTACGTTTACATGCAGCAAGAAATTCGAATTTCTAATCGTATAAGACATTCAAGATCCAAGATTCAAGTAAACTTTATTGTCAGTTTTCATGAATGTACAGGCCATACACAAGAACCGACATGCCATTTCCCTCAATCCCTGGTGCAAGACAGCATGCAATATAAATATAAATATATAAAAATATAAGTATAAAAAAAAATAAGAATAAAAATAATAAAAATAAATCGTTCAGACTTTTTAAGTGCATGTAAACACCTTAATTCAACCTACTTCGGACCTACTTCGGACCTATTTCGTACATCTAAAATCGGATAACTACACCTGGATAATTTTATCATAGTCTGACTTTTAACGGCATGTATACTCAGCAATCGGATCTGAATCGGATTTTGCATTCTGCGCATGCGCAGTGCCATTCTGCACATGCGCAGCACCACATAGCGTCCAGAGTCAGCCCATGCTCCGGCTGTTAATCCGATTCTCTGAACGGCATGTATACTCGGACAAGTGATCCGGTCTTATGCATGTCATTATCTGATCCGATCAGAAATTCAAATTTCTTGCTGCATGTAAACGTACTGACTGGGGGCTGCTCCGGGGGCTTCGTTGGGGGCTGCTCTGGGGGCTTCACTGGGGGCTGCTCCGGGGGCTTCGTTGGGGGCTTCACTGGGGGCTGCTCCGGGGGCTTTGTTGGGGGCTTCACTGGGGGCTGCTCTGGGGGCTTCGTTGGGGGCTTCACTGGGGGCTGCTCTGGGGGCTTCACAGTCACCACCGCTGTGTGCACTGCTCCATTATGGGTGGGCCTAATGGGGCTGGGCCCACCTACTTGTACAACTGGTCCATCCTAAATGACAGGGTGATTATTGAATTATTTTTTATAATTAAAATTAACATCTAAATTCATAATAAGACTAAAAAAACATCCCGTTATATAAATAAAAAAGAGAGATCATATTTATTAGGTTACTAACATGTGTGAAGTCTGCGCCAGTATTGTTTGTGGTTGTCACAGTCACCGTGCCTCTACTTCACTTCCTGTTTACACTAAACGTCTGTTGTGTGATTCCTGTAGGTCGTCTCTCATTACTGGCGCTGGATCAGTCACAGCAAGCCCCTTTACGTCCTCTATGTACAGTTTACGTTTGGCATTTTAGCCAAGCCTACAGGCAGAAGAGAAGACGAGTAAATGGAAATGGTTGAGCGAGCTCATCCGTTGTCAGCGTACAGATAAGGACAGTATGGCTCTACAGACATTGCTCTCTAATTATGTCAAGAGACTTCACATTTGTCAGCACCTGCCCCAGCTAGACAAGCTAGTGTGGGCTCAGCGAGGGAAGAGGGTCTTGTTTATGTACTGTATATGTTTAAACCTAATGTTAACGAAATGGCGAGATGTTTCATTGGGCTACTTTATTAAAAAAATATATATATATATATATATATATATATATATATATATATATATATATATATATATATATATATATATATATATATATATATATATATATATAAATGCAGCATGCATTTAAGGGTGCATCATGACGTTTTTCTGACTTTTGCACCCAAAAGTCAGAACCTAGAATCGCCCCTGGGCATAAGAAACTCCGAATGTCACGGTCATCTCTACTGTCGCTTTCAGAGATACTCCGTCCCTCCATAGAAGGTCCTCCAAATAATGGCGCTTTATACGGGTTGATGTGAATGACAACTTTTTGGAAAACGATGTTGTGTGCACGATGTATTAAAGAAAACGGAGGGGTGGGGATATTCGTTCTCTAAATACCCGGCTATGTGTACTGGAATTGACTTGCTGCAGACAACGTAGGCTATACGGATCACGGCTGCCGTGCGTATTCTGCCCATTTGGGTGTTGATGACCTGACTTAACTTCTGACTTCTGCGTATGCGTAAACTAATGCGACCCGCTGTGTCCTGGATAATCGGGGCAGACCACAGTAATATCAGATCCGGAAATCGTCCAAAAGCCTGTATTGCGTGCTCACAGTATGATCAAAGTTTTTATATGCATTGCGATGAGCGCGCATGTCAGACCAGCTGGCGACAGATCGCGTTGGTTACGTTTGTTGTTTATTTACATGAGCAGCAATACACGTGCTTTTGCATGATTTCCACAGGTCGCACAAGCTTACGCTTGGTCTAACAGAAGTCTATCAGCACCCTAATAATGCATAATCCAGCCCACAGTGCAGGGAGGCCAGGTGAAGGGGGAGGAGTTGGACGGGCACACGTGACACGTTGACAGCGTTCAGGGTACACTGATTGCAACACAGGTGAAACTTTTACAGTTACATTTCCTCATTATCTTTCATACTATACCGAATGACATAGTCGAACAACGCCTGTATCATTAAGCATCTGTAACAATATATTGTTATTTTACAGCACTGCATGTAGTTTGCCAATGCTGGGTATACCAACAGGATCTCGTGGGCTTTCTTGCATTACTCAAAAACTGCACAATTTCTCTATTTACCATTTTACTTAAAGATGAGTCGTAGGCTATATCTCTCGCACCATCGTATCATTTAGTGAAAAGAGTGAATCATTTCACAACACAACAAATAACCTCCTACCCCCGCGTTCTCAGGAAGTGGTACCTCCCAGCTCACAGCGAGTAATTTGTCAGAAAGAGAACCTCGGCAGAACCCGTTTGACAAGTTATGGTCGCGGGGCGACAGACGTAAGTTTACCAATAGTGTTGTCTACTTTGACCATTTTTGTAAGCGTTATCTTTTGTTTTTGTTTCTTCTTCGTGGTTTTCAAAGTTTGACTTCCCGCCTCATCAACTCCTGACAGGTTCAATTGTATGTTGTATGATCATAACTCTTAACTGTTGGTCATAACTCCATAACCGTTGTTGTATTTGCTTGGGATCGATACGACATCGTATCGCTGTTACAAACACAATTCTGCATCATTTGTTCCATTTGCAGTTGTGTAAGTTTGGTGTCCTTTTCTGATCAGAAAAGATGTTTCCTTTTGCGATGCGATGCAACTGGGCAAGCCATTATGTCCACATTATCCTGTGTAATGCTTTTAAATGATAGATGGTCGTTTCGTGCATTCCTCTGTGTGTTGCCAAAGCATGCCAGCTATGGGGCTCCATTTGGCTCCATTGACTAGAGATCTACCACATTGCGAAGTGCAGCGTCTGTGCACGGGTTCGGAGTAGAACCACATCGACCCTGACTTAAAGTCTAAGTTAGCGTCGCATAGGTTATGTTGTGTCTATTCAACTCAGCGTTATTACCCGATATAACAGCCTGTTAAACCCGACTCACAAACGGAAGGTGCCTGCGGGATGTTTTAAGCGCCTTTCGTTAGTCTCCCAGCAGCACTATGACAACAACCGTAGCCCTCCGTGCCCTGCTTTTGTTCCACTCCTCGTGTGGCTCAATGCGAAGCTCTCAGGGCGTACAGTCAACCCTCCCCCGTATTGGATCTGGCTCTGCTGTAGCCTACACCATTGTTGTTTTTTGGTGGAATACACAGTTGTTGAAATATGTCAGGGCAGGGGTCAGTGGCTGTGGTCTTTACAGCCTTTTTTGTTCTCTGTGTCTCTCCCTCAACTTTTGAGGCATTTTTATTGATTGATAGTTGATTGATTTGTAGTACTTCTTATCATGAGAAGATAAGAAGAACGAACGCGGGTAGTACATAGTACAATTGTACAATTGTACGATGTACTACCCACGTTCGTTCTGAGTTAGTGTCATTGCTATTGTTATAACCTCTCAGTATTGCTGTGCACTACATCAGTGCTCTAAGTGTACATGCAGGGATTCCCTGGCGATACATAATGTGTTTTACAGTGTACAGTGAAACTGTGACCCTTTCTCTGGTCGTCTTTGGTTCTCTTGCCACACACACACACACACAAAACCACACCCAGAAATACCATGACGATGAGGGTGACTCAACTTTGGTGTTATCAACTCTATGGTACACTCTACCATGGACAGTCTAACATGAGAATCAGTCATTCTCATTTTGAATCGACATAATTTGAAGGTGAGTGTAGAATGATACAATACTGTTTACACACACATTGTTGAAACCGTAGTGACAAGGATGGATGGTTGGTTGGTATGAATTGGATCACTGAGTGGGTTACATCTGACACCCGTTATTTGTTGGCTGAGATCCACAGCCGGTCTTTGTTTTGCCTTTGGTGCTGTGATGGGCAGAGACTTCCAATGAACAACACACACACAAACACAGTGCAAGCATTCATTCTCTTTTGGTCCCCTCAATCTCAACAGGATTATACTTCAACGTTGCCCCCCCCCCCCTACAACTGTTGGACGGCTGTGTAACGTGTGTAAATGTCCCTGCTGTAAACTCGTCCTGACGTGACACTGTTGGTGTGTTGGTGTTCTTCAGAGAGAGAGCCGGCTGTTCCCATTGGACCGGCTGGGGTTGAACAGTGTTTTTCTTATGCTGCAGGACGGGAACGGCATTGTCTTCTGTTTCCAGTGTTCTGCTGCTCCACTGAATGCACATTATCACATTCCCAGTCTCATTTTACGCTTCTGCTGCTTGGCAAGACCATTTCGTGACTTAACATGAACTCCAAAAAGTCTGTTTTTGCTTCCTGTTGCCGTGTTTGTCTGTATTGTATGTGTGTCAAAGGTCGCACATGGTGTGGGCAGATCAAGTTAATTTGTGCAGAGTATTCAAGGGTCTTCACTCCCTCCCAGGTGGTTTCACAGATTCATTGGAGCCCAAAATCTGGTTTCCATTTTCCATCTTCAATGTTAACTGATGATGTTGTGTGCGCTGGAGTCCGTCACTATTAATCGCACGTGTTTTTGGTTGAATCCAACACGGGCACGATTGGAGTGTTGTCAGAACGTTGAAATATCGGGCGCCTCGCTCTAATGACGCCTGCGCCTGAAAAGCGATGTCCGACAACTGACGGCTGTTTCTTCATCCATTGACATTCACCGCATAACGTGACGACGTCTCTGACCGCTGTCGCGCTCATCGGGGACAATGGTTAGCTTTATGAACGTGTGACGCCATGACATCACTCTTCGTCTTCCCAATGTTTTGTTCTATTGTCTCATTGGGCCGCAAGCCTGTGACTGTTCTTACCTTGT
>JAXIVH010000001.1:16889636-16902136 GCA_036785325.1 Urophycis tenuis
CATGTTGGATCAGTCGTACAACTTTACGCTGATTGTCACTGATTCGACGAGGTGAGATGAGCCAGGATTACCTTCTAAGAATGGAGGACTAATACTAGAATAGGTCATCAAAGGACTTAACCCATTTGACTTGATAGCATAATAAGCGTACCATCCTGTATATCATAGAAATAGAAACACGCTAACATGGATATATGGAATGCGTTCCTGGGGCGATTCATGAAGCATCCCTGCTAATAGAGTACCCTGTCCACTGTCCCTGGCACTCTGAGGGCGATACTTACTTATGACCGGTTGGCCGTATCCAGGGGTCGAACCCCCAAACCTCGTTCCGAATCATTCCGTATCTTTCCCTCACGTTCGCCGGCCAGGAGCCCAGCGGACGAGGAAGGCGTCCATGACTCGTTCAGCCAGCTGATAGCGGAGCAGAGTCAGAATGGACCGACATCAGACACAGCGATGGAGCTGCAGGAGCTGCAGAGAGAGCTGGAGGAGGGCCAAGGTACTTTGTAGTTTGGATTAAACCTTGAAACAACAACAATGACAGACTACCTTATGAGAAGAGGGCTCGTCTTTCGAAAAGGTATGTTTTACGAAAAATGTAAATGAGTAGGCCTGGTCCAAAGGACCCGAGGGAGGAGTCAGTCACGACTTCAAAAGTAATTCGGACGAGCATTCAGCGGCGGCTTCTATTAAAACCTCCCAATTTGTTTGTGCGTTTGTGTGTCCCAGACTACGTGAGCGGCCTCACCACCCCAGAGCCGGAGGTGCGCCAGGCCGCGCGGCGAGGCCGCCGGGACCCAGAGCGGGACGCGGAGGCAGAGCCCCTGAACCCGCTGCCCGCGGAGCGATGGTCCTCCGCCACCCTGAGGGTGCTGTCCTCCATGCCCAGCCGCACCATCGGTGAGTCGGGCTGCCGAGACGTCCGCCCCCCCCCCCACCCCTGGGGGGACGCCGGCGTTGTCCACTGAGAACTGTCACACTGGAGAACAACGCAGGGCTGTTGGTGGGAGACCCCCCCCCCCCCCCTCCTCCCCCCGTCCCGTCCACGCACCCCACCGTGGCTGAGAAAAGAGAGGGAATTCATGATTTATAAGGCGTTGTTCCTATGTGACTACTAGTCATTCACAAAGCGTCGGTTCATTATTTCCAAATGCACACTTTGTGCATAGGACGCACATGGGACAATGCACGTAGGATAATGTACAAAGGACAACACACATAGGATAACATACAATGATAGCACACATAGGACTATGCACTATGATAACACACATATGACAACACAAATGGGATAACACACATATGAAAACAAACATATGACAATGTACATATGACAGCGTACATAGGGTAACACAATGTGATAACATACATGGGCCACCATGCATAGGATAACCGTACATTTGATAACGTATGTATATATGACAACAGGCATATGATAACATACATAGGGCACTGTGCATATGGGCAACGTACATAGGACAACATACAACGGATGACTGTGGTGTGTGTGAAGCATTTCGTAAACAACATTTGTTTGTTGTAAGACACATGCACAACGAGCTAGGAAGACCCTTGACGTAGCCATCCATTATAAACCTCTCACTGATTTTAAAGTTTAATGCGGAAACGGTGCCCGTTTTGTTGGAACACACATTTACAATGAGCTAGGAAGACCCTTAACCATAGCCATCCATTATGAACATCCATTATAAGCCTCTCACTGATTTTAAAGTTTAATGCGGAAATGGTGCCCATTTTGCACCGTCTTTATGTGTTTCGGTGGTGCTAGGAGCTCATCCATTAGCGGCTACTGCAGGCGTTCTGTCAACAAGGAGCTGCTCTGGGAGTCGCTCTGCTCTGGGAGCCACTCAGCGTGCTACAGAGTGCAGGGGTCCGTTTCGTTCCCTTTCGTTCCCACACGAGGCGGTTGTGTTGTCGTCTGGTCACTGTGTCATCACAAGGCGAGCAGGGATTTGCACCAGGTTAGGTGGAGAGGTGTAGCATGACTTGGCCAGACCAATTTGCTTATGTTTAGTTAGTCTGAAGCCTCTCACTTCACTTTCATTTATCGATTAGTTTTGTTATCAACAGACGCGGATCAGAAGTGCCTCTGGATGCAATTGGCCAGACTTGGAACCAATCAGAGCAGCGTGTGATCAGTGGCAGCCATCATAGTTGTTTTTGAAAATGTCCTTGAATCAGAGAGGGCCATGTCTGATGGAAATCTGTCTCAGTGGAAGGGGCCAGATCCATAGGCCAGAGCAAATGAAACACGAGGCGCTAGATTTGTCTAGTTTAGAGGATAGGGTAGCTTGGTTGTTGGCCAAGTGAAAAGTTATTTTCTTTCCATGCTAATCCGCCAAAGTGGGGCCGTGGCACCGAGCGCTGAATATCCCCAAAATGTGCATAACTTCCCATAGTTCATCTACCACCACCATAGAATGATCCTGGTTGTCAAGTGTTGTCAAGGGTTCATGATGGTTGTTGGGTGACCCCAGCCAAGCCCACTTCCTGTTCTCTTGACTATCTCTTGACTAACAACCCTGAAGGGGCCTTCAGGGTTGTTATCGGACTCACAGCATCCAATTAGCCTCCTCCAAGCCAGGCCCCTCTTTTATCAAGCGGTCGTTAGCCGAGGTCTGTGACCCCTTGCAAACTCTGGAGTGGTGTTCACACAAAGCAGTGACGTGCACAGGCATGCAGTCGATATCACGAGACCAGAGCATTCTTCACTGATCCGTCTAATGTTCACACAGGAGGACATTCTGTTTGACCGGCTCTTCGGTTCTGTGTGTGTGTGTGTGCGCCTGTGTGCGTGTGTGTGTGTGTGTGTGTGTGTGTGTGTGTGTGTGTGTGTGTGTGTGTGTGTGTGTGTGTGTGTGTGTGTGTGATTGTGTGTGCGTGTGCGTGTGTGTGTGCGTGCGTGTGGGTGTGTGTGCGCCTCTGTGCGTGTGTACGTGTGTGCGTGCGTGCCCAGGCCGCAGCAGGGGAGCCATCATCTCCCAGTACTACAACAGGACCATGCAGCTACGGATGCGCAGGCAAAGCCGGCCCTCCATCAGGGACCTCCCCCACTCGTCCCGGCCCAGCCTGCGGGGGTACCGGGTGGAGTCGGACACCACCGAGGTGGACGACGTGGACAGCGGTGAGGCCCAAAACATACTCGCCACACACACACACATACACACACACACACACACACACACACACACACACACACACACACACACAGAACCACACACACACGCACATACACACACACACACACACACACACACACACACAAACGCACACACACACACACACACACACACACACAGTCACACAAGGTTGAGATGTTATTATTCTTCTTCTCACTCGTTGTCCAAAAGCACCAGTCCAATCTGTGTGTGGTTCTGTGTGTGTGTGTGTGTGTGTGTGTGTGTGTGTGTGTGTCTGTGTGTGTGTGTGTGGTTCTGTGTTTGTGTGTGTGTTTGTGTGTGTGTGTGTGTGGTTCTGTGTGTGTGTGTGTGTGTGTGTGTGTGTGTGTGTGTGTGTGTGTGTGTGTGTGTGTGTGTGTGTGCGTGGTTCTGTGTGTGTGTGTGTGTGTGTGTGTGTGTGGTTCTGTGTGTGTGTGTGTGTGTGTGTGTGTGGGGTGACAGCAAGGAAGCGGGACAACCTGGTTAGCAACCTCCAGAACCTGTCTGTGAGCGACCGGGTCAGGATGCTGCGGGGAATGCCGCTCAGCGTGGCTGAGAAGAGCAGCCTCAGGTGACTTCCTCTCTGCCCCCATCAGCTATCTGATGCAGCCCCCCTGCCAAGCGAAATCTATAGATCCACAGATTTAGGCTAGCTTTACACGACAACGATCTGAACACAAACCGCAAAAGTGGCGTTGCGTTCCCGCTTTTTATTTTGCGTTCAGATGAGCATCTTTGGGTGGAGATCTGCATGCACACAGTGATGCAAAAGTGTGTGAAATTTGATGTAGTATGCATGCCAGGTGGCTAGGTGGCACTGTGAAGCACTGCCATAAAACAACACCAAGAGCGCGCGCATGCGTTGAAACTTCCTTCTACTTAGTGCGAAATAGCCCACAGTAATTAATTGCCCTAGGTAATTAATGCGCCTTCTCTGTTCTGTTATGTTATCTGTGATTACTCGGCTTAATTGCTGAAATGACTCCTGGATAGATATCAGAGCAGCTAAGGCAACTTGAATGTCCGACTGATGGAAATAATCCGACATGTTTGCTGTTGTTTGGGTGTACTGCACATGGAGTTGACGTCAACGCGTACGCGAGGGTAGCCAGCGTGAGCAGCTCAGAGCACACTTTTGCGTTTTCAACCCTTTTGATGGGAACGTGACGGTGGAGCGTTTTTAAAATGTCCACTCTTGCGTTTTAAGCCCCCAAAACGCCGTCGCCATCTAAACGAAAGGCCCATCTGATAAAATATTTTGTCGGTTTCACCCTGGAGCGTTGTTGTGTAAAGCCACCCTTAATGGGTTTCTTTATGATGGTTTTTGGTATGTTTACGTTTGTGGTCTCTGTCTCTCTCTCTCTCTCTCTCTCTCTCTCTCGCTCCGTCTTTATCCTCTGTTTCTCTCTCACTCACCCACTCACTCGCTCACACTGTCGCTCCCTGTCTCTCGCTCTCTCTCTCTCTTGGTCTCTCACTCTCTCTCTCTCTCTGTCTCTCTCTCTGCCTCTTTATCCTGTCTCTCTCACTCACCAACTCACTCGCTCACGCTGTCCCTCTCTCTCGCGCTCTCTCTCTCTCCCTCTTTTTATCCTCTGTCTCTCTCACTCACCCACTCACTCTCTCACGCTGTCGCTCTGTGTCTCTCTCTCTCTCTCTCTCTCTTGGTCTCTGTCTCTCTCTCTCTCTCCCCCTCTTTATCGTCTGTCTCTCTCTCACTCACCCATTCACTCTCTCATGCTGTCGCTCTGTCTCTCTCTCTCTCTCTCTTTCTCTCTTGGTCTCTGTCTCTCTCTCTCTCTCTTTTTATCCTCTGTCTCTCTCTCACTCACCCACTCACTCTCACGCTGTCGCTCTGTCTCTCTCTCTCTCTCTCTCTCTCTCTCTCTCTCTC
Organism: Urophycis tenuis; assembly: GCA_036785325.1. Lineage (NCBI taxonomy): Eukaryota > Metazoa > Chordata > Actinopteri > Gadiformes > Phycidae > Urophycis > Urophycis tenuis. The sequence continues at coordinate 16,894,713 of JAXIVH010000001.1, forward strand.
TCTCTCTCTCTCTCTCTCTCTCTTGGTCTCTGTCTCTCTCTCTCTCTTTTTATCCTCTGTCTCTCTCTCACTCACCCACTCACTCTCTCACGCTGTCGCTCTGTCTGTGTCACAGGAAGCTGGTGTTGTGTAAGGAGGAAGGCTCCCGCACTCGCAGTCAAATCCCATGCTGCAGTCAGCTCAAGTATTACGTTATCATTGTGAGTCCACTGACCATTGACCTTCTACTTCTGCTTTAGATTCAAGATTCAAGTTCAAGGTTCAAGTAAACTTTATTGTCAGTTTCCGTGAATGTACAGGCCATACACAAGAACCGAAATGCCGTTTCCCTCAATCCCTGGTGCAAGACAGCATGCAATATAAATATAAATATATAAAAATATAGGTATCAAAAATCTAAATAAGAATAAAAATAAAAATGCTTCGGTGGTCGCGAGTATGTGCAATGAAACAGTAAATGGTAAACAGTAAGATGTGCAAAGTGTAAACATTAAACAGTAAACAGTAAACAGTAAGAGGTGCAGTATGGGGGTAATGACAGTAATAGTAATAAATAAACAGTATGGACGTTATGAACATTATGAACAGTATGGACAGTATAGACAGTATAGACAGTTTATACAACATTTGACACATATTGTAGACTAGATGAACTAGTAAGGCTTTTAATCAGTGGGTTCTGCTTTTATTTGCTTGTCAAGTCATGCTTCAACACATGGATGGATAGATAGATAGATACATAGATACAAAGATAGATAGATAGATAGATAGACACACACAACAGCAATATTAGCTGCACTGCTCAGCTATTTTTGAGGTAAACTTCAGGTCTGGTGTTTGTTAACTCCGAGGTAAGTGCGGTGCAGTGTTAGTAAACATATTGGTTGAGCATGAACACCGCTGACTAAAGTGCGGCTTGGCTGCGGTGCGGTGCAGAGCGTGTCCAGTCCAGACAGGAAGCTCGCACTTGTAATCAAGAAGTCTGGAGGTCTGGTATCAACACCAGCGGTTTCCTCTCTCACGTTTACACAAGATGCTGTGAAGTAGCCTCCTGTTGTTTTTTTTTGTTGTTGTTGTCCCCAGGCCGCCAGACAGGCCTGGTACAGCTGGCTCTCCTTCCTGCACTCCCTGCAGCTGTGGCAGGTGCCGCTCAAGCGCGTGGGCGGGCGCTTCGGCACCGGCGTGCTCTCCTACTTCCTGTTTCTGAAGACGCTGCTCTTCTTCAACCTCTTCCTGTTCCTGGTGACGGGCCTGTTCCTGGCGCTGCCCCAGGCCACGCACCCCCCGGAGCCCCCGGCCCACGGCCACGCCCGCTTCTCCGGGCTGGAGCTGCTCACCGGGGGGGTAAGCGCGGAGCGGCGAGGCGAACCGCGGCGAGGCGGTGGCCTGGTCCCGTTGGACCCGCGGTCAGAAAGAGACGGCGGTTCTCCGTAGACGGAGGTTCAGCCTGGTTGTAGTCAGGTGGAACGTCTCGGTCAGACCCTTCACGTCTTATCAGTCAATGTGCTTTCACCCGAAAGAAAGGCCGTCTGGACGCTTGTACAGAAATAGCGTTAAGATCACACTCGACTTAGGAGGTGTGTGTTTGTGTGTGTGTGTGTGTGTGTGTGTGCGTGTGTGCGCACCATGTGACTGTTAACTATTTCACGATTCTTCAGCGCTGTGAAAGCACTTCTCTCTGCCGTGCGGTTCTACCTGACTTAACTGCTGTGTGTGTGTGTGTGTGTGTGTCCCGACATCCCCCACTAGGGCTACTTCTCGGAGTCTGTGATGTACTACGGTTACTATAGCAACTTCACCCTGAGCCGCAGGTGCCGGGAGAACGCCCCCGGTCTGGACGGGGCGGGGCTTGAGTGCGGCATGTCCTACAACATGCCGCTGGCGTACTTCTTCACCATTGGCACGGCTTTCTTCATCACGTGCATCATCCTCGTGTTCAGGTAGGCGTGTGTGTGTGTGTGTGTGTGTGTGTGTGTGTGTGTGTGTGTGTGTGTGTGTGCGTGTGCGTCGGTGCTGTAGTGAAAACACTGTTGGTGTAAGGGTCGTGTCTATGTGTTATATCTCCATGTGATATGTTTACCCGCCCCCCCCCCATCCCAGCATGTCCAAGTCGTTTGGTCAGAGTTTCCGCATCGACAAGTCACACAACATGCTGGCCATGAAGGTCTTCTGCTCCTGGGACTTCAAGGTCATCAAAAAGTCCTCGGTCTCGCTCATGTCCGAGAACATCTCCACGCAGCTCAAGGTGTGGGCCGAACAGAACACACACACACACACACACACACACACACACACACACACACACACACACATAACATGCAACAGACACACTGACCCACTACAGAGGAAAACACAGTCCTCGCACTCTGTTGCTGTAAGGGGAGCTCAGGAATGCGATGAGCTGACAGTTAGATGATTACAGTCCTCCTCATCCCTGCCTTGCCCTCTTTTAATTGACCTGATTTGTGAACATAACCTTTCTTGGTTTCTCTCTCTCTCTCTCTCTCTCTCTCTCTCCCTCTCCCTCTCCCTCCCTCCCTCCCTCCACAGGAGCTGTTGGCGGACGTTAACCGTAACCGTACCAACAAGACGTTGAACCAGAAGCTGTGCAGGCTGACGGTGCACTGCTTGGCCTGGACCATTTGCTTGGGGAGCACCGCGGCATGTGCGCTGGCCGTGTACTACCTCGCCGACCACATGCACAGGGTGAGGGGAGGGGGGGTCAGAGCTGATGTACCTAGAATGGAGCTGACATACATCCACATTGTGTCATCACAGAGAGGAGAGACAAGTGGTCCATGGTTTGCTTGTTGCAGTGTGAAGTGTACGGTAGCAGTTTGCCGTGTGTTCTAAAGACAACTCGGGGTGGAGGGGGGGGGGGGCTTTCAGCAAGAGGCCACGCCGGTCGGCGTGTCCCTCCCAAGACACGGCGGAGAGGATCGCGGGGGACATGAAACTGACTGCTTCGACGCTCTTGCCATCACCCTCGACAGGACCTTCAGGCGAAGGCCAGCCGCGGCAGCGCCACGGAGCCCCTGCTGAGGGAAGCCAGCCTGCTGGCCGTGCCCGTGGGGGTGTCGCTCATCAGCCACATGCTGCCCGGCCTCTTCAACGCCGCCGCCTGGATGGAGGAGTACGACTCGCCCAGCGTGCGCACCTACGTGTCCATCTCCAGGTGAGGACCCCCCCCCCCCCAGCCGGCACCTGGCTCCAGGAGAACAGTTCTGAGCGACTCCGAGCGACTCTGTGTTGTTTTGCTGTGCGTTAGGAACCTGCTGCTGAAGGTGAGCGTGCTGAGCGTGCTGTGTTACCACTGGCTGGGCAGGGAGGCCGTGGAGTCCCAGAGTCTTGGCTTGCAGGTAGTGCCGCGCACCGCAGTCGATGTCTGGCTGGGTTGTTTTGCTTTGAGCTCGTTCAAAGTGTTTTTTGGTTCTGGTTCGGTGGTCCCTCCTCAGTGCTGGGAGAGTTTTGTGGGCCAGGAGCTGTACCGCTTCCTGCTGATGGACTTCCTGTTCACGGTGCTCGACACACTGCTGGGAGAGTTCCTCTGGAGGTGAGTGAGCGTCGGTCTTTCCTGCATCCTTTTTTCCCTTTTGATACGCATACCCCAACCTTCTTCTTGAGGTACGTTTACACCGTTAACGACTTGGATGCTTTTTGAGCAGAACACGTCCAAAGCAGGGTCCTTTTCTCGTAGCCTTCTGCCTGATTTATTGACCTTCCCTTTGGTATTCCTGACGAAGCCCCTGGTCCCTCCTCTTCCCCAGGCTGTTTTCAGAGAAGGTGCTGAAGAAAAGCAGAAGGCCGGTGTTTGATATCGCCAGGAACGTCCTGGAGCTCATCTATGGGCAAACCCTGGCCTGGTGGGATATCTCATTTCAGTCACATCCCATAGATGAGTTGGACACCTTCATGAATGACCTATATGCCGATTCATTGAATGCCTTGAAGTTGTGTTGTCACCCCTCATCTGACTGGGATGTCGTGGTTTTGTGTTCTCGTCAGGCTGGGCGTCCTCTTCACGCCCCTCCTGCCCGGCGTGCAGATCATCAAACTCCTGCTGCTCTTCTACATTAAGATGGTCAGTGCCCTGGCCCCACACTTGTGAACCGCGCATCTTGGCCAGTCCCTCCCTAGATCACCCAGTGCGGTCTCCTTTACTTCATTCCCTGGTTAATTGGCGAGTAGAAGCTGAATAGAAGTGCATGTCGCCGGACCACTGCTCCATCTGAAGCGAGTGAACCACAGGGTTTCAGACCCTCTGACCGACCCGAGGGCTTGTCTTCTGCGCAGGGCAGCGTGATGCTGAACTGCCAGGCTCCCCGGAAGCCGTACAGGGCCAGTCAGATGACCACCATCTTCATCACCTTGCTCTGCTTCCCTGCCTTCTTGGGTGCCTCTGTGTGCGTCACCTACACCATGTGGAGGTACACACGCATCCGCGCGTGCACACACACACACACACACACACACACACACACACACACACACCAGCCTGATAACTCGCTCACAACAGCAGACAAGAGTCTCGCTTGCTCATCTTCATCTGTCATGTTACTCCTTAAAGAAACAGTGCCCGTCTGGTCCTATAGTTTCCAACAACGCCGTTCATACCAACCAGGTGTTGACTTCTATCCATCCTTCGTTACTTCTTTGACTTCCTTCTTTCCTTTCCTCCCATCCGTCCTTCCTACCAGCATCCAACCCTCTGTGTCCTGTGGGCCTTTCCGCGGCCTCTCAGCCATGACGCAGGCAGGGCACCTGTGGATGAAGCAGCTGGAACACGACCACCCCCAACTGGCCTGGCTAGCCATTGCCCACGCCTACCTGGTGGAGAACCCCTTCTTCCTGTTTGTGGCCGCCGGCATCTTCCTGTGAGCAGGCACACACACACACACACACACACACACACACACACACACACACACACACACACACACACACACACACACACACACACACACACACACACGCATGCACATGCACATGCACGCACATCCACACACGCACACTCAGGTGCACACACACACACAAACACACACACACACACACACATGCACATCCACACACGCACACTCAGGTGCATACACACACACACACACACACACACACACACACACACACACGCATGCACATGCACATGCACACACGCACTCTCAGGTGCACACACACACACAAACACACACACACACACACACACACACACACACACGCACATCCACACACGCACACTCAGGTGCACACACACACACAAACACACACACACACACACACATGCACATCCACACACGCACACTCAGGTGCATACACACACACAAACACACACACACACACACATACCTTTTTCAGAATGTGGTGTGTAGACACTGTTTGACTCTCTTGGTTTCTGATGTTCTTGGTCTCTTTCAGGATCGTAATCTACTTCAACATGCAGGTGGTGGGAGGCCAGAGGAAGATCATCCACCTGCTGCAGGAGCAGATCGTGAATGTAACAACGATTTTGTTGCGACTGATTTAGTGGTTTTAACTTCTGTTACGGTCAGCATTAGAATGTGTCTATTCACCCACCAGAGCACTTGTTTTAATGTGCATCTTTTTGTGCCTGCCTCATCAAATCTGTTTGCCATTGGCCGACATCGGGTCATTTTGGATCCTGATCACAGTTGTTTTAAGCCCCGGGTAATGACGCCTGCTACCTCCTGTTCTAGGAGGGGGAGGACAAGAAGTTTCTCATCACGCGGCTCCAGTCGATCCACGAGAGGAAGCGGAACAAGCCCCGCAGCTGCAGCAGACAGGTGGGTCGCCATGACGACACTTCTCCCTCACGCCACGGGAAGCCAGGCCCGGTTCTGACGTGAAGGACCCGCGTGATCTGTGATCCAAAGGATGATGACATGGAAGGACGGGACGTTCACTCAAATTTGATTGGATTGATTACGTTTTTTGGCAACTCCAGCCTACCAACACAATGTACATTTTTAGTATCAGGTCCATAGGCGTAGCCTTGGCAACTGAACGTGAAGATTCAGATTGTCAACATACATATTCATATTCATCAGGGCTGTACGCTAACTTTATTAGGTGGTCACACTGGTGCTAACAAGCTAAAGATTCACTAGCATAAACACTCATTTAGCAGCGCACACAGGTGGACCGTTAAGAACAATTTGCGAAATACATCGTTGCCACTCCATGATCATGGAGATCATGCATGAACTTGCACACGTGTGAGTTGATGCACATTTCTCTTTGCAACACAATCACTTTTAATGTGCATGTGTGATCAAAACCGCCGCACTGTACAGCCCTGGTCATTCTACTTGATGTGGAGTCCTGTAGAAATCTTGTGATCTTGTGATCTTGGCGTTACTTGTTGGATCCTCACCTGTGCCTGCTCTAGTATGATCTTCCAGTCCTCTACCCTGTTTTTGTTTGTTTTTTTTCCTTAGGATTCGGCCTGTTAACAGTCAAGAGGTATATTTTCCGAAGCTATTCAGTTGACTATATGCTCAAAGGAAGAAACGATACAAATGCAATCAGTGTTTAAGTTTGGAGCTGGCCAGCGTGAGGAACACCAGATGAGGACCACGGGAAAAGCTATGTTCTCACTGGACAGGAATTCTAAAAGGATGGATTTGGTTCCTTGTGCATTCTGAGGGTTTGGTCATTGTGGTTAGCAGAGACTGCCCGTGGTGGAATACAGGGGCAACGGGCCGACTGCCCGTCCTCTACTGACAGTAAACGACCGCTGCCTTTGAGACCAACTCCTTCACGTTCTCCACCCAGCAGGGTAAGGGAAAACGCCTGTGGATCAACCTGACTATTTTGCCCGTTGTTTAAGGGACTGTTAAATGGTGTATTGCTCAAGCTGCACATGCTGGGCTTGCAAGTTAGTTCAGAATTAAACGCTCACACTTGGAATTCCTTTGGTTGCATTTACAGTATACTACAACTCTTACTATTTTTAACATATCATTTTCGCACTTTTGTATCGACTGTGAACATTGTTGTTATTGTTTCTGTTGGGTGCGGATCTGTTATCCTGTGTGTTGCAAAGAAACGGTGAAGATCCCATAGATGGGACTTACCTTTGGTCATCTCATTGCTCCCTAAGTGTATACGATTAATGTTGGGTTTTATTTCGAGTGACTGTAGTTTATTGTTTTTTTTTCATATTTTTAAATAAATTATATTTTATCATCATCCTGTTTCATTTTACATTTGTATTTGTGGTTGCAGTCAACCATGCTCCATCGTGCCTCCTGTCCTGCCCTTGCATCACGAACAGTCTGCCTAACCACAGGTCAAAAAATGTCTTGTTTATCGCCAAAGCATAGGAAGTTGAAGGCTATGAGAATCCCACAGAGTAAATATGAGTACCAACACAAGAGGGCACTGATCCTAACAGATCTATTGCTACACGA
>JAXIVH010000001.1:16907136-17017136 GCA_036785325.1 Urophycis tenuis
CCACCGTAGCCCTCCTTACCTTGTAAATACACTAGCAAGCGCTTGCAGTTGAATTTGACGCCTTTATATATACCTATAGGGGAACGCAACAAAAAGGTTACTGGTGCCTGTTTTGAGGTAATCAGTACTTTCAGTTAAGTTTATTGAGTGTCAATTCAAGAATCCAAGGGTTGATGGTGAGTGAAAACAGAGGTATGTCTTGATTCGCCGTTCTTGGGATTCGTTACTAGTTACTAGTTTGTCATTGAAACGATACCATACTTCTTGACCCAAGGGGATGTTAAACATTTTGAATTTGAATAATTTTCTGTAAGATTTGCGTTTATTCCTGAGCAAACATTAGATGGAATACAGCTATAATTTTCCATTTCATTTACTTACCTGGGGGTAGAGGTGCCTCACCTATTTGGCTAGACCTGGGTAAATATTCATATTCATATTCATATTTATATTCATTGTACATTGTATGTATATACTTAGTTATTTTATAGTTATTTTACTTATTTTACTTTCTTATATATATATTTTTTTTTTTTAAATACTGCTTTTCTGTTGCACCAGTTGCACCAAGTCAAATTCCTTGTAGGTGCAAACCTACTTGGCAATAAACTTGTTTCTGATTCTGATTCTGATTCTAAAGTAGGGGGTGGGGTCAGGTCTGTTCAGCACTTACCTCGCGCACTGCACACGCTGCACACAGCCCCTTCAGACAGTAAAGAACTTGGTGACTCACCTGAACATTGAGGCCACAGGTATTGGGTGTGGGGGACCTAGATCCTGTCCCATTCAGTCCTCCCCAGACTAAGGACTGTGTAACCCCTACAAGGCTGCGGCAATAATACCGACTGTCACACACATAACCACATAACAAAAACAATGTATTGTGAGTACTACATTAATAATACATTAATAATACATTTTCTCTGTTAAAGGAGTTGCTGGATTGTTGCTGTTGGTGAGTGCCGTTAATGGAACTGCCGCTACCTACCTCCAATTAGTGAAACCCCACGCCCCTGCTCGAGCACTCCGCTCAACTACCTCAGCCGGTCGACTGGTACGAGGAAAAGACCGGATGGCGAAATCACAACTCTTCTCCGTTTTGGCACCGCAGTGGTGGAATGAGCTCCCTGCCAATGTCAGGACTGCAGAGTCACTCCCCAGAGGAGATTCAAGACTCACTTGTTCAGAGTTCACCTGAACCCTGCATAACATCCTTCCTCTACCTCTTAATATGTATGTTTTTTTTTTTTAATTTACCCTCATACTCTTGTATGTTGTACGTCTTGGCACTTTATAATTGCTCTTTGTAACTTGGCACTTAGCCAGAGATGTTACTTCTAGCAATGGTTAACCTAGCAATTGAAATGCTTGAAACTTGCCCTGGTGACTTTCTTAGGGTGCTGATAGACTTTTAGACCAAGCGTAAACATATGCGACCTGCTGTGTCCTGCGTGCAGACTTGCTGCATCTTTATGCGGCAAAACGCATGATAGTGGAGATCTGCACTTGGGGCAGACCACAGTAATATCGGATCCGGAAATCATACAAAAGCACGTGTATTGCTGCTCATCTAAAAAAACAACAAACTTAAGACACCTCTCTCCTTACTGGAGAGATATGTTTACAGGCTCTTCAAGAGACAAAACCCCCGTAAAGCAGCCGGGTCAGACTCTGTCTGTCCATCCACCCTGAAGCACTGTGCTGATCAGCTGTCTCCGGTGGTCACAGACATCTTCAACACCTCACTGGAGACATGCCACGTACCAGCCTGCCTCAAAACCTCCACCATCAACTCTGTCCCCAAAAACCCAAGGACCACAGGACTTAATGACTACAGACCGGTCGCCCTGACCTCTGCGGTAATGAAGTAATTTGAGCGCTTTGTGCTGCCCCACCTCAAATCCATCACCGACCCTCTCCTTGACCCCCTGCCTACAGAGTTGCCTACAGAGCCAACAGGTCTGTAGATGATGCAGTAAACATGGCCCTCTACTACATCCTCCAACACCTGGACTCCGCAGGAACCTACGCCACGATCCTGTTTGTGGATTTCAACTCTGCCTTCAACACCATCATCCCAGCTCTGCTACAGATGACCTGGGGTCATCGGTTGTTTCGGGTCTTTCAACCTCATACACCCTAACCCAGGCCACCCAGCCGGGATTGATCTAGTCCCGACTTGTGTCGGGACTGGCCCTGTGGGACAGCCACAGGGCCACAGGGACACTCCCTGTGGCCCTGTGTATTCAATACACACAGCCACAGGGCCACATGTATTCAATACATGTATGTAATGTGTGTAATGTGTGTATTCAATACACACATTGAATACATGTATTGAATACACACAACCACAGGGCCACAGGGACACTCAAAACACTTTTTTTTTTTTTTTGGCATGGATATAATTTAAATAGCCACAGGCCTTACCAAATACAGGTTCAAAGTATATGGAAGAACAACGAAAAAATAGTATTCAGCAGTGTTTTTTGTAGGGTGATACCCAGGCGGAATTCAAAGGGGCAATTTGGAGGCCAATGTTATTTTTATATATAATATTGTTGTTTTTTTGTTCATTTCAACAATACCACACAAACCAAATAACTACTGCAAATAGTTTTTAATTCTTCCATTTGTACAATCGTATGAATAACCTATATGTGCATAATATGTGAGTGTGCACCAGAAAACCGAGAAAAAACTTTCTCTCAACCTCTCTGTTGCCGCGAGCAGGCCCTCTCCCTCCCTTCAGAAGCGAGTTCTATTGGCTGTAAGGCGCTTCAAATTTCAGGCACGCCTCTGCTAAATGCTCCAATTTGCATAACAAAGTCGCGATTCAAATCTACATGATTGGCCGACAGCGAACCATGTGGTCCGCTTGACTGACACACCGTTTAGCCAATACTGATCAGAGAATCAAGTGGGATGGCTTGATCTCTTCTAGATTCCTTTAGATAATCTCTAAAGGAGAGTCTTTAAAGGACTCTAATCTCTTCCTAAGAGTCTATTGGTTACAGCGAGAGTAGGGACCTGTATGTAGTCACCCCTCGTCTCCTAGAATGGTTTGCTTCGATCAAATCAGGGGACTCTCTCCTTTCCAACAATGTATAACATGATCAGATTTATTGAAAATGCCACACTTTAAATGACGAATGAGAAACCGCTAGTTGTGGTGTGGGTGGGCAGGTTATCTTAATAAAATCATGCAAAAGCACGTGAAAAAAAGTTGTCATTTACATCCACCGCATAAAGCGCCATTGTAACACTTACTACGAACTGTAGTTAAGTTAGAGTGAATTAGGACTGGTTTCTAGGTTCTTAGGGAGCAGTTGTAGTTAAATAGTGGCAATAGCAAAATAACAAGACACACCACAGACCATCAAGTGAGTTTTAAAATGCCGGCTTGTTTATATAAAGTTGTACATTACATACACATACATTAACTAACAACAATTGCAGTTAAATGCAATTGGAACACTTGTAAATTTCTTTTTAGAAATATCAATTGAATTCAAGGAAATTCTTCAAGAAAATATATCAAGTGAGGTATCCTTTAAAGTTATATTTAGTTTCTAGTTAGTGAGAGGGCCAGTCAATAGAACCAACGTGACCTGCACGCCGTCGCCTGCACTACCTGTAGGAGTATAAGTAAAAAGTCACGCTGGTTCTATTGACGGAAGTAACAGGGGGAGCGGGAGAGGATCTTTTAGGACTGATGATATTACTGCGCCGACGTCAAAGTGCTCCCAGGTATTATTTTGCCATACATTATAGTTATCCTTTTTTATCCGCTTAGAAAATTGCCATGTTTCATTTTGTGTAACCATACTTGGGTCTTGTAAATACTCATGTAACCGTATTTAAATAGGGAAAATGTGGAAGTGCTTGGTCGCTTCTAACTTCACCCCTGTTTGGATCCTAAGGAATATACTGGGCCAAGCTACATGCTATCGAAGTAGCGCTACGGGCCAGAGCGATTGAGTGCACACACGAACGTGAGAGAGGTATGTATCATATCGTCTAAGATCAGGGAAGAACGTAGTTCAGTATGGACAAACGGTGGCATTTTGCTTTAAAGTTCTCCTCGATCTGAGAATTCACACATGAGCAAACATTACAGCCATTCTGATTGGCTGGAACAACTGCACTTATTTAAGGTGACAAGATATCTATCTTAACATCTAACTTACAGGATGAACTAATAAGAATGAAATATTATTTTTAATCCTATTCATTACACAAAATCATGGTATTTTATTTAAATGTCAGAATATTTATTAACAAAATAACTTTATCGTTGTGCATTCAAGCACCTGTTTAGGGCTATGTTAACCTATTTTCACCTAGGTTACACCATTATTTGGAGGACCTTCTATGGAGCAACGGAGTAACTCTGAAAGCGACAGTAGAGATGACTGTGAATTCGGAAGTTCTCATGCTCGGGGGCGATTCTAGGTTCTGACTTTTGGGTGGGGGGGGGCTCATCCCCCAGGAAGCCACAGGGGGGATTTTGTGTATTCTGCTGCATTTAAGGGTGACCTTGTCGAGATCCTAAATTTATTCTGGTGGGGGGTAAATCTATCTATTCATCTATCAATCCAACACATTGTGTATATTTTATATTTTAACAGTCTAGACGGTAGAATATTACATTTGAGGACGAAACGGTAGGGTTGGCCACGGCAAGGTCTAGCTTTGCCACTGATTTTCATAATGATTATGTTTTTTGTTTTTTATTTGACAGCACAGAGATCCAGGGCTATTCCCAAAAGATACGGGGCTGTAGCCTCGAATGCCAGGCCTGCTCATGCCATTCCTCCGGGAAGACAAATTCTTTCTCAAAGTTTTCCAGCCAGACCGTGGTTCGCCCAGGTTGGATCCAAAATCAGTGGTGGCGACATTGGCAGACAATGTACATACATACATACGTCTTGGAAGGGAAAGCTGCTGTAAAAATGCTGACCTCCGTGCACTCCTTCACCTCTGCTCATTGAGTAGAGCAGTTGTATTTGCAAATGCAAACAGGCCAAAAGTATTTGCACTTAACAGCATCATAGCCAAATAAACTGTCAACATAGGGCGCTCACATGACGTTAATCATTTTCAGAGTTTTTAAAATTAATCGTTTTCTGTGTTAAAAACTGGGTTTTCGTGTAAATGAGAGGAAAAATATCTGCGGCTTCCCTTCGTGTAAACAGGGCCTTAATAAACTGTATTGGATTCACCGTTTATTCAATTACTTACAGTCTGAGTGAGAGGGCCAGTGAACCCCAAAAACGTTGAATGTATGTTCTAAATGTGGCAATGGGTCTTATTGGGTCGTCACCATCACAATCTATGTCACTGTCATTAAATTAAGACAGAAAACAGTAAAATCCTGTGTTTCTGATACTCTCTACCAACCAGTTTGTGAACGTGAGTCTCTTAACTCTGTTCTTAACACCGGCGGCGTTGGTCTCATGCCATCAAAGTGCTTTTTTTTTCTCAAAGGCTCGCAGGATGCACGGCTTGCTTACAAGGATGCCCTGTCCTCAGCTAAAACTTCATACTACTCAACCTTAATCAGGACGGCTAATGTGAACACCAGAGCACTATTCTCAACTATCAACAATATTCTGAAACCACCAGGTGCTTTACCACCTCACTTACTCACAGTTACACAGTGTGATACCTTCATGAACTTCTTCAATGCCAAAATTGAAAATATATATCAGACTCTGACTGTGTCAAATAACCCTGCATCCTCTCTGCACTCCTTGCCTAAATTGTCCTTCGCCTCTCCACTCACCAGCTTCAAACTTCCAACTGTCTTGGAAATAACTGTTCTTATCTCCAAATTAAAATCCTCCACATGCCAGTTAGATCCCTGACCTACACACCTGGTAAAAGTCTGCCAACCTGCCCTGTCCTCTTTAATAACTGACGTTATCCCTTTCTCACTGACTTCTGATGTTGTTTCATTATCACTGAAAGCTGCAGCAATTACTCCAATACTCAAAAAACCTACGGCAGATCCGAATTATTTAAACAACTTTCATCCAATCTTGAACCTGCCATTTCTCTCCAAAGTACTTTGGCGAACTGTTGCAGCTCAGATAAATACCCATCTGTCTGACAACAATCTCTTCAAAAAATGTCAGTCTGGCTTTCGTCCCCCCCACAGCACTGAGGCAGCCCTTGTAAAAATCACCAATGACCTTTTGATGGCATCTGACTCTGGACAACTTTCCATTCTGGTTCTCCTTGACCTGAGTGCTGCATTTGACACCATCTCGCATGTCATCCTCCTGGACAGGCTAGAATCCATTGGAATCACTGATATCCCTCTGGCTTGGTTCAGATCACATCTCTCAGACCGCACACGGTTTGTCCAAATCAAGAACTTGAGATCCGGCTCCTCTCAGTCACCAGTGGTGTTCCCCAGGGCTCTGTCCTCGGCCCCCTCCTGTTCATTATTCATCTTCTGCCTCTTACTGCCACTCTACCACCCAAAGCTCTGTCCATCTGCCTACTGGAAATGAAATCATGGTTCTCACTCAACTCAATAGCGACAAAACTGAGGTCATCCTCATTGGCACCAAATCCACCTTAGCAGCACGCAACACTTTTTCCATGTCCATCAACAATGCCACTGTTGCCCCTTCCCCTCAGGTAAAGAGCTTGGGTGTCATCTTGGACAGCACTTTATCCTTCGAGACCCACATCTAGAGATGTACAACCGCCTAAACCGAGACCAAGACACTACCAAGACCAGAGGGTATCAAGATCAAGACTGGGACCAAGTCGAGACCGGAAAAAAAACAGACGTTTAAGTTACACCAATATGGAACAATGGCGCAGCCGTTAGGAAAACATATACAATGTAACATATTTGGCACGTAGTGTACGAGTGCTGCGTCATATATAAGGTTTTGTGATGAGCATGAGCTCGCTGCTTTGAGAGACCTTCGAGACCTCTATGTCCGAGACCAAGACAAGACCGAGACCAAATACAGTCGAGTCAGAGAGAAGGCCAAGACCACATGAAAGTGGTCTAGAGACCGGTCTCGAGTACTACAACTCTACCCACATCAATGATGTTACTCGGTCTGCTTACTTCCATATAAGCAACATCAATCGTCTTCATCCCTCACTTACACCAACCTGCACTGCTGTCCTTGTAAACACCCTGATAACATCCTGACTGGACTACTGTAACTCTATCCTCTGTGGTCTTCCTCGGAAATCTCAACATAAACTCCAACTGGTCCAGAACGAAGCCCTGTATCATCACCAGAACTCCATCTATTGAACACATCGTAACTTGTCTACAGCAGATATTTAGTCCATAAAAAAGGAACCTGACCTACAAATCCACAAATACCACAATGCAACACACCCATCTTGCTTGTGTGTAAAGATTGTTGATGGTGGTTTCCACGACAATGCTGCATGTCGGTTTCTACATGACTCACACATAGGCCTATAGATTCCAATGATTTTTCTGTTTTTATACACCTGTCCTTCAAAGACACATTCAATATCGACACCAAGACAATTTCCTAAATATCTTGATGTTTTAAAAGAGGTGGGAGATTAATAGATACATGTGTGTAAATTATCTATCGATAAATGATCTCATCTCATTTATTGGTGACCCAAGGCCGATTTGTTCTCCTTGTGTGTGTGTGTGTGTGTGTGTGTGTTTGTGTGTGTGTGTGTGTGTGTGTGTGTGAGAGAGACAGAGACAGAGAGAGACAGAACATGAGAATGTGTGTGTCTACGTGCATGCGAGCATGATGCGTTCGTATAATTTCCATTCTAATTAGAGCCTCTGAAGAAGTGTTGTAGCTTGTATCCTGTCATGTGACTTTGTGTGACTTTCTTAGGTGACCTCAACCACGACTTTATGTTTAAGCAGATCCACTGTCAGTTCCACCATCAACCATGGGAATTTAAACTGTGACACTGGTCCTAGATCAGCTAATGGGACCACATTGTGTGATGTTAAAATAAAGCTATATCGGTGTTTGTACATCTCTTAGGCCAGGAAACTGCATTCAAAACAGCCCTACAGCAGTCTGTTCTCGGGCCTAAACATCGCTGTGGATTGTGTTGAATTTACATTGAGGGCTGTGCAGTTTGGGAACTTGCATAAATTGACAACTGATGAAGTGATGGAATGTACGATGGAGGATCACCAACGTGTCACCAGATTTCTCTCAGGGAATAGAAAATAAATGAACGGGCGGTATAATCATGTGCACTATAAGCAAGGGTGAAAGTCATTTTTATTTCTTGCCGGTACTATCATATTGACCATATTGACATGCTGCGCCGAAAAATACACTTAATAACTTAATAATAATAACTTAATAACTTTTTTTAGCTGAACAGTTGAAAAATATCTTGACTTTTTTTTTTTTTTTACAGTGGAACAGAACAGAAAAGTGAAAGTTTAGGTAAAACACTTAAAAAATAAATTCCAAAGATTCTTGAAGTAGCCGTCCTCATCTGACGGCGAGCCATGCCGCTTGATGAGTGAGCAGCTCTGTTTCCTTTGCCCGGGTTCAGGTTCTGACACAATTCAGTCAGTTCAGAAGGAGTTGTATGCAATGTATATTGGGGAAAACGTGTTGGTTCTGGTCATTTGACGTCAGCAGGTGTGTTTTCATGATGAAAGTGCAATTCCTTTCAGTGAGATTATATTTTCCTTTCCGGTACGGCGTACCCCCTCCAAATCTTTAAGTGATATGCCGTCCCGGCCAGTACAGGCTTACTTTCACCCGTACTGTCAGATACTGTACTGTTGACAAAAAAGACTTGTTGCAGGTTTGAGATTTATACTCGACACTCTGTGTTCGTTGCAACATGCTGGTGTGTGTTTATGTTTGGGTATATTTTAGGTCATTTGTGTGTGTGTGTGTGTGTGTGTGTGTGTGTGTGTGTGTGAGTGTGTGTGTGTGTGCCTTTGCATATTATCGTATAATATATGTAGACATAATGCACTAATTTGCACTCTGCTTCTCACAGACTCGAGTACCCATTCCACCGCATCCAGAGACCGGTCTTTGTACGATTCAAAGGAAATCTTCGACCAGCTGCCCGGCGCCCAGGCCCCCGGGGTCCCCCAGGAAGCCTGGAGAGGCCCTGGAGTTGGAGCACTGGCTGTAGGTCACTGGTCTGGCATACATGCAGACAAGCAGTCCACCCTGCCTCTCAGAGAGCTGGCCAAGACCATACAGGAGAAAAGAGCCGTAAGGTGGGGAAACTCTTGAAATATATTAGCTTTGGCCAAGCTGAATGTGTGGGTCTATGTTTGTTGACTTAGAACAAAAGCCAATACACATCAACGTATTATACAATACGTTGTCGACGTTGTTGACAATACAATACAACTTCAACTCTTCCTGATTGTGGCCGCCGGCATCTTCCTGTGAGCAGGCCCGCACACACACGCATGCACATGCACATGCACATGCACGCACTCTCAGGTGCACACACACACACAAACACACACACACACACACACATGCACATCCACACACGCACACTCAGGTGCACACACACACAGAAAACACACACACACATGCACATCCACACACGCACACTCAGGTGCACACACATACTGTACCTTTTTCAGCATGTGGTGTGTAGACACTGTTTGACTCTCTTGGTTTCTGATGTTCTTGGTCTCTTTCAGGATCGTAATCTACTTCAACATGCAGGTGGTGGGAGGCCAGAGGAAGATCATCCACCTGCTGCAGGAGCAGATCGTGAATGTAACTACGATTTTGTTGCGACTGATTTAGTGGTTTTAACTTCTGTTACGCTCAGCATTAGAATGTGTCTATTCACCCACCAGAGCACTTGTTTTAATGTGCATCTTTTTGTGCCTGCCTCATCAAATCTGTTTGCCATTGGCCGACATCGGGTCATTTTGGATCCTGATCACAGTTGTTTTAAGCCCCGGGTAATGACGCCTGCTACCTCCTGTTCTAGGAGGGGGAGGACAAGAAGTTTCTCATCACGCGGCTTCAGTCGATCCACGAGAGGAAGCGGAACAAGCCCCGCAGCTGCAGCAGACAGGTGGGTCGCCATGACGACACTTCTCCCTCACGCCACGGGACGCCAGGCCCGGTTCTGACGTGAAGGACCCGCGTGATCTGTGATCCAAAGGATGATGACATGGAAGGACGGGACGTTCACTCAAATTTGATTGGATTGATTACGTTTTTTGGCAACTGCAGCCTACCAACACAATGTACATTTTTAGTATCAGGTCCATAGGCGTAGCCTTGGCAACTGAACGTGAAGATTCAGATTGTCAACATACATATTCATATTCATCAGGGCTGTACGCTAACTTTATTAGGTGGTCACACTGGTGCTAACAAGCTAAAGATTCACTAGCATAAACACTCATTTAGCAGCGCACACAGGTGGACTGTTAAGAACAATTTGCGAAATACATCGTTGCCACTCCATGATCATGGAGATCATGCATGAACTTGCACACGTGTGAGTTGATGCACATTTCTCTTTGCAACACAATCACTTTCAATGTGCATGTGTGATCAAAACCGCCGCACTGTACAGCCCTGGTCATTCTACTTGATGTGGAGTCCTGTAGAAATCTTGTGATCTTGGCGTTACTGGTTGGATCCTCACCTGTGCCAGCATGATTGCTTCTTTCTGGGTTTGTTTGATTTTACCTTCTCTAGTATGATCTTCCAGTCCTCTACCCTGTTTTTGTTTGTTTTTTTTCCTTAGGATTCGGCCTGTTAACAGTCAAGAGGTATATTTCCCGAAGCTATTCAGTTGACTATATGCTCAAAGGAAGAAACGATACAAATGCAATCAGTGTTTCCTGTTTGGAGCTGGCCAGCGTGAGGAACACCAGATGAGGACCACGGGAAAAGCTACGTTCTCACTGGACAGGAATTCTACAAGGATGGATTTGGTTCCTTGTGCATTCTGAGGGTTTGGTCATTGTGGTTAGCAGAGACTGCCCGTGGTGGAATACAGGGGCAACGGGCCGACTGCCCGTCCTCTACTGACAGTAAACGACCGCTGCCTTTGAGACCAACTCCTTCACGTTCTCCACCCAGCAGGGTAAGGGAAAACGCCTGTGGATCAACCTGACTATTTTGCCCGTTGTTTAAGGGACTGTTAAATGGTGTATTGCTCAAGCTGCACATGCTGGGCTTGCAAGTTAGTTCAGAATTAAACGCTCACACTTGGAATTCCTTTGGTTGCATTTACAGTATACTACAACTCTTACTATTTTTAACATATCATTTTCGCACTTTTGTATCGACTGTGAACATTGTTGTTATTGTTTCTGTTGGGTGCGGATCTGTTATCCTGTGTGTTGCAAAGAAACGGTGAAGATCCCATAGATGGGACTTACCTTTGGTCATCTCATTGCTCCTTAAGTGTATACGATTAATGTTGGGTTTTATTTCGAGTGACTGTAGTTTATTGTTTTTTTTTCATATTTTTAAATAAATTATATTTTATCATCATCCTGTTTCATTTTACATTTGTATTTGTGGTTGCAGTCAACCATGCTCCATCGTGCCTCCTGTCCTGCCCTTGCATCACGAACAGTCTGCCTAACCACAGGTCAAAAAATGTCTTGTTTATCGCCAAAGCATAGGAAGTTGAAGGCTATGAGAATCCCACAGAGTAAATGTGAGTACCAACACAAGAGGGCACTGATCCTAACAGATCTATTGCTACACGACTACAGCGGTCAGACAGACCTGGACAAACTGAAGCAGCAGTAAGCTTCACTTTATACACCTGTCTGTGCTGTAAAGGCGAGGCTTCTTTGGTTGTTTCGTTATTAGTCATGTTTGTCATGCAGGCATTCAAATCTTTCATTGATTTTGATTGATGGCTATCATTCCCTTCCCAATTTATTCCTAATGGGGCCTTTATACTCCATGCTGCCGTAACATGCAGCCTTTAGTTCCCTCCCACAGTTCAAATCCTCTCTTAAAACCCTCCTTTTCAGGACAGCGTTCTCTCTTTAGTTTTCTTGTTGTTTTTACTTGCACTTTTAATGTTTTTATTATTTGCTTGTTCTTAATTTGTAAAGTGTCCTTGTGTGACGTGAAAGGCGCTCCAAAATAAAATGCATTATTATTATTATTACATTTTTAAGTAGCGCGGCATAGTAACGATCCCACAAACAATGTCTGCTATTTGTATTTATTGAACATGCCCAAGAGCTTCACAGGGTCAATTTCCCTCTGCTTTTATTATCTCAGGGGCTGAATCCAAACACCTTCAAGTACTCGTTAGCACTCATCTTGTACCCACGGAACTTTGACGGACACGTGGGGTTACAGTGAAGCGAATCGCAGCTGTCAATCAAGTGGGCGGGACATCCGTGCCCGTCCCCGTCCAGGCTACTTTCCCAGCAGGCAACCGCCTGTGGCAAGGAGGTCCCCTTCACCGCCAACTCCGTCCAGTGGCTGAGAGTGTGTGGGTGTAGCCACAGAGGCGAAGCAGATAAAGAGAGAGGGAGGGGGTGTATGCATTATCGAATTATCGAATTATCACATGAAAACCATCCCGTCTTGGTTTTCTGAAGATGCTCTGCAGTGCTAAACGTTGGATCCGTTGACTCACTTGTGGGAAATGACCACGTGATCCAAGCAGTTGGCAGAGAACACCCCCCTGTTGGCCCAGAGAACACATTACATCACATTTACATTTACATTTACATTTACATTTAGGGTATTTGGCAGACGCTTTTATCCAAAGCGACATTTGGATAAATGTTGTCAGAAGGTGAAACATTTCATTGCTGTTAATACAGCAAGAAAGTCACCAGAACAAGTTCCAAGCATTTAATTTGCTAGGCTAACCATTGCTAGTGTACAACATCACCTCTCAGTGGCAATCCTCTGGGTGTGTGTGAGTGTGTCTTTACTCACGGGACCCCCTTTATGGACTCCTTAAGGCCGCTGTGGACACTGTGAAGGAACCTCATCTTGTCCTCTGTGGCGGGCGTTCCCAGCTGGGTGTTGAGAACGGCCAGCTGTGCCAAGTCGTAGCCGAACTCAAATATATACACCGGACCTGGCCCAGAGAGGACATGTGAGCTTCATCATTCACACACACACACACACACACACACACACACACACACACACACACACACAACTCACTTTTCACCATTGAATACATGACATCTCCGGCGGCACACTTCCACTCCTCTTCAGGTGTGTGTGGGCAGCTGTCCGGCACCTTGGTACCCCAGTACCTGGAGATGAAGATCAGAGCCGAGTCACGTCCCTCCCTGTTACAGTTTGTCCATCCATCCATGACTCTGTTGCCCCATCGTATGCGTCCCTTATTCCTCACCTGCGAGATCTCCTTGCATATTCGTCTGATTTGCATTCCAGGATGCTGATGCAGTCACTGGGGATGAACTGCTCGAGGAGTTTGAACCATCCCGAGTCAGCGAAACCCCTGACCTTCACACCAGGGTAACCACTTTCCTTCAGCTGCTCTGCCACCCGGTCAACGTTGAACAAGACACCTAAAGCACCCGCACTGGTGTGTGTGTGTGTGTGTGTGTGTGTGTGTGTGTGTGTGTGTGTGTGTGTGTGTGTGTGTGTGTGTGTGTGTGTGTGTGTGTGTGTGTGTGTGTGTGTGTGTGTGTGTGTGTGTGTGTGTGTGTGTGTGTGTGTGTGTATGCGTGCACGTGTGTGTGGTAGAGGTTGGGAAGAGCATAGGATTTTTCGTTTATGCTCTCAGAAGGTTCTTCTCAGTACGATGGTGGGTGGTGAGGCTGACCCAAACAGAGAGATGGGCTGCGTGAGACTCACCTGCTCCCGGACAACATCAGGACCTCGGCCTGGTCCAGGCCTTGGGGCAGGAGGTCTTTCACCACCTCTTCGACGATCAGAGCGCCCATGAAGGCCCAATCGGCTGAGAAAACACGCCACACATATATATATATATATATATATATATACATATATATATATATATATATATATATATATATATATATATATGTATATACAGTATATGTATATGTATAAGTGCTTTGTAATGTGTAACAAATATAACATGAATAAATTAGAGATCAAATATGAGCGTTGATATCGGGCATTATTATCATTATCGGAAAGTCTGTCCATCTGCATCTGCCTGTCTGTCTTTGTATTTGTCCATGTCTCTCTGCCTGTCTGTCTTTGTATCTGTCTGTGTCTCTCTGCCTGTTTGTCTTTGTATCTGTCTATATCTCTCTGCCTGTCTGTCTTTGTATCTGTCTGTGTCTCTCTGCCTGTCTGTCTTTGTATCTGTCTGTGTTTTTCTGTCTGTCTGTGTCTCTCTGCCTGTCTGTCTTTGTATCTGTCTATATCTCTCTGCCTGTCTCTTTGTATCTGTCTATATCTCTCTGCCTGTCTGTCTTTGTATCTGTCTATATCTCTCTGCCTGTCTGTCTTTGTATCTGTCTATATCTCTCTGCCTGTCTGTCTTTGTATCTGTCTGTGTTTTTCTGTCTGTCTGTGTCTCTCTGCCTGTCTGTCTTTGTATCTGTCTGTCAGGTGGAGGATTCATCTTCAATCTTACAGTTTGCTGTCTTGGGTGATTCTCCAGTCCAGGTGTCACTGGAGCAGTATGGGACGAAACTGGCAAAGCAAAGATACAGTAAGTGTTAGTGAAGGACGCGCGTGCGTGCGCGCACACACACACACACACACACACACATACACACACACACACACACACACACACACACACACACACACACACACACACACACACTTACTTGGCTGCAAGCAATATGAAAAACATACACAATATTTGCGTCCCACCAGTGGGGATTATGTTCTGGCAGACCTGATGTAATCCCGTGTCCTGAGAAGAGAATGATAACAAAGGGTTAGGATGAAGCTCCATTCATACTTTTGAGTATATATCATATTGTTGGGTTTGTATCTAATTCTGTGTGTTGTTTTGTCTTTTTGTCTTTGTCTCTGGACCCTGAATCTGTAAATTAAGTTAGTGTGAAAGTGTGAAAACCCTCAACATTCAGCTCTGAAACAATCAAGATGTCGTTTTTGTGTTTTGATTAAATGTTCACAAAGACACAAGTGAAATAGCTAAAAAAAATCTTTACTTTGGAGAAGACGGATTTATGTAGCTGACCCAAAGCTAGCCTTGTCTCATATGCCTTCACTGATTAACTACAACTACACGCTAACTCAATGTTATAGAGTTTTCCTTTTGAAGGATTGCAAAAAAAAGAAACAACACTAAAGTGGACAAATGACAACTGGCATTCATCAAGTTATACATGATGTTCCCTAAGCCAGTGTTTTTCAACCTTTTTTGAGCCATGGTACATTTTTTTCATTTAAAAAATCACGAGGCACACCACCAACCAAAAATGTTAAACAAATGATAATATATTATATATAATACATATTACATGATTACTCTGCCAGTCACTACTACAGCACAGACACTCGACAATGGCATATTATCGGCAGATAATAATTCATTCGTTTTCAAAAAATATTTTTAGACCAATTAGGTGAAATTGGATAATTTTCCACGGCACACCTGACGATCACTCACGGCACACTAGTGTGCCGCGGCACAGTGGTTGAAAAACACTGCCCTAAGCGATAGCTTCAGAGTGCTGCCACTTGACCCTGAGGCCTTCCTCTGATCGAGAACGTTTCTCCTGACAGTAAAGGTAGACATCAGGCAGATGGAAATCAAACGGAAGAATCAGGCAGAACGTAGCTAAGCTCAAACGGACGGTACATTGCATTGACGGATCGACGGTTGGACGAACGGTGAACGTGTCCAAGGGTTTGCCGTTTACCTGCTATTTTGCGTGGACGCACTGTGGTGCTCATCAGTTCTTTGGACGTCGCATACCTGTGGGCGCAGGTGTTCTTGTCGAAACAGAAGTATCCACCTGGCGCAAACACAGACATGACCCCAAGGACGACATTATACTGTAGACCTGAGTCCACACCGGTCAATAAGATCTGAATGAGCAGTGTGTTAATCTCACAAACCACCGTAGCCCTCCTTACCTTGTAAATACACTTGCCACCGCTTGCTGTTGGAATTTGACGCCCTTAAATAGTACCTATAGGGGAACGCAACGAAAAGGTTACTGATGACTTGTATTTCTGTGTGTGTGTGTGTGTGTGTGTGTGTGTGCGTGTGTTTGCCTGTGTGTAACTGTATGTCAAGATGTCTCGTGGGTGTCCTGTGAAAAGTGATGCCATTCTATCCCAGTCATAGAAAGTCGCAGTGCAACGCAAGCATGAATCCTAAATGACGTGGTCACACCAGAAAGATCATGACACAGGCCTGCTTCAGAGATGTGCTTCGAAGAGGAAGAGTACAAAAAAATCACAGGTCAAGGCTACTTACCCAGCTGGAGAACCGTCATTGCAGGTCACGGACACGTTGGTCAGACTGTGGAACGTCATGTCTTCTTGTTCGGAGGAGGTCTCACCGGAGACCTTCACCGGAGAGAACATCAGCATGAAAAGCCACAGAGAAATTACGGACATTGCATTAACTCTAGGTGACCACATTTTGGAATTACCGCTCCTCATCTTCGAGTGATATCAGGGACTGTTCCGAGCCTTTAAATAGGCACATATCACACCTTTGTTTATGCAAATGTCACTTCAGAAAGTTGACCTGAACCATATTGAACAGAGCTTAAGACCCTTACGTAATCAGCGTGAGGCGCCCTCTCCACACCCTCTCACGCCACACCCCACGCGCCATGTTGTCACGCATGCACAGCCTGCTTTTGAATAAGATCTGAATGAGCAGTGTGTTAATCTCACAAACCACCGTAGCCCTCCTTACCTTGTAAATACACTAGCAAGCGCTTGCAGTTGAATTTGACGCCTTTATATATACCTATAAGGGAACGCAACGAAAAGGTTACTGGTGCCTGTTTTGAGGTAATCAGTACTTTCAGTTAAGTTTATTGAGTGTCAATTCAAGAATCCAAGGGTTGATCGTGAGTGAAAACAGAGGTATGTCTTGATTCGCCATTCTTGGGATTCGTTACTAGTGACTAGTGTGTCATTGAAACGATACCATACTTCTTGACCCAAGGGGATGTTAAACATTTTGAATTTGAATAATTTTCTGTAAGATTTGCGTTTATTCCTGAGCAAACATTAGAGGGAATACAGCTATAATTTTCCATTTCATTTACTTACCTGGGGGTAGAGGTGCCTCACCTATTTGGCTAGACCTGGGTAAATATTCATATTCATATTCATATTCATTGTACATTGTATGTATATACTTATAGTTATTTTATAGTTATTTTACTTATTTTACTTACTTACTTATACATATATATATATATATATATATATATATATATATATATATATATATATATATATATATATATATATATATATATATATATATTAATTAAAAAGTTTTAACTTTGATTAAAAAAATATGCACTTTTTTCTTTTAACACTAGGAATTAACCATGGTGAAAGAGGATTATTATTATAAATCAAATGGGGTACAATTTAGGCTAAATGGAGAGCTTAATGTGCCCCAAAACCAGTGGGGTTAGGTTTTAGTTTCAGGGTTGGTGGCAAACACTCTAAACTTGGCTTGCTTTTGTTGGCAATCTGTTGGAACAGAAATTCCCACACATTTGGGTTGTTGGTGGGAGTTGAACACCGGTTTACAGAAGTGACAAATGGCAGCTATCTCAAACACGCCCACAAGGCATGCACAGTTGACGTTGGAGGTTTCAAATGGCCTTATAATTCCTTGTAGGTGCAAACCTACTTGGCAATAAACTTGTTTCTGATTCTGATTCTGATTCTAAAGTAGGGGGTGGGGTCAGGTCTGTTCAGCACTTACCTCGCACACTGCACACACTGCAGACAGCCCCTTCAGACAGTAAAGAACTTGGTGACTCACCTGAACATTGAGGCCACAGGTATTGGGTGTGGGGGACCTAGATCCTGTCCCATTCAGTCCTCCCCAGACTAAGGACTTTGTAACCCCTACAAGGCTGCGGCAATAATACCGACTGTCACACACATAACCACATAACAAAAACAACGTATTGTGAGTACTACATTAATAATACATTAATAATACATTGTCTCTGTTAAAGGAGTTGCAGGATTGTTGCTGTTGGTGAGTGCCGTTAATGGAACTGCCGCTACCTACCTCCAATTAGTGAAACCCCACGCCCCTGCTCGAGCACTCCGCTCAACTACCTCAGCCGGTCGACTGGTACGAGGAAAAGACCGGATGGCGAAATCACAACTCTTCTCCGTTTTTGCACCGCAGTGGTGGAACGAGCTCCCTGCCAATGTCAGGACTGCAGAGTCACTCCCCAGAGGAGATTCAAGACTCACTTGTTCAGAGTTCACCTGAACCCTGCATAACATCCTTCCTCTACCTCTTAATATGTATGTTTTTTTTTTAATTTACCCTCATACTCTTGTATGTTGTACGTCTTGGCACTTTATAATTGCTCTTTGTAACTTGGCACTTAGCCAGAGATGTTACTTCTAGCAATGGTTAACCTAGCAATTGAAATGCTTGAAACTTGCCCTGGTGACTTTCTTAGGGTGCTGATAGACTTTTAGACCAAGCGTAAACATATGCGACCTGCTGTGTCCTGCGTGCAGACTTGCTGCATCTTTATGCGGCAAAACGCATGATAGTGGAGATCTGCACTTGGGGCAGACCACAGTAATATCGGATCCGGAAATCAAACAAAAGCACGTGTATTGCTGATCATCTAAACAAACAACAAACTTAAGACACCTCTCTCCTTACTGGAGAGATATGTTTACAGGCTCTTCAAGAGACAAAACCCCCGTAAAGCAGCCGGGTCAGACTCTGTCTGTCCATCCACCCTGAAGCACTGTGCTGATCAGCTGTCTCCGGTGGTCACAGACATCTTCAACACCTCACTGGAGACATGCCACGTACCAGCCTGCCTAAAAACCTCCACCATCAACTCTGTCCCCAAAAACCCAAGGACCACAGGACTTAATGACTACAGACCGGTCGCCCTGACCTCTGTGGTAATGAAGTAATTTGAGCGCTTTGTGCTGCCCCACCTCAAATCCATCACCGACCCTCTCCTTGACCCCCTGCCTACAGAGTTGCCTACAGAGCCAACAGGTCTGTAGATGATGCAGTAAACATGGCCCTCCACTACATCCTCCAACACCTGGACTCCGCAGGAACCTACGCTACGATCCTGTTTGTGGATTTCAACTCTGCCTTCAACACCATCATCCCAGCTCTGCTACAGATGACCTGGGGTCATCGGTTGTTTCGGGTCTTTCAACATCATACACCCTAACCCAGGCCACCCAGCCGGGATTGATCTAGTCCCGACTTGTGTCGGGACTGGCCCTGTGGGACAGCCACAGGGCCACAGGGACACTCCCTGTGGCCCTGTGTATTCAATACATGTATTTAATGTGTGTGAATACACACATTAAATACATGTATTGAATACACACAGCCACAGGGCCACATGTATTCAATACATGTATGTAATGTGTGTAATGTGTGTATTCAATACACACATTGAATACATGTATTGAATACACACAACCACAGGGCCACAGGGACACTCAAAACACTTTTTTTTTTTTTTTTGGCATGGATATAATTTAAATAGCCACAGGCCTTACCAAATACAGGTTCAAAGTATATGGAAGAACAACGAAAAAATAGTATTCAGCAGTGTTTTTTGTAGGGTGATACCCAGGCGGAATTCAAAGGGGCAATTTGGAGGCCAATGTTATTTTTATATATAATATTGTTGTTTTTTTGTTCATTTCAACAATACCACACAAACCAAATAACTACTGCAAATAGTTTTTAATTCTTCCATTTGTACAATCGTATGAATAACCTATATGTGCATAATATGTGAGTGTGCACCAGAAAACCGAGAAAAAACTTTCTCTCAACCTCTCTGTTGCCGCGAGCAGGCCCTCTCCCTCCCTTCAGAAGCGAGTTCTATTGGCTGTAAGGCGCTTCAGATTTCAGGCACGCCTCTGCTAAATGCTCCAATTTGCATAACAAAGTCGCGATTCAAATCTACATGATTGGCCGACAGCGAACCATGTGGTCCGCTTGACTGACACACCGTTTAGCCAATACTGATCAGAGAATCAAGTGGGATGGCTTGATCTCTTCTAGATTCCTTTAGATAATCTCTAAAGGAGAGTCTCTAAAGGACTCTAATCTCTTCCTAAGAGTCTATTGGTTACAGCGAGAGTAGGGACCTGTATGTAGTCACCCCTCGTCTCCTAGAATGGTTCGCTTCGATCAAATCAGGGGACTCTCTCCTTTCCAACAATGTATAACATGATCAGATTTATTGAAAATGCCACACTTTAAATGACGAATGAGAAACCGCTAGTTGTGGTGTGGGTGGACAGGTTATCTTAATAAAATCATGCAAAAGCACGTGAAAAAAAGTTGACATTTACATCCACCGCATAAAGCGCCATTGTAACACTTACTACGAACTGTACTTAAGTTAGAGTGAATTAGGACCGGTTTCTAGGTTCTTAGGGAGCAGTTGTAGTTAAATAGTGGCAATAGCAAAATAACAAGACACACCACAGACCATCAAGTGAGTTTTAAAATGCCCACACATACATTAACTAACAACAATTGCAGTTAAATGCAATTGGAACACTTGTAAATTTCTTTTTAGAAATATCAATTGAATTCAAGGAAATTCTTCAAGAAAATATATCAAGTGAGGTATCCTTTAAAGTTATATTTAGTTTCTAGTTAGTGAGAGGGCCAGTCAATAGAACCAACGTGACCTGCACGCCGTCGCCTGCACTACCTGTAGGAGTATAAGTAAAAAGTCACGCTGGTTCTATTGACGGAAGTAACAGGGGGAGCGGGAGAGGATCTTTTAGGACTGATGATATTACTGCGCCGACGTCAAAGTGCTCCCAGGTATTATTTTGCCATACATTATAGTTATCCTTTTTTATCCGCTTAGAAAATTGCCATGTTTCATTTTGTGTAACCATACTTGGGTCGTGTAAATACTCATGTAACCGTATTTAAATAGGGAAAATGTGGAAGTGCTTGGTCGCTTCTAACTTCACCCCTGTTTGGATCCTAAGGAATATACTGGGCCAAGCTATATGCTATCCAAGTAGCGCTACGGGCCAGAGCGATTGAGTGCACACACGAACGTGAGAGAGGTATGTATCATATCGTCTAAGATCAGGGAAGAACGTAGTTCAGTATGGACAAACGGTGGCATTTTGCTTTAAAGTTCTCCTCGCTCTGAGAATTCACACATGAGCAAACATTACAGCCATTCTGATTGGCTGGAACAACTGCACTTATTTAAGGTGACAAGATATCTATCTTAACATCTAACTTACAGGATGAACTAATAAGAATGAAATATTATTTTTAATCCTATTCATTACACAAAATCATGGTATTTTATTTAAATGTCAGAATATTTATTAACAAAATAACTTTATCGTTGTGCATTCAAGCACCTGTTTAGGGCTATGTTAACCTATTTTCACCTAGGTTACACCATTATTTGGAGGACCTTCTATGGAGCAACGGAGTAACTCTGAAAGTGACAGTAGAGATGATCGTGACATTCGGAAGTTCTCATGCTCGGGGGCGATTCTAGGTTCTGACTTTTGGGGGGGGGGGGGGAGGGGGCTCATCCCCCAGGAAGCCACAGGGGGGGATTTTGTGTATTCTGCTGCATTTAAGGGTGACCTTGTCGAGATCCTAAATTTATTCTGGTGGGGGGTAAATCTATCTATTCATCTATCAATCCAACACATTGTGTATATTTTAACAGTCTAGACGGTAGAATATTACATTTGAGGACGAAACGGTAGGGTTGGCCACGGCAAGGTCTAGCTTCGCCACTGATTTTCATAATGATTATGTTTTTTGTTTTTTATTTGACAGCACAGAGATCCAGGGCTATTCCCAAAAGATACGGGGCTGTAGCCTCGAATGCCAGGCCTGCTCATGCCATTCCTCCGGGAAGACGAATTCTTTCTCAAAGTTTTCCAGCCAGACCGTGGTTCGCCCAGGTTGGATCCAAAATCAGTGGTGGCGACATTGGCAGACAATGTACATACATACATACGTCTTGGAAGGGAAAGCTGCTGTAAAAATGCTGACCTCCGTGCACTCCTTCACCTCTGCTCATTGAGTAGAGCAGTTGTATTTGCAAATGCAAACAGGCCAAAAGTATTTGCACTTAACAGCATCATAGCCAAATAAACTGTCAACATAGGGCGCTCACATGACGTTAATCATTTTCAGAGTTTTTAAAATTAATCGTTTTCTGTGTTAAAAACTGGGTTTTCGTGTAAATGAGAGGAAAAATATCTGCGGCTTCCCTTCGTGTAAACAGGGCCTTAATAAACTGTATTGGATTCACCGTTTATTCAATTACTTACAGTCTGAGTGAGAGGGCCAGTGAACCCCAAAAACGTTGAATGTATGTTCTAAATGTGGCAATGGGTCTTATTGGGTCGTCACCATCACAATCTATGTCACTGTCATTAAATTAAGACAGAAAACAGTAAAATCCTGTGTTTCTGATACTCTCTACCAACCAGTTTGTGAACGTGAGTCTCTTAACTCTGTTCTTAACACCGGCGGCGTTGGTCTCATGCCATCAAAGTGCTTTTTTTTTCTCAAAGGCTCGCAGGATGCACGGCTTGCTTACAAGGATGCCCTGTCCTCAGCTAAAACTTCATACTACTCAACCTTAATCAGGACGGCTAATGTGAACACCAGAGCACTATTCTCAACTATCAACAATATTCTGAAACCACCAGGTGCTTTACTACCTCACTTACTCACAGTTACACAGTGTGATACCTTCATGAACTTCTTCAATGCCAAAATTGAAAATATATATCAGACTCTGACTGTGTCAAATAACCCTGCATCCTCTCTGCACTCCTTGCCTAAATTGTCCTTCGCCTCTCCACTCACCAGCTTCAAACTTCCAACTGTCTTGGAAATAACTGTTCTTATCTCCAAATTAAAATCCTCCACATGCCAGTTAGATCCCTGACCTACACACCTGGTAAAAGTCTGCCAACCTGCCCTGTCCTCTTTAATAACTGACGTTATCCATTTCTCACTGACTTCTGATGTTGTTTCATTATCACTGAAAGCTGCAGCAATTACTCCAATACTCAAAAAACCTACGGCAGATCCGAATTATTTAAACAACTTTCATCCAATCTTGAACCTGCCATTTCTCTCCAAAGTACTTCGGCGAACTGTTGCAGCTCAGATAAATACCCATCTGTCTGACAACAATCTCTTCAAAAAATGTCAGTCTGGCTTTCGTCCCCTCCACAGCACTGAGGCAGCCCTTGTAAAAATCACCAATGACCTTCTGATGGCATCTGACTCTGGACAACTTTCCATTCTGGTTCTCCTTGACCTGAGTGCTGCATTTGACACCATCTCGCATGTCATCCTCCTGGACAGGCTAGAATCCATTGGAATCACTGATATCCCTCTGGCTTGGTTCAGATCACATCTCTCAGACTGCACACGGTTTGTCCAAATCAAGACCTTGAGATCCGGCTCCTCTACAGTCTCCTGTTTTTATACACCTGTCCTTCAAAGACACATTCAATTTCGACACCAACCACAATTTTCTAAATATCTTGATGTTTTAAAAAGAGGTGGGAGATTAATAGATACATGTGTGTAAATTATCTATCGATACATGATCTCATCTCATGTATTGGTGACCCAAGGTCGATTTGTCCTCCTTGTGTGTGTGTGTGTGTGTGTGTGTGTGTGTGTGAGAGAGACAGAGACAGAGAGAGACAGAGCATGAGAATGTGTGTGTCTGCGTGCATGCGAGCATGCTGCGTTCGTATAATTTCCATTCTAATTAGAGCCTCTGAAGAAGTGTTGTAGCTTGTATCGTGTCATGTGACTTTGTGTGACTTTCTTAGGTGACCTCTACCACGACTTTATGTTTAAGCAGATCCACTGTCAGTTCCACCATCAACCATGGGAATTTAAACTGTGACACTGGTCCTAGATCCAAATCAAGAACTTGAGATCCGGCTCCTCTCAAGTCACCAGTGGTGTTCCCCAGGGCTCTGTCCTCGGCCCCCTCCTGATCATTATTCATCTTCTGCCTCTTACTGCCACTCTACCACCCAAAGCTCTGTCCATCTGCCTACTGGAAATGAAATCATGGTTCTCACTCAACTCAATAGCGACAAAACTGAGGTCATCCTCATTGGCACCAAATCCACCTTAGCAGCACGCAACACTTTTTCCATGTCCATCAACAATGCCACTGTTGCCCCTTCCCCTCAGGTAAAGAGCTTGGGTGTCATCTTGGACAGCACTTTATCCTTCGAGACCCACATCTAGAGATTTACAACCGCCTAAACCGAGACCAAGACACTACCAAGACCAGAGGGTATCGAGACCAAGACTGGGACCAATTCGAGACCGGAAAAAAAACAGACGTTTAAGTTACACCAATATGGAACAATGGCGCAGCCGTTAGGAAAACATATACAATGTAACATATTTGGCACGTAGTGTACGAGTGCTGCGTCATATATAAGGTTTTGTGATGAGCATGAACTCGCTGCTTTGAGAGACCTTCGAGACCTCTATGTCCGAGACCAAGACAAGACCGAGACCAAATACAGTCGAGTCAGAGAGAAGGCCAAGACCACATGAAAGTGGTCTAGAGACCGGTCTCGAGTACTACAACTCTACCCACATCAATGATGTTACTCGGTCTGCTTACTTCCATATAAGCAACATCAATCGTCTTCATCCCTCACTTACACCAACCTGCACTGCTGTCCTTGTAAACACCCTGATAACATCCTGACTGGACTACTGTAACTCTATCCTCTGTGGTCTTCCTCGGAAATCTCAACATAAACTCCAACTGGTCCAGAACGAAGCCCTGTATCATCACCAGAACTCCATCTATTGAACACATCGTAACTTGTCTACAGCAGATATTTAGTCCATAAAAAAGGAACCTGACCTACAAATGTGATCCACAATGCAACACACCCATCTGGCTTGTGTGTAAAGATTGTTGATGGTGGTTTCCACGACAATGCTGCATGTCGGTTTCTACATGACTCACACATAGGCCTATAGATTCCAATGATTTTTCTGTTTTTATACACCTGTCCTTCAAAGACACATTCAATATCGACACCAAGACAATTTTCTAAATATCTTGATGTTTTAAAAGAGGTGGGAGATTAATAGATACATGTGTGTAAATTATCTATCGATACATGATCTCATCTCATTTATTGGTGACCCAAGGCCGATTTGTTCTCCTTGTGTGTGTGTGTGTGTGAGAGACAGAGACAGAGAGAGACAGAGCATGAGAATGTGTGTGTCTACGTGCATGCGAGCATGATGCGTTCGTATAATTTCCATTCTAATTAGAGCCTCTGAAGAAGTGTTGTAGCTTGTATCCTGTCATGTGACTTTGTGTGACTTTCTTAGGTGACCTCAACCACGACTTTATGTTTAAGCAGATCCACTGTCAGTTCCACCATCAACCATGGGAATTTAAACTGTGACACTGGTCCTAGATCAGCTAATGGGACCACATTGTGTGATGTTAAAATAAAGCTATATCGGTGTTTGTACATCTCTTAGGCCAGGAAACTGCATTCAAAACAGCCCTACAGCAGTCTGTTCTCGGGCCTAAACATCGCTGTGGATTGTGTTGAATTTACATTGAGGGCTGTGCAGTTTGGGAACTTGCATAAATTGACAACTGATGAAGTGATGGAATGTACGATGGAGGATCACCAACGTGTCACCAGATTTCTCTCAGGGAATAGAAAATAAATGAACGGGCGGTATAATCATGTGCACTATAAGCAGGGGTGAAAGTCATTTTTATTTCTTGCCGGTACTATCATATTGACCATATTGACATGCTGCGCCGAAAAATACACTTAATAACTTAATAATAATAACTTCATAACTTTTTTTAGCTGAACAGTTGAAAAATATCTTGACTTTTTTTTTTTTTTACAGTGGAACAGAACAGAAAAGTGAAAGTTTAGGTAAAACACTTAAAAAATAAATTCCAAAGATTCTTGAAGTAGCCGTCCTCATCTGACGGCGAGCCATGCCGCTTGATGAGTGAGCAGCTCTGTTTCCTTTGCCCGGGTTCAGGTTCTGACACAATTCAGTCAGTTCAGAAGGAGTTGTATGCAATGTATATTGGGGAAAACGTGTTGGTTCTGGTAATTTGACGTCAGCAGGTGTGTTTTCATGATGAAAGTGCAATTCCTTTCAGTGAGAGTATATTTTCCTTTCCGGTACGGCGTACCCCCTCCAAATCTTTAAGTGGTACGCCGTCCCGGCCAGTACAGGCTTACTTTCACCCGTACTGTCAGATACTGTACTGTTGACAGAAAAGACTTGTTGCAGGTTTGAGATTTATACTCGACACTCTGTGTTCGTTGCAACATGCTGGTGTGTGTTTCTGTTTGGGTATATTTTATGTCATTTGTGTGTGTGTGTGTGTGTGTGTGTGTGCCTTTGCATGTTATCGTATATTATATGTAGACATAATGCACTAATTTGCACTCTGCTTCTCACAGACTCGAGTACCCATTCCACCGCATCCAAAGACTGGTCTTTGTACGATTCAAAGGAAATCTTCGACCAGCTGCCCGGCGCCCAGGCCCCCGGGGTCCCCCAGGAAGCCTGGAGAGGCCCTGGAGTTGGAGCACTGGCTGTAGGTCACTGGTCAGGCATACATGCAGACAAGCAGTCCACCCTGCCTCTCAGAGAGCTGGCCAAGACCATACAGGAGAAAAGAGCCGTAAGGTGGGGAAACTCTTGAAATATATTAGCTTTGGCCAAGCTGAATGTGTGGGTCTATGTTTGTTGACTTAGAACAAAAGCCAATACACATCAACTTATTATACAATACGTTGTCGACGTTGTTGACAATACAATACAACTTCAACTCTTCTTGTTTGTGGCCGCCGGCATCTTCCTGTGAGCAGGCACGCACACACACGCATGCACATGCACATGCACATGCACGCACTCTCAGGTGCACACACACACACAAACACACACACACACACACATGCACATCCACACACGCACACTCAGGTGCACACACACACAGAAAACACACACACACACACACATGCACATCCACACACACACACTCAGGTGCACACACATACTGTACCTTTTTCAGCATGTGGTGTGTAGACACTGTTTGACTCTCTTGGTTTCTGATGTTCTTGGTCTCTTTCAGGATCGTAATCTACTTCAACATGCAGGTGGTGGGAGGCCAGAGGAAGATCATCCACCTGCTGCAGGAGCAGATCGTGAATGTAACTACGATTTTGTTGCGACTGATTTAGTGGTTTTAACTTCTGTTACGCTCAGCATTAGAATGTGTCTATTCACCCACCAGAGCACTTGTTTTAATGTGCATCTTTTTGTGCCTGCCTCATCAAATCTGTTTGCCATTGGCCGACATCGGGTCATTTTGGATCCTGATCACAGTTGTTTTAAGCCCCGGGTAATGACGCCTGCTACCTCCTGTTCTAGGAGGGGGAGGACAAGAAGTTTCTCATCACGCGGCTCCAGTCGATCCACGAGAGGAAGCGGAACAAGCCCCGCAGCTGCAGCAGACAGGTGGGTCGCCATGACGACACGTCTCCCTCACGCCGCGGGACGCCAGGCCCGGTTCTGACGTGAAGGACCCGCGTGATCTGTGATCCAAAGGATGATGACATGGAAGGACGGGACGTTCACTCAAATTTGATTGGATTGATTATGTTTTTTGGCAACTGCAGCCTACCAACACAATGTACATTTTTAGTATCAGGTCCATAGGCGTAGCCTTGGCAACTGAACGTGAAGATTCAAAGATTGTCAACATACATATTCATATTCATCAGGGCTGTACGCTAACTTTATTAGGTGGTCACACTGTTGCTAACAAGCTAAAGATTTCACGAGCACAAACACTCATTTAGCAGCGCACACAGGTGGACCGTTAAGAACAATTTGCGAAATACACCGTTGCCACTCCATGATCATGGAGATCATGCATGAACTTGCACACGTGTGGGTTGATGCACGTTTCTCTTTGCAACACAATCACTTTTAATGTGCATGTGTGATCAAAACCGCCACACTGTACAGCCCTGGTCATTCTACTTGATGTGGAGTCCTGTAGAAATCTTGTGATCTTGGCGTTACTTGTTGGATCCTCACCTGTGCCAGCATGATTGCTTCTTTCTGGGTTTGATTTTACCTGCTCTAGTATGATCTTCCAGTCCTCTACCCTGTTTTTGTTTGTTTTTTTTCCTTAGGATTCGGCCTGTTAACAGTCAAGAGGTATATTTTCCGAAGCTATTCAGTTGACTATATGCTCAAAGGAAGAAACGATACAAATGCAATCAGTGTTTAAGTTTGGAGCTGGCCAGCGTGAGGAACACCAGATGAGGACCACGGGAAAAGCTACGTTCTCACTGGACAGGAATTCTAAAAGGATGGATTTGGTTCCTTGTGCATTCTGAGGGTTTGGTCATTGTGGTTAGCAGAGACTGCCCGTGGTGGAATACAGGGGCAACGGGCCGACTGCCCGTCCTCTACTGACAGTAAACGACCGCTGCCTTTGAGACCAACTCCTTCACGTTCTCCACCCAGCAGGGTAAGGGAAAACGCCTGTGGATCAACCTGACTATTTTGCCCGTTGTTTAAGGGACTGTTAAATGGTGTATTGCTCAAGCTGCACATGCTGGGCTTGCAAGTTAGTTCAGAATTAAACGCTCACACTTGGAATTCCTTTGGTTGCATTTACAGTATACTACAACTCTTACTATTTTTAACATATCATTTTCGCACTTTTGTATCGACTGTGAACATTGTTGTTATTGTTTCTGTTGGGTGCGGATCTGTTATCCTGTGTGTTGCAAAGAAACGGTGAAGATCCCATAGATGGGACTTACCTTTGGTCATCTCATTGCTCCCTAAGTGTATACGATTAATGTTGGGTTTTATTTCGAGTGACTGTAGTTTATTGTTTTTTTTTCATATTTTTAAATAAATTATATTTTATCATCATCCTGTTTCATTTTACATTTGTATTTGTGGTTGCAGTCAACCATGCTCCATCGTGCCTCCTGTCCTGCCCTTGCATCACGAACAGTCTGCCTAACCACAGGTCAAAAAATGTCTTGTTTATCGCTAAAGCATAGGAAGTTGAAGGCTATGAGAATCCCACAGAGTAAATGTGAGTACCAACACAAGAGGGCACTGATCCTAACAGATCTATTGCTACACGACTACAGCGGTCAGACAGACCTGGACAAACTGAAGCAGCAGTAAGCTTCACTTTATGCACCTGTCTGTGCTTTAAAGGCGAGGCTTCTTTGGTTGTTTCGTTATTAGTCATGTTTGTCATGCAGGCATTCAAATCTTTCATTGATTTTGATTGACGGCTATCATTCCCTTCCCAATTTATTCCTAATGGGGCCTCTATACTCCATGCTGCCGTAACATGCAGCCTTTAGTTCCCTCCCACAGTTCAAATCCTCTCTTAAAACCCTCCTTTTCAGGACAGCGTTCTCTCTTTAGTTTTCTTGTTGTTTTTACTTGCACTTTTAATGTTTTTATTATTTGCTTGTTCTTAATTTGTAAAGTGTCCTTGTGTGACGTGAAAGGCGCTCCAAAATAAAATGCATTATTATTATTATTACATTTTTAAGTAGCGCGGCATAGTAACGATCCCACAAACAATGTCTGCTATTTGTATTTATTGAACATGCCCAAGAGCTTCACAGGGTCAATTTCCCTCTGCTTTTATTACCTCAGGGGCTGAATCCAAACACCTTCAAGTACTCGTTAGCACTCATCTTGTACCCACGGAACTTTGACGGACACGTGGGGTTACAGTGAAGCGAATCGCAGCTGTCAATCAAGTGGGCGGGACATCCGTGCCCGTCCCCGTCCAGGCTACTTTCCCAGCAGGCAACCGCCTGTGGCAAGGAGGTCCCCTTCACCGCCAACTCCGTCCAGTGGCTGAGAGTGTGTGGGTGTAGCCATAGAGGCGAAGCAGATAAAGAGAGAGGGAGGGGGTATATGCATTATCGAATTATCGAATTATCACATGAAAACCATCCCGTCTTGGTTTTCTGAAGATGCTTTGCAGTGCTAAACGTTGGATCCGTTGACTCACTTGTGGGAAATGACCACGTGATCCAAGCAGTTGGCAGAGAACACCCCCCTGTTGGCCCAGAGAACACATTACATCACATTTACATTTACATTTACATTTACATTTAGGGTATTTGGCAGACGCTTTTATCCAAAGCGACATTTGGATAAATGTTGTCAGAAGGTGAAACATTTCATTGCTGTTAATACAGCAAGAAAGTCACCAGAACAAGTTCCAAGCATTTAATTTGCTAGGCTAACCATTGCTAGTGTACAACATCACCTCTCAGTGGCAATCCTCTGGGTGTGTGTGAGTGTGTCTTTACTCACGGGACCCCCTTTATGGACTCCTTAAGGCCGCTGTGGACACTGTGAAGGAACCTCATCTTGTCCTCTGTGGCGGGCGTTCCCAGCTGGGTGTTGAGAACGGCCAGCTGAGCCAAGTCGTAGCCGAACTCAAATATATACACCGGACCTGGCCCAGAGAGGACATGTGAGCTTCATCATTCACACACACACACACACACACACACACACACACACACACACACACACACACACACACACACACAACTCACTTTTCACCATTGAATACATGACATCTCCGGCGGCACACTTCCACTCCTCTTCAGGTGTGTGTGGGCAGCTGTCCGGCACCTTGGTACCCCAGTACCTGGAGATGAAGATCAGAGCCGAGTCACGTCCCTCCCTGTTACATTTTGTCCATCCATCCATGACTCTGTTGCCCCATCGTATGCGTCCCTTATTCCTCACCTGCGAGATCTCCTTGCATATTCGTCTGATTTGCATTCCAGGATGCTGATGCAGTCACTGGGGATGAACTGCTCGAGGAGTTTGAACCATCCCGAGTCAGCGAAACCCCTGACCTTCACACCAGGGTAACCACTTTCCTTCAGCTGCTCTGCCACCCGGTCAACGTTGAACAAGACTCCTAAAGCACCCGCACTGGTGTGTGTGTGTGTGTGTGTGTGTGTGTGTGTGTGTGTGTGTGTGTGTGTGTGTGTGTGTGTGTGTGTGTGTGTGTGTGTGCGTGCGTGCACGTGTGTGCGGTACAGGTTGGGAAGAGCATAGGATTTTTCGTTTATGCTCTCAGAAGGTTCTTCTCAGTACGATGGTGGGTGGTGAGGCTGATCCAAACAGAGAGATGGGCTGCGTGAGACTCACCTGCTCCCGGACAACATCAGGACCTCGGCCTGGTCCAGGCCTTGGGGCAGGAGGTCTTTCACCACCTCTTCGACGATCAGAGCGCCCATGAAGGCCCAATCGGCTGAGAAAACACGGCACACATAATATATACAGTATATGTATATGTATAAGTGCTTTGTAATGTGTAACAAATATAACATGAATAAATTAGAGATCAAATATGAGCGTTGATATCGGGCATTATTATCATTATCGGAAAGTCTGTCCATCTGCATCTGCCTGTCTGTCTTTGTATTTGTCCATGTCTCTCTGCCTGTCTGTCTTTGTATCTGTCTGTGTCTCTCTGCCTGTTTGTCTTTGTATCTGTCTATAACTCTCTGCCTGTCTGTCTTTGTATCTGTCTATATCTCTCTGCCTGTCTGTCTTTGTATCTGTCTGTGTTTTTCTGTCTGTCTGTGTCTCTCTGCCTGTCTGTCTTTGTATCTGTCTATATCTCTCTGCCTGTCTGTCTTTGTATCTGTCTATATCTCTCTGCCTGTCTGTCTTTGTATCTGTCTATATCTCTCTGCCTGTCTGTCTTTGTATCTGTCTGTGTTTTTCTGTCTGTCTGTGTCTCTCTGCCTGTCTGTCTTTGTATCTGTCTATATCTCTCTGCCTGTCTGTCTTTGTATCTGTCTATATCTCTCTGCCTGTCTGTCTTTGTATCTGTCTATATCTCTCTGCCTGTCTGTCTTTGTATCTGTCTGTGTTTTTCTGTCTGTCTGTGTCTCTCTGCCTGTCTGTCTTTGTATCTGTCTATATCTCTCTGCCTGTCTGTCTTTGTATCTGTCTATATCTCTCTGCCTGTCTGCCTTTGTATCTGTCTATATCTCTCTGCCTGTCTGTCTTTGTATCTGTCTATATCTCTCTGCCTGTCTGTCTTTGTATCTGTCTGTGTTTTTCTGTCTGTCTGTGTCTCTCTGCCTGTCTGTCTTTGTATCTGTCTGTCAGGTGGAGGATTCATCTTCAATCTTACAGTTTGCTGTCTTGGGTGATTCTCCAGTCCAGGTGTCACTGGAGCAGTATGGGACGAAACTGGCAAAGCAAAGATACAGTAAGTGTTAGTGAAGGACGCGCGTGCGTGCGCACACAAACACACACACACACACACACACACACACACACACACACACACACACACACACACACACACACACACACACACACACAGAAACACACACACACACACACACACACACACACACACACACACACACACACACACACTTACTAGGCTGCAAGCAATATGAAAAACATACACAATATTTGCGTCCCACCAGTGGGGATTATGTTCTGGCAGACCTGATGTAATCCCGTGTCCTGAGAAGAGAATGATAACAAAGGGTTAAGATGAAGCTCCATTCATACTTTTGAGTATATATCATATTGTTGGGTTTGTATCTAATTCTGTGTGTTGTTTTGTCTTTTTGTCTTTGTCTCTGGACCCTGAATCTGTAAATTAAGTTGTGTGAAAGTGTGAAAACCCTCAACATTCAGCTCTGAAACAATCAAGATGTCGTTTTTGTGTTTTGATTAAATGTTCACAAAGACACAAGTGAAATAGCTAAAAAAAATCTTTACTTTGGAGAAGACGGATTTATGTAGCTGACCCAAAGCTAGCCTTGTCTCATATGCCTTCACTGATTAACTACACTCTAACTCAATGTTATAAAGTTTTCCTTTTGAAGACACTAAACACTAAACTGGACAAATGAGAACCGGCATTCATCAAGTTATACATGATGTTCCCTAAGCGATAGCTTCAGAGTGCTGCCACT
This sequence comes from Urophycis tenuis, assembly GCA_036785325.1. NCBI lineage: Eukaryota > Metazoa > Chordata > Actinopteri > Gadiformes > Phycidae > Urophycis > Urophycis tenuis. The sequence continues at coordinate 16,940,385 of JAXIVH010000001.1, forward strand.
TGACCCTGAGGCCTTTCTCTGATCGAGAACGTTTCTCCTGACGGTACAGGTAGACATCAGGCAGATGGAAATCAAACGGAAGAATCGGGCAGAACGTAGCTAAGCTCAAACGGACAGTAGATTGCATTGACGGATCGACGGTTGGACGAACGGTGAACGTGTCCAAGGGTTTGCCGTTTACCTGCTATTTTGTGTGGACGCACTGTGGTGCTCATCAGTTCTTTGGACGTCGCATACCTGTGGGCGCAGGTGTTCTTGTCGAAACAGAAGTATCCACCTGGCGCAAACACAGACATGACCCCAAGGACGACATTATACTGTAGACCTGAGTCCACACCGGTCAATAAGATCTGAATGAGCAGTGTGTTAATCTCACAAACCACCGTAGCCCTCCTTACCTTGTAAATACACTTGCCACCGCTTGCTGTTGGAATTTGACGCCCTTAAATAGTACCTATAGGGGAACGCAACGAAAAGGTTACTGATGACTTGTATTTCTGTGTGTGTGTGTGTGTGTGTGTGTGTGTGCGTGTGTTTGCCTGTGTGTAACTGTATGTCAAGATGTCTCGTGGGTGTCCTGTGAAAAGTGATGCCATTCTATCCCAGTCGTAGAAAGTCGCAGTGCAACACAAGCATGAATCCTAAATGACGTGGTCACACCAGAAAGATCATGACACAGGCCTGCTTCAGAGATGTGCTTCGAAGAGGAAGAGTACAAAAAAATCACAGGTCAAGGCTACTTACCCAGCTGGAGAACCGTCATTGCAGGTCACGGACGCGTTGGTCAGACTGTGGAACGTCATGTCTTCTTGTTCGGAGGAGGTCTCACCGGAGACCTTCACCGGAGAGAACATCAGCATGAAAAGCCACAGAGAAATTACGGACATTGCATTAACTCTAGGTGACCACATTTTGGGATTACCGCTCCTCATCTTCGAGTGATATCAGGGACTGTACCGAGCCTTTAAATAGGCACATATCACGCCTTTGTTTATGCAAATGTCACTTCAGAAAAAGCTGACCTGAACCATATTGAACAGAGCTTAAGACCCTTACGTAATCAGCGTGAGGCGCCCTCTCCACACCCTCTCACGCCACACCCCACGCGCCATGTTGTCACGCATGCACAGCCTGCTTTGAAACCATTTCGGTATTTTTACATTTTGTATGTAATGAATAGGGATTGGGATTGGGATTCGTTACTAGTGACTAGTGTGTTATTGAAACGATACCATACTTCTTGACCCAAGGGGATGTTAAACATTTTGTATTTGACTAATTTTCTATAAGATCTGTGTGTATTCCTGAGCAAACATTAGAGGGAATTACAGCTGTAATTTCCCATTTCATTTACTTACCTGGGGGTAGGGGAGCCTCACCTAATTGGCTAGAGCTGGGTAAAGTAGGGGGTGGTGTCAGGCAGGCCCGGGGTGGCCATCAGGAGGTTCGGGAGGTTTCCCGGTGGAACGGAAAAATAACTTTGACCATTAATTTATCATCTCCTAAAGTAGACGTTCTTCATTCGTCTGACATTTCAGCCCCAGCATGGCAGTATATGTAATATGGATTATACAACCTAAGGTACTTCTCCCCTCCCTAATATCTGAGTGGGTTGGGTCCGTGGTTCGTCTTTTATTTAGCGGTACCGGTAACAGATGAGAGGACAGAAGCGCGACCAGAGTCGTTTATTATGGAGAGCAGAAAAAGGCCAGGAGGAGCCGAAAAGGCCAGGTGTAAAAAAAAGAAGGGCGCTGGAAGAAGATGCTGCCAAATGTGCCAAAATGACTGACCTGTTCAGAGGACAGGCACAAGTTGCAGCCGGTAAAGAGAGATGTGGATCTAACGATTAATTAAGATTCAAGATTCAAGATTCAAGAAGTATTTATTGTCATCATATCCAAGACATGATGAGATTGTAGTAGCCAGGCTCAAACGGACGGTAGATTGCATTGATGGATCGACGGTTAGACGAACGGTGAACGTGTCCAAGGTGTTGCCGTTCACCTGTTATTTTGCGTGGACGCACTGTGGTGCTCATCAGTCTTTTGGCCGTCGCATACCTGGCGTCGCAGCTCGTCTTGTCGAAACAGAAGTATCCACCTGGCGCAAACACAGACATGACCCCAAGGAGGGCATTGTACTGTAGACCTGAGCCCACACGGGTCAATAAGATCTGAATGAGCAGTGTGTTAATCTCACAAACCACCGTAGCCCTCCTTACCTTGTAAATACACTAGCAAGCGCTTGCAGTTGAATTTGACGCCTTTATATATACCTATAAGGGAACGCAACGAAAAGGTTACTGGTGCCTGTTTTGAGGTAATCAGTACTTTCAGTTAAGTTTATTGAGTGTCAATTCAAGAATCCAAGGGTTGATGGTGAGTGAAAACAGAGGTATGTCTTGATTCGCCATTCTTGGGATTCGTTACTAGTGACTAGTGTGTCATTGAAACGATACCATACTTCTTGACCCAAGGGGATGTTAAACATTTTGAATTTGAATAATTTTCTGTAAGATTTGCTTTTATTCCTGAGCAAACATTAGAGGGAATACAGCTATAATTTTCCATTTCATTTACTTACCTGGGGGTAGAGGTGCCTCACCTATTTGGCTAGACCTGGGTAAATATTCATATTCATATTCATATTTATATTCATTGTACATTGTATGTATATACTTATAGTTATTTTATAGTTATTTTACTTATACTTACTTATATTTTTATTTTATTTTTTTAATACTGCTTTTCTCTTGCACCAATTGCACCAAGTAAAATTCCTTGTAGGTGCAAACCTACTTGGCAATAAACTTGTTTCTGATTCTGATTCTGATTCTAAAGTAGGGGGTGGGGTCAGGTCTGTTCAGCACTTACCTCGCGCACTGCACACGCTGCACACAGCCCCTTCAGACAGTAAAGAACTTGGTGACTCACCTGAACATTGAGGCCACAGGTATTGGGTGTGGGGACCTAGATCCTGTCCCATTCAGTCCTCCCCAGACTAAGGACTGTGTAACCCCTACAAGGCTGCGGCAATAATACCGACTGTCACACACATAACCACATAACAAAAACAATGTATTGTGAGTACTACATTAATAATACATTAATAATACATTTTCTCTGTTAAAGGAGTTGCAGGATTGTTGCTGTTGGTGAGTGCCGTTAATGGAACTGCCGCTACCTACCTCCAATTAGTGAAACCCCACGCCCCTGCTCGAGCACTCCGCTCAACTACCTCAGCCGGTCGACTGGTACGAGCAAAAGACCGGATGGCGAAATCACAACTCTTCTCCGTTTTGGCACCGCAGTGGTGGAATGAGCTTCCTGCCAATGTCAGGACTGCAGAGTCACTCCCCAGAGGAGATTCAAGACTCACTTGTTCAGAGTTCACCTGAACCCTGCATAACATCCTTCCTCTACCTATGTATGTTTATGTATGTATGTTTTATATGTATGTTTTTTTTTTTTAATTTACCCTCATACTCTTGTATGTTGTACGTCTTGGCACTTTATAATTGCTCTTTGTAACTTGGCACTTAGCCAGAGATGTTACTTCTAGCAATGGTTAACCTAGCAATTGAAATGCTTGAAACTTGCCCTGGTGACTTTCTTAGGGTGCTGATAGACTTTTAGACCAAGCGTAAACATATGCGACCTGCTGTGTCCTGCGTGCAGACTTGCTGCATCTTTATGCGGCAAAACGCATGATAGTGGAGATCTGCACTTGGGGCAGACCACAGTAATATCGGATCCGGAAATCATACAAAAGCACGTGTATTGCTGCTCATCTAAACAAACAACAAACTTAAGACACCTCTCTCCTTACTGGAGAGATATGTTTACAGGCTCTTCAAGAGACAAAACCCCCGTAAAGCAGCCGGGTCAGACTCTGTCTGTCCATCCACCCTGAAGCACTGTGCTGATCAGCTGTCTCCGGTGGTCACAGACATCTTCAACACCTCACTGGAGACATGCCACGTACCAGCCTGCCTCAAAACCTCCACCATCAACTCTGTCCCCAAAAACCCAAGGACCACAGGACTTAATGACTACAGCCCGGTCGCCCTGACCTCTGCGGTAATGAAGTAGCGCTTTGTGCTGCCCCACCTCAAATCCATCACCGACCCTCTCCTTGACCCCCTGCCTACAGAGTTGCCTACAGAGCCAACAGGTCTGTAGATGATGCAGTAAACATGGCCCTCCACTACATCCTCCAACACCTGGACTCCGCAGGAACCTACGCCACGATCCTGTTTGTGGATTTCAACTCTGCCTTCAACACCATCATCCCAGCTCTGCTACAGGACAAGCTCTCCCAGCTGAGTGTGCCTGACTCCACTTGCAGGTGGATTACGGACTTCCTTTCTGACAGGAGGCAGCATGTGAAGCTGGGAAAACACATCTCTGACTCTCGAACCATCAGCACCAGTTCCCATCAAGGCTGTGTTCTTTCCCCTCTGCTCTTCTCCCTGTACACCAACAGCTGCACCTACAGGTGGGAGATTAACCATCTGGTGACCTGGTGCAGTCAGAACAACTTGGAGCTCAATGCCGTGAAGACAGTGGAGATGGTTGTGAACTTCAGGAAGAACCCAGCCCCACTCATCCTCATCACCATGATAGCCTTCCCAGTTGACACTGCAGAGTCCTTCCGCATCCTGGGAACCATCATTTCCCAGGACCTCCAGGTGAGAGCTGAACATCAGGTCCATCGGGACCAAAACCTCACGCCACAAGAACAGTTTCTTCCCGTCTGCAGCAGGCCTCGTCAACAAGGCTCGGGCCCCCCACTGACATGGACCCTTATCCCCTCCCCCCACAGTCACTACATGTTACATTTACGTACAGTGAACAGATTCTCTATAATTCATACTGTGAACCTTTGCACTTTCCCTGGTCAATATTTTGGACATTCCTGCACAAACAGCTTTTCCATTTAAAAAAACAAATTTATTGAATATATTTTAAGAATACTTCATAGGTAAGAATACTTCATATTCTATATTGTAAATATTTCTATTTCTATTTTATTTTACTTTATTTTATATTTATGTTTCTTGACTTTTGCAGTATTTGCTTTTTACTGCTACTTTCTAATATTCTTAATGTCTGTTATGCACCAATAGTTTGATATACATCTGTAGATGCACTAAGACACATCATCAGTGATGGAACCTGGGGTCATCGGTTGTTTCGGGTCTTTCAACATCATACACCCTAACCCAGGCCACCCAGCCGGGATTGATCTAGTCCCTACTTGTGTCGGGACTGGCCCTGTGGGACAGCCACAGGGCCACAGGGACACTCCCTGTGGCCCTGTGTATTCAATACATGTATTTAATGTGTATGAATACACACATTAAATACATGTATTGAATACACACAGCCACAGGGCCACATGTATTCAATACATGTATTTAATGTGTGTAATGTGTGTATTCAATACACACATTGAATACATGTATTGAATACACACAGCCACAGGGCCACAGGGACACTCAAAACACTTTTTTTTTTTTTTTTGGCGTGGATATAATTTAAATAGCCACAGGCCTTACCAAATACAGGTTCAAAGTATATGGAAAAACAACGAAAAAATAGTATTCAGCAGTGTTTTTTGTAGGGTGATACCCAGGCGGAATTCAAAGGGGCAATTTGGAGGCCAATGTTATTTTTATATATAATATTGTTGTTTTTTTGTTCATTTCAACAATACCACACAAACCAAATAACTACTGCAAATAGTTTTTAATTCTTCCATTTGTACAATCGTATGAATAACCTATATGTGCATAATATGTGAGTGTGCACCAGAAAACCGAGAAAAAATCTCTCTCAACCTCTCTGTTGCCGCGAGCAGGCCCTCTCCCTCCCTTCAGAAGCGAGTTCTATTGGCTGTAAGGCGCTTCAGATTTCAGGCACGCCTCTGCTAAATGCTCCAATTTGCATAACAAAGTCGCGATTCAAATCTACATGATTGGCCGACAGCGAACCATGTGGTCCGCTTGACTGACACACCGTTTAGCTAATACTGATCAGAGAATCAAGTGGGATGGCTTGATCTCTTCTAGATTCCTTTAGAGAATCTCTAAAGGAGAGTCTCTAAAGGACTCTAATCTCTTCCTAAGAGTCTATTGGTTACAGCGAGAGTAGGGACCTGTATGTAGTCACCCCTCGTCTCCTAGAATGGTTCGCTTCGATCAAATCAGGGGACTCTCTCCTTTCCAACAATGTATAACATGATCAGATTTATTGAAAATTCCACACTTTAAATGACGAATGAGAAACCGCTAGTTGTGGTGTGGGTGGACAGGTTATCTTAATAAAATCATGCAAAAGCACGTGAAAAAAAGTTGACATTTACATCCACCGCATAAAGCGCCATTGTAACACTTACTACGAACTGTAGTTAAGTTAGAGTGAATTAGGACCGGTTTCTAGGTTCTTAGGGAGCAGTTGTAGTTAAATAGTGGCAATAGCAAAATAATAAGACACACCACAGACCATCAAGTGAGTTTTAAAATGCCGGCTTGTTTATATAAAGTTGTAGAAAAGTAGGAAAATAAATGTGTAAATACTCATGTAACCGTATTTAAATAGGGAAGACGTGGAAGTGCTTGGTCGCTTCTAACTTCACCCCCGTTTGGATCCTAAGGAATATACTGGGCCAAGCTACATGCTATCGAAGTAGCGCTACGGGCCAGAGCGATCGAGTGCACACACGAACGTGAGAGAGGTATCTATCATATCGTCTAAGATCAGGGAAGAACGTAGTTTAGTATGGACAAACGGTGGCATTTTGCTTTAAAGTTCTCCTCGATCTGAGAATTCACACATGAGCAAACATTACAGCCATTCTGATTGGCTGGAACAACTGCACTTATTTAAGGTGACAAGATATCTATCTTAACATCTAACTTACAGGATGAACTAATAAGAATGAAATATTATTTTTAATCCTATTTATTACACAAAATCATGGTATTTTATTTCAATGTCAGAATATTTATTAACAAAATAACTTTATCGTTGTGCATTCAAGCACCTGTTAAGGGCTATGTTAACCTATTTTCACCTAGGTTACACCATTATTTGGAGGACCTTCTATGGAGCAACGGAGTAACTCTGAAAGTGACAGTAGAGATGACCGTGACATTCGGAAGTTCTCATGCTCGGGGGCGATTCTAGGTTCTGACTTTTGGGGGGGGGGGGGGGGGCTCATCCCCCAGGAAGCCACAGGGGGGGATTTTGTGTATTCTGCTGCATTTAAGGGTGACCTTGTCGAGATCCTAAATTTATTCTGGTAGGGGGTAAATCTATCTATTCATCTATTAATCCAACACATTGTGTATATTTTAACAGTCTAGACGGTAGAATATTACATTTGAGGACGAAACGGTAGGGTTGGCCAAGGCAAGGTCTAGCTTCGCCACTGATTTTCATAATGATTATGTTTTTTGTTTTTTATTTGACAGCACAGAGATCCAGGGCTAATCCCAAAAGATAAGGGGCTGTAGCCTCGAATGCCAGGCCTGCTCATGTCATTCCTCCGGGAAGACGACTTCTTTCTCAAAGTTTTCCAGCCAGACCGTGGTTCGCCCAGGTTGGATCCAAAATCAGTGGTGGCGACATTGGCAGACAATGTACATACATACATACATCTTGGAAGGGAAAGCTGCTGTAAAAATGCTGACCTCCATGCACTCCTTCACCTCTGCTCATTGAGTAGAGCAGTTGTATTTGCAAATGCAAACAGGCCAAAAGTATTTGCACTTAACAGCATCATAGCCAAATGAACTGTCAACATAGGGCGCTCACATGACGTTAAGCATTTTCAGAGTTTTTAAAATTAATCGTTTTCTGTGTTAAAAACTGGGTTTTCGTGTAAATGAGAGGAAAAATATCTGCGGCTTCCCTTCGTGTAAACAGGGCCTTAATAAACTGTATTGGATTCACTGTTTATTCAATTACTTACAGTCTGAGTGAGAGGGCCAGTGAACCCCAAAAACGTTGAATGTATGTTCTAAATGTGGCAATGGGTCTTATTGGGTCGTCACCATCACAATCTATGTCACTGTCATTAAATTAAGACAGAAAACAGTAAAATCCTGTGTTTCTGATACTCTCTACCAACCAGTTTGTGAACGTGAGTCTCTTAACTCTGTTCTTAACACCGGCGGCGTTGGTCTCATGCCATCAAAGTGCTTTTTTTTTCTCAAAGGCTCGCAGGATGCACGGCTTGCTTACAAGGATGCCCTGTCCTCAGCTAAAACTTCATACTACTCAACCTTAATCAGGACGGCTAATGTGAACACCAGAGCACTATTCTCAACTATCACCAATATTCTGAAACCACCAGGTGCTTTACTACCTCACTTACTCACAGTTACACAGTGTGATACCTTCATGAACTTCTTCAATGCCAAAATTGAAAATATATATGACTGTGTCAAATAACCCTGCATCCTCTCTGCACTCCTTGCCTAAATTGTCCTTCGCCTCTCCACTCACCAGCTTCAAACTTCCAACTGTCTTGGAAATAACTGTTCTTATCTCCAAATTAAAATCCTCCACATGCCAGTTAGATCCCTGACCTACACACCTGGTAAAAGTCTGCCAACCTGCCCTGTCCTCTTTAATAACTGACGTTATCCCTTTCTCACTGACTTCTGGTGTTGTTTCATTATCACTGAAAGCTGCAGCAATTACTCCAATACTCAAAAAACCTACAGCAGATCCGAATTATTTAAACAACTTTCATCCAATCTTGAACCTGCCATTTCTCTCCAAAGTACTTTGGCGAACTGTTGCAGCTCAGATAAATACCCATCTGTCTGACAACAATCTCTTCAAAAAATGTCAGTCTGGCTTTCGTCCCCCCCACATCACTGAGGCAGCCCTTGTAAAAATCACCAATGACCTTTTGATGGCATCTGACTCTGGACAACTTTCCATTCTGGTTCTCCTTGACCTGAGTGCTGCATTTGACACCATCTCGCATGTCATCCTCCTGGACAGGCTAGAATCCATTGGAATCACTGATATCCCTCTGGCTTGGTTCAGATCACATCTCTCAGACCGCACACGGTTTGTCCAAATCAAGAACTTGAGATCCGGCTCCTCTCCAGTCACCAGTGGTGTTCCCCAGGGCTCTGTCCTCGGCCCCCTCCTGTTCATTATTCATCTTCTGCCTCTTACTGCCACTCTACCACCCAAAGCTCTGTCCATCTGCCTACTGGAAATGAAATCATGGTTCTCACTCAACTCAATAGCGACAAAACTGAGGTCATCCTCATTGGCACCAAATCCACCTTAGCAGCACGCAACACTTTTTCCATGTCCATCAACAATGCCACTGTTGCCCCTTCCCCTCAGGTAAAGAGTTTGGGTGTCATCTTGGACAGCACTTTATCCTTCGAGACCCACATCTAGAGATGTACAACCGCCTAAACCGAGACCAAGACACTACCAAGACCAGAGGGTATCAAGATCAAGACTGGGACCAAGTCGAGACCGGAAAAAAAACAGACGTTTAAGTTACACCAATATGGAACAATGGCGCAGCCGTTAGGAAAACATATACAATGTAACATATTTGGCACGTAGTGTACGAGTGCTGCGTCATATATAAGGTTTTGTGATGAGCATGAGCTCGCTGCTTTGAGAGACCTTCGAGACCTCTATGTCCGAGACCAAGACAAGACCGAGACCAAATACAGTCGAGTCAGAGAGAAGGCCAAGACCACATGAAAGTGGTCTAGAGACCGGTCTCGAGTACTACAACTCTACCCACATCAATGATGTTACTCGGTCTGCTTACTTCCATATAAGCAACATCAATCGTCTTCATCCCTCACTTACACCAACCTGCACTGCTGTCCTTGTAAACACCCTGATAACATCCTGACTGGACTACTGTAACTCTATCCTCTGTGGTCTTCCTCGGAAATCTCAACATAAACTCCAACTGGTCCAGAACGAAGCCCTGTATCATCACCAGAACTCCATCTATTGAACACATCGTAACTTATCTACAGCAGATATTTAGTCCATAAAAAAGGAACCTGACCTACAAATGTGATCCACAATGCAACACCCATCTTGCTTGTGTGTAAAGATTGTTGATGGTGGTTTCCACGACAATGCTGCATGTCGGTTTCTACATGACTCACACATAGGCCTATAGATTCCAATGATTTTTCTGTTTTTATACACCTGTCCTTCAAAGACACATTCAATATCGACACCAAGACAATTTTCTAAATATCTTGATGTTTTAAAAGAGGTGGGAGATTAATAGATACATGTGTGTAAATTATCTATCGATACATGATCTCATCTCATTTATTGGTGACCCAAGGCCGATTTGTTCTCCTTGTGTGTGTGTGTGTGTGTGTGTGTGTGTGTGTGTGTGTGTGTGTGTGTGTGTGTGTGTGAGAGAGACAGAGACAGAGAGAGACAGAGCATGAGAATGTGTGTGTCTACGTGCATGCGAGCATGATGCGTTCGTATAATTTCCATTCTAATTAGAGCCTCTGAAGAAGTGTTGTAGCTTGTATCCTGTCATGTGACTTTGTGTGACTTTCTTAGGTGACCTCTACCACGACTTTATGTTTAAGCAGATCCACTGTCAGTTCCACCATCAACCATGGGAATTTAATCTGTGACACTGGTCCTAGATCAGCTAATGGGACCACATTGTGTGATGTTAAAATAAAGCTATATCGGTGTTTGTACATCTCTTAGGCCAGGAAACTGCATTCAAAACAGCCCTACAGCAGTCTGTTCTCGGGCCTAAACATCGCTGTGGATTGTGTTGAATTTACATTGAGGGCTGTGCAGTTTGGGAACTTGCATAAATTGACAACTGATGAAGTGATGGAATGTACGATGGAGGATCACCAACGTGTCACCAGATTTCTCTCAGGGAATAGAAAATAAATGAATGGTTACGGGCGGTATAATCATGTGCACTATAAGCAGGGGTGAAAGTCATTTTTATTTCTTGCCGGTACTATCATATTGACCATATTGACATGCTGCGCCGAAAAATACACTTAATAACTTAATAATAATAACTTAATAACTTCTTTTAGCTGAACAGTTGAAAAATATCTTGACTTTTTTTTTTTTTACAGTGGAACAGAACAGAAAAGTGAAAGTTTAGGTAAAACACTTAAAAAATAAATTCCAAAGAGGCTTGAAGTAGCCGTCCTCATCTGACGGCGAGCCATGCCGCTTGATGAGTGAGCAGCTCTGTTTCCTTTGCCCGGGTTCAGGTTCTGACACAATTCAGTCAGTTCAGAAGGAGTTGTATGCAATGTATATTGGGGAAAACGTGTTGGTTCTGGTAATTTGACGTCAGCAGGTGTGTTTTCATGATGAAAGTGCAATTCCTTTCAGTGAGAGTATATTTTCCTTTCCGGTACGGCGTACCCCCTCCAAATCTTTAAGTGGTACGCCGTCCCGGCCAGTACAGGCTTACTTTCACCCGTACTGTCAGATACTGTACTGTTGACAGAAAAGACTTGTTGCAGGTTTAAGATTTATACTCGACACTCTGTGTTCGTTGCAACATGCTGGTGTGTGTTTCTGTTTGGGTATATTTTATGTCATTTGTGTGTGTGTGTGTGTGTGTGCCTTTACATGTTATCGTATATTATATGTAGACATAATGCACTAATTTGCACTCTGCTTCTCACAGACTCGAGTACCCATTCCACCGCATCCAAAGACCGGTCTTTGTGCGATTCAAAGGAAATCTTCGACCAGCTGCCCGGCGCCCAGGCCCCCGGGGTCCCCCAGGAAGCCTGGAGAGGCCCTGGAGTTGGAGCACTGGCTGTAGGTCACTGGTCTGGCATACATGCAGACAAGCAGTCCACCCTGCCTCTCAGAGAGCTGGCCAAGACCATACAGGAGAAAAGAGCCGTAAGGTGGGGAAACTCTTGAAATATATTAGCTTTGGCCAAGCTGAATGTGTGGGCCTATGTTTGTTGACTTAGAACAAAAGCCAATACACTATCACTGTGTTAGCTTGGCTAAAGTAACAACGATATGAAAAAACGTAGGTTTAGCGGCTAAAGCTATGTTTTTTCTTATCGTTGTTACTTTAGCCAAGTCAAAGCTGTGAGGGGGAAATATATATTGACCTATGGGCTTTTGTTTTCCCAATTAAGCTTTAGTCAAGCTAAAGCTAATACATTATCACACATCTCGCCGGCTAGTTTCAGTGCTGACATTGGGCAACATTACATTAAGCCCCACACCCCCGCCCCTATTCGTTCTGTGGGTGGAGTAGGGACACACGGAACCTGCAGCTCCGCAGCCAGGGTGCTTGGGAGTCCTGGAGCCCCACACAAATCATCCCCACCAAGAGGCTGGGACCAAGGGCCAGATGGGAGGTTCTGTCAAGCCCGTTGCTATGGCGCCACTCACTCCACACCATCGAAAGTATAGTGCTTGAACCCTTTTTCTACTGCAGCTACCTACTCCACAAAGACATATCATCATGAGAAAAATAAAAACACACCCACCCACAAGTAAAATCAACCTGAATCATTTTCTTGATTAATGTTTCATCGTGATCCACTTCTGCTAGTTGCTTGTTGTTGTTGTTTTTTACAGGTAAATTTGGTGTTGGCGTCAAAGCATATTTCGTCTTCCTCAGATATTTGGTGTACTTGAACCTGTTGCACTGTGTGTTCATACTGGTGTTTATCCTGGGGCCCACAGTGGTTTATGGCAGCAGCAGCATTAATGGTGAGGGAAAGGAAACAACAGGATTATAAACACCCAAATATGGGCCATCACTTCCCACAATACATGACATAACATGAGTTTCCTTTTTAGATTTTATCAGCTTTTATGATGAGGACTCACCTTTGGACTTTTTCCTGGGAACTGTAAGTGTGTGTGTGCGTGCGTGCGTGTGTGTGCGTGTGTGTGTGTGTGTGTGTGTGTGTGTGTGTGTGTGTGTGCATGTGTGCGTGCGTGCGTGCGTGTGTGTGTGTGGGTGTGTGTGTGTAACATTGTAACATTTTACATGTGTAAATACTTGTGACATGCTATGATAACATTGATCATCATTGTTTTGGTTCATGGTATATTTTATTTCTATTTCTATTTATTTATATTCTTCGCAAGGGCTTCCTGGAACAATCTCCTGTTTTCTACCGTTTCTACAAACCTGCTGGTTCTTTGAGTCATCCTTGCTTGAATACACATCTACTCTATTTCACTGGAATCCTCACCATCCTGAGCCTCAGTCTCATCATGCTGGTTCGCAGGTTGGCAAAAGACAAAGCTTAACAAAAATCGAATCGGTCAATAAAAGTAAACATAAAAAAGTAGCAGCCTTATTTCCCGCAATCTAAAAATCTGAAAAGCAACTAGGTTGCATGTGGCTGGTGGTGGTGGTGATGGTGTGCTTACATCAGTACCGGTTCACCCAATACGCACACTACGCACGTTGCGTAGGGCCCCGCAAACTCATAGAGGCCCCGTGGGGAAAAAAAAAAAAAACCTGACCTGCTCGCGCACGTCAGATTGCCAGTGCATGCATGTGCATCAACAGCATCATCAGGATGAAGCGGAGTTATCCCTCGGGGAGTGAAAAGCGAAAAAAGAAAGTGCATGAAAATGAACAGCGCGAACAGCAGTCAGGTAACTCTCCTCTCCGGGTGGGAGAGTGGGAGGGACGGGGTTTGTCCGTGTTTGACCTACATAACAGGGCGGTGAGCCCTGGGTGAACAACGGACGGTCTCCGTGTGCGTCTTGCTAGCTTCTGTAATGTGTTATATCAATCGCTCTGAGTGTAGTTACAACTGCACTTATACAAAATGGAAAGTAATGGATAAATATTTACTAAGATTGAATTATGTTTGCTTGGATAGCCCACAGGCACATAGATGCAGATATATTAGTGAATAAATAAAACTTGTGAAATATTATGACAATGGTGCTAAATAGGCTAAATAATAATCGAAATCACCTACATTTTAAGTATATGAAGGTAAAACAAGTGCAGTCAATTTGATGGAACTGAATTAATAGTAGCCTGATCTATATTTTACAGGTGCTATGCTTAAGTTCCTAACAAGCAGCACAGAGTCCAGTCAGTCAGTGGAGGGACAGAACAAGAAAAGACAGGCACAGATGAGCCACCTTCAACCAGCACAGGTCCAGTACAGCCACCGTTGTCAAGTACAGACACAGGGGAAAAACAGGCAGCCTCGGCCACTATTCACACGACCACGTGTGCACAGCAAGCATCAGAAGCTAGCTCAGACCCTAAAGCACCAGTCTCTGCTCCACCAAATGATCCAGCAGACTGGCCCCCAGTCTTAACGGACTGTATGCGGACTGAGTTAGTGCGCAGAGGTCCATTCAAGCCAGGAGTGGATTTTTTTTTTAATTAGACTAACAGGTGGCGACACTAGTGCAATATGTTTAAAGTGGGGATGAGTGGAAGCACTGGGTGTCAGGTGCGACTGTTCAGTTAAGAGGGCCCCTTAGCAGAATTTTGCCTAGGGCCCCGGGTCTGAACCGGCTCTGGCTTACATGAACTAAATGTAAGTTGCACTGTTATGATGTGCACCATTCCTTGTTTGTCGTCGGGGCTCTTTTTTTTTGCAGTGTTGGGAGAGCGAGTTTGGTCGAGAGATGTTCAAGCTCGTTTTGTTCGACTTCATTGTGGAGATCTGCAGAACGCTGCTGTTGGACTGCCCGACAAAGTTGGCTTTCATTCGATTATCTCTCTCACCTAGCGTGTGTCAAATGCTTCCCGGACGTTTATTGGCTATTCGGTACGTGTTTTACAGGTTGCTTCAGAAAAGGTGCTCATCGTGCTGGCTGGCGCTGTTGTCAAGGAATAGTGCAGCAGCCATGGGGTCAGACCTGGTTTTGTCGGTTAAAGTTTTTTTTTTTTCAGAATCTAGTAGACTAGGAGTACCTCTTTAAGATTTAGGAGGGTGCCCGGTGATATCCCTTGGGCAATTCCGTATGTTAACCCTTTTTTGTTCAATGTGCTAGATATAAGGCGAGACACTACAGGTGAATAGGGTAAAAAAAATTAACTAGCAGATATCACTATGAAACTTCACAAGTTGATTACTTACTCGAATATGAAAAAAAAATGTATTACAAGTTTTCTGTAATTTAATGTTATAATATGCAAATTAGGTATGATGTAATTAAATATGCACCTATTAGCATAAACTTTAAACAATAAAATCTGAACATTGGATAAAGCCAGTTTCAAAATTATTTTTTCATTTTGTTGACATATTAGATGAAACGTATTTTACAAAGGGAATTATGGATATCTCGTTTAGTTATTCAGTAAATCAGAAAATACTGCCAATAGCCTTTAAAAAATCAATTTTCATATCGGCCTGTTATGGCATAAAGAACAGCAGGAACATGTCACACACAAGGTTGGTAGTATGGGGGGCAAAGAATGGAAAATGTCATACATCTTCAGCAAATTTGGCTGCTCTTCCACCAACTACAGAAGCATTTATTGAAAATGTGAAGAGGGCCCACTTTCAAGCAGTCTTGTGGCGAACACTCAATATAAATCCTCCTCCAAGACTGAACCCTGAAGAATATGGATGGAAAAAAGACATAAGCAATAAGCTACTGAGCCCAACGAGTCTACCAGAAAATGTCAAACTTGCACCAGACTATATTTTGGAGATGATCAGATGTGGCTGTAAGAGTGAAACCCCTTGTAGCTCTAACAGATGCAGTTGCCAGATGAATGGTGTGCCGCATACATGATTGCCAAAGACATGTGTCCTATCAGCACCGTTAGCGACCCGGCGTTCAATAAACTGATAAACACATTGGACAAGCGGTATGTGTTACCACCACGTCACCATTTCGGTAGAATTGCGCTGCCTGCCCTTTATGACGAATGTCGTGGAAAAGTTGCAAGAGAAGTGTCAACAGCATTATATTTTGCCACCACAACGGACCTATGTTTGAGTCGCACCATCAAAAACATTTTTAGATTTTTTTTTTTTTAAATCAATGAATGAATCGTCTTTAATAATCACAATTACAATATCAATCAAAATAATCATGATTATCATTTTTGACATAATCGAGCAGCCCTAAACTGTTCCTTCCCTGGCCTGCGCTGCTGTCTGTCTCTATGATCACTGAGGGGAGGGGCTGCTCTGCACACAGCGCACATGGGGGAGGGGCGATTAATCGGCTATCGGCTTTTTCCTGCTCCAAACTATCGTTATTATATCGGCCTTTCAAAATTCACTATCGGTCGACCTCTATCTGAAATACATAAATTTGTTAATTGACATAGAAAAGGGTTACATTTTCCAAATTGTACTGTCTGAATAACTATCACACAGAAAACTGTGTTTTAGTACATTTTATTTGAGTTGATTTGCATTTGATATGAGTACTCACCTTGAAATGAGAGGTATTTCCTATTTTTTCATGATTTTGATGATATTTCATGATAGTTATGGGTGTGAACAGCCCTCACTCTGAGAACAAAATCTCCACTTCAGGAGCATCTACATATACCAAACTTTCCAGTCTTATACCTAACCATATTTAGAAGGTTTTTACTGAGGGATTTGTTAATATATTATTCTTAGCTTGATTTCTATGACATTTCATTCCTAAAAACATGGCGAAAATTGATTTTTTTTAAAGGCTATTGGCAGTATTTTCTGATTTAGGCCTACTGAATAACTAAATGAGAGATCCAGAATTCCCTGTGTAAAATACTTTTCATCTAATATGTCAACAAAATAAAAAAAATGAAACTGGCTTTATCCAATGTTCAGATTTTACTTTTTAAAGTTTACGCAAATCAGCGCATATTTAATTACATCATGCCTAATTTGCATATCCAAACATTAAATTACAGAAAACTTATAATACATTTATTTTTCATATTGATCTAAGTAATCAACTGGTGAAGTTTCATAGTGATATCTACTTGATAATTTTTTTTACCCTATTCACCTGTAGTATCTCGCCTTATATTCAGGACATTGAACAAGAAAGGCTCAATATTGAGAGTTGCCCAAGGGATATCACCGGGCACCCTCTCTAATCTTATTGAGTTACCCCTTGGCAACAAGATACAGCACAAAAAAAAACTTTAACCGACAAAACCAGGTTCACCTAAATTATGGCATTTGGCTGCAGGACTAAAACAGAGTTTCCGGATCCCTTTCAACGTACTCGATCTGGTGTACAATCAGACAGTGTTGTGGGCCGCGGTCTTCTACTGCCCTCTGCTGCCATTCCTGGGAATTGTCAAACTGGTTGCAATGTTTGACTTCAAAAAGGTACATTCAGAAATAACTATCTTCTTGAATCCTCCATTCCACGTTGTTTATCTAATTTCTAATGGGTTTGGTGCGTTTATCGATTTGTTTGACTCCTCACAATGTTCTCTCCAGTTCAAAGTCCTGCGCTGCTGCGTTCCCGAGCAGAGGATTTCAGGGCCGCCTGCTCCTCGCTGCTGCTCCACCTCATGCTGCACTGCTGGGGCTCTTCATGGCCACGGGGACGCTGGGCCTCAACCTCAGCATGTAAGATCTCACGTCTTCACCGACCGCACGGACGACTGCACCTGGGAGCGTCTCCGCAGAGACGGCTGGAGTTCAGATCTCGTCTTGTCTTTCCATTAAAATTTACATTTAGGGCACTTAGACGCTTTTATCCAAAGTGACTTACAAAGAGTACATTTGTCATAAGAAGGTGAAACATTTAATTGCTGCTAATACAGTAAGAAAGTCACCAGAACAAGTTTCAAGCATTTCAATTGCTAGGTTAACTATTGCTAGTATATAACATCTCTGACTGCCAAGTGCCAAGTTACAAAGAGTGATTAAAGTGCCAAGTTACAAAGCGTGATTAAAGTCTTGTCCGTTGTCTTCGTTGCTCCAGCACCAGGTTCTCCTGTGGTCACGAGGGCGCCGGCGTGCTGAACATGAGCGCTGTATGCAATTTCCCTCAGGGATCATTAAAGTACGTCTGTCTGTCTGTCTGTCTGTCTGTCTGTCTGTGTGTGGACAGCCTGCCGGGGCCCGCCCAGAACGCCCTGGGCTACCTGTCCTCGCGGGCCTTCGCCATGCCACTCATAATGGCTGAAATGTATTGTAGCATTTGTGACAAATGACGAGGCATTATTAAACAAACCTGCCTTTATTACAGAACGTCTTGGTTACTGTTGGCCGCAACCACGCCAAAACAACAACACGAACGAGCACACTCTCTCACTTCAACTTCACTCTTCAGTCGGGCTCCACTCCCCGGCCCCTCCCTCTCACACTCATCACAACACGTTCACAGACCATGGGAAAACACAGAACTCTAATATGAACATTAGAACATTATTGCAGGATCACTACACTGACCACCCGTCTCCCCCTTGGCGGCAGCTGGACCCTATAAACCACCTCACCCAGCTTCTCCAGAACCTCACAAGGCCCCACCCAGTGGCTGTCTAACTTAGGACATCGGCCCTTCTTCCTCTTTGGGCTATAGACCCACACTAAGTCCCCAACCACAAAGTCTCTCCCTCGGGCCCTTGTGTCATAGTTTTTTTTTCTGTCTCATGCCTGCTTTCTGCAGCTGGTCACGTGCAAAGGCATGAGCCGACTTCATTCGGTCCTGGAGCCTTCGGGCATATTCTGGTCCCGGTGGCACCGCTGGTGCATCTGGGGGTCTTCCACAGGCCATCTCTGCTGGCGTCCGCAGCTCTCGCCCCAACATGAGCAGGGCAGGTGTGCACGAGGTGGAATCTTGCACAGCTGATCTGTAGGCCAATAGCACGAGATCGCGTTGATGTTCTGCAGTGAGGATGGCGGGCTGTTTTGTCAGGGTTCTGTTGAACCGCTCGACAAGCCCATCACTCTGCGGATGTATAGGAGTAGCCCGAGTCTTTTGCATGCCCGTACGCTCACATATAGCAGAGAACACACTTGACTCTAAGTTTCTGCCTTGGTTGCTGTGAATGACCTTGGCTGCTCCAAACCTGGCAAACATGCCCTCCACCAGCGCATCTGCGACAGTACCTGCCTCCTGGGCTGGTATGGCAGCTAAAAAATAACGGTTGCCCTGTCTGTGTGAGGAAACGGGCCCATTATGTCCACCGCCACCCTCTCCATTGGGGCCCCCACTGCCAGCTGCTGGAGCTGAGCGTGAGACTGATCCAGGGGACCCTTGTATGCCGTGCAGAGGTCACAGCGGCGACAAAAGTCCTCGACATCTCTCCTCATCCGACTCCAGTAGAAACCCTGCCGGACACGACGGAGGGTTTTTGAGACTCCAAAGTGTCCTGCCCCAGTAGTACCATGAGAGGCTTTCAGCACCGTCTCTCTCAGTGCTCTGAGGACCACCACCTGCCCCCTCTCTTCTCCTGTAGCTGGCTCCTTCCAGGCTCTCTGGAGCACTCCATCCTTCACCTGTAGAGCCCCAAACTTTTCAAACAGTCCTTTAGGGGCAGGAGAGCATCCAGCAACCTCGTCCCACTGTGGCTGTTGTCCTGACTCCACCCACTGCAGCACAGGGTGCAGATCAGCATCCTGCTGCTGCTGCGCTCTCCATTCAGGTGAGTCAACAACCTGCATCTCTCTGCAGAAAGGCCCTTCGCTATCCTGCATGGAGCCTTGTTCCTCCACACGGAGCTCTTTCTCCCGGACCTCTCTCTTTTCACAGTATCTGCAGCCGTTGAGAGCACAGGGGTGCCGGGACATAGCCTCAGCATTGGCGTGGCGAGCTCCAGCCCTGTACTCCCCCTAAAACACGTACGGTGCCAGTTCTCCCAGCCAGCGTGCAATCTGCCCTTCCGGCTCTTTGAAGGACATTAACCACTGGAGGGCAGAGTGGTCAGTTCGGACAGTGAAGGGCAGGCCGCACAGATAGTACTTGAAGTGGCTTATTGCCCTCACGATCGCCAGAAGTTCTCTGTGTGTCAAACAATAGCGCCGTTCAGCTTTGTTGAAAATTTTACTGAAGTGTGCCACCACTTTCTCCCCCTCCGCCCCCACCTGACTCAGGACCGCCCCCATCCCAACATCACTGGCGTCTGTGTCCAAGACGAATGGCAGGTTGGGGTCTGGGGGGGTGAGGACCGGAGACTCTGTCAAGGCCTTCTTCAAAGAGCTAAAGGCCTGTTCACACTCAGGAGTCCAAGAAAAAACACTGTATTTCTGCTGCAGGCGGAACAGGGGCGCGGCTATGCAAGAGAAGCCGCGCACAAACCGCCTGTCGTAAGACGCCAGTCCGACGAAACTCTTCAGCTCACAGTTAGTTAGTGGGGACCGGCCAGTCCCTCACTGCTTGCACCTTCTCTTGTAATGTGCTAATGTGCTCTTCCCCAACCCTGTGCCCCAGAAACTCCAGCTCTCTCCTCATGAAGCAGCACTTGTCTGGGTGAAGCTTTAGTCCGGCCGCCGATATCCTCTGTAGAACCCGCCGCAGGGCCCCCAAGGAAAGAGTCCCCATGGACCAGTATGTCGTCCAAGTAGACCAGACAATCCTGTCGGGGGATGTCACTTAGCACCTTCTCCATCAGCCGTTCGAACGTGGCCGGGGTGTTGCACAGGCCAAAGCAGAGGACTCGGAACTGCCACAATCCTCTGCCGGTACAGAAAGCAGTATTTGGTCTTGCTGTGGGGCTGAGGGGCACCTGCCAATATCCACTGTGAAGGAAAACCAGGATGAGCTGGACACCAAGTCCAGAGATTCGTCGATGCGGGGCAGCGGGTACGAGTCTTTCTTGGTATCACTGTTTAGGGGCCTGTAGTCGACACAGAACCTCATCTTGGGCCTCATCTGGACTCTTCTTCTTATTGACCATCACAACCCCCAAAGCCCATGGCTGTCAGATGGCTCGATGATGCCAGTCTTCAGCATCTCATCAATAGCGCTGTCTGCAGCAGCTTGGTGCCTCATGGGAAGGCGGCGGGGGCGTGTCCTGATGGGCCGTGCATCGCCGGTAGCAATTTCATGCTGCATCAAGTGTGTCAGGCCCACTTCCTCTTCTGTTAGAGCAAAAATGTCCTCAAAGCCCAGCAATAACTGCCACAACTCCTGCTGCTGCCTGGGCTCCAGGTTATTACAGCTGCACCTCCATATCTCTAGTACTGCTGCCAGTCTGTCCTCCTCACCTGCTGTGGGCTGCTGGTCAGGGGCGGGGGGCTGCTCAACAGCTGGGATATTGGATGTGGGGGAAAGGAGCATAGGGGAAAAAGCTTGGGGCTGGGGGTCTGGCCCCTGACGTTCCTCTGCTGCTCGTGAGGTTGGTGGATGTGGCCCTGGGGCCTGGGTGGGGGGCACCATTCCAACTGAGGGCCCCCCCGGGAATGTCAGTGTGTTCTTCCCCAGGTCTAACAAACAGTGGGCGGCCCGCAGGTAGTCCAGTCCTAATATACAGGGGTCCTGCAACGCTGCAATCCACACTTTAAAGTTCACTGAGAGCCCCCCCACTTGTATAGCCACCACCCCTCTTCCAAGCATAGGGGCTAGCTCACCAGTCACTGTCCGCAGCTTCACCACAGTAGGTTCCAGCTGTATCCCCGCTGGGACCAGGTCGGGTCTCATCTGTGTTGCTGTGGAGCCGGTGTCGACGAGAGCTCAACATGGGGCTCCCGCCAGGGTGATGGGGACATGGCAGAAATCCCCCATGTGGGTCCAGCCCACCACTCTCGCAGCCTCGGTGATGTCATCTCACCACAGGGTCACCACCGATGCCATTACTTGTGGTCTCTCCAATGATCTCTCTCTCCAAGGCCAGCTCCAGCACCTCTTGCAGATTATGGGGGCGCGCTAGTTGCGTCTGTATGCACAGCTCCCCGGGAGTTATGGCCCGGATGAACTGGTCCCTGGCCAGTTCATTCTGCACTTCAGGGGACATGTTTGCATACGCTCTCCTTGCCAGGGTTTCAATGTCATTAGCCAACGCCCGGAGCGGCTTCCTGGCCTGCCTCTTCCTGTTTGACAGTTCTGAGCGCAGAACACCAGGCTGGTTGCATTGTCCAAAACGGCGCTGCAGAGCTCCCACTAGAGCTCCATAGTCCTCTCTTTCGGCCGGGCAAAGCAGCAGCAAGCATGACAAAGCATCATCTGTAAGGCACAGGGCCAGCTGGAGCGCTTTAATGTCCTCTGACCAGCCTGCAGCCCGTGCTTTTAGAGTTCAAATTGGGCGTGGAAGGCCTCCCAGTCCGCCCTACCAGAGTATTTCGGCGTCTTCACTTGAACCTGGTTATAGCAGGCGCCGCCATCTTTGTTTACATTCAGCTCCGCGGCGCTCGCCGTGCACGTTCTCCCGCCGGCGCGCTCTTCCGCGCTCCAGGAGCCGAGACCAGCCTCTCTAGCCAGCCTCCTAGCTGACTGTCTTATGCGAGAAACATGCTCTGAATCACGGTTAAACTCCGCCTCATGCCTTGACATACCGGCTTAAGCATTGTCCATCGGCTCCTCTTTGATTTTCGGACGAGCTCCGGTCATTTTTCCCTGTTCTGCCATGCTGCAGGCTGAATTAGCCAGGTCCGGGCTAGCCGCGCTCACAGAGGTTAGCAGTCAAACTTCGGCGGTTTTACTTCTGACACCAATGTAGCGTTCGTGACAAATGATGAGGCGTTATTAAACAAACCTGCCTTTATTGCAGAACATCTTGGTTACTGTCGGCCGTAACCACGCCGACAGTATGTTTGAGTATGTACAGTATGTTTGAGTCCATGTGTACATTTTAGCAATTAAAAAAAATAGAGAAGAATATTTTTTCCTCAAAAGCCGTATGATGACGTTGGTATTTAGCCTGAACTGACAAAACAAAAAGTGATTGGCAGTATGTTATAACATCAATGGTAATAGCAAAAACATGCTGCAAAGAAGTTGAATGAGATCAGTTCCTGTCTTATCACAGACCGGGCCACAGCTAATGATCACATGTCACCCCCTTTCTGCAGTTTGATCCTAATCTACCATGGCCACTCTGGTCCGAGCCAACAGGAAAGTTATCGATAGACTCAAACATCTGCTGGTGATAGTAAGTCACTTTGATTGATCAGTATTCAGCCAATGCATCTGTGGGAATACTATTTGTCATACTGTGTGTGTGTGTGTGTGTGTGTGTGTGTGTGTGTGTGTGTGTGTGTGTGTGTGTGTCTGTCTGTTCTGGTGTGTGTGTGTGTGTGTGTGTGTGTGTGTGTGTGTGTGTGTGTGTGTGTGTGTGCGTGTGCGTGTGTGCGTGTGTGAAAAAAACAGTGTAGTTCAGATAAACGTAGTTTAGTTCTGGTGTTGGGAGAACCCGGTACCATCAACAACAGCGACCTTCACACCAGCGCCAACCTGCCAGTGGACCTACCGGACCCCCCAACTGACCGCCCACCGATACCCCCAACGGACACGGAGCAATAAATTGATGATAGTTGCCCTTTGCTGTTATCCATTGTACTCCTTCATATGAGTGTTGTGGTCCTATTATATCATGTATTGTACTGCTTCATATGAGTGTTGTGGTCCTATTATATCATGTATTGTACTGCTTCATATGAGTGTTGTGGTCCTATTATATCATGTATTGTACTCCTTCATATGAGTGTTGTGGTCCTATTATATCATGTATTGTACTGCTTCATATCAGTGTTGTGGTCCTATTATATCATGTATTGTACTGCTTCATATGAGTGTTGTGGTCCTATTATATCATGTATTGTACTGCTTCATATGAGTGTTGTGGTCCTATTATATCATGTATTGTACTGCTTCATATGAGTGTTGTGGTCCTATTATATCGTGTATTGTACTGCTTCATATGAGTGTTGTGGTCCTATTATATCATGTATTGTACTGCTTCATATGAGTGTTGTGGTCCTATTATATCATGTATTGTATTCCTTCATATGAGTGTTGTGGTCCTATTATATCGTGTATTGTACTGCTTCATATGAGTGTTGTGGTCCTATTATATCATGTATTGTACTGCTTCATATGAGTGTTGTGGTCCTATTATATCATGTATTGTACTGCTTCATATGAGTGTTGTGGTCCTATTATATCATGTATTGTATTCCTTCATATGAGTGTTGTGGTCCTATTATATCATGTATTGTACTGCTTCATATGAGTGTTGTGGTCCTATTATATCATGTATTGTATTCCTTCATATGAGTGTTGTGGTCCTATTATATCGTGTATTGTACTGCTTCATATGAGTGTTGTGGTCCTATTATATCATGTATTGTACTGCTTCATATGAGTGTTGTGGTCCTATTATATCATGTATTGTACTGCTTCATATGAGTGTTGTGGTCCTATTATATCATGTATTGTATTCCTTCATATGAGTGTTGTGGTCCTATTATATCGTGTATTGTACTGCTTCATATGAGTGTTGTGGTCCTATTATATCATGTATTGTACTGCTTCATATGAGTGTTGTGGTCCTATTATATCATGTATTGTACTGCTTCATATGAGTGTTGTGGTCCTATTATATCATGTATTGTATTCCTTCATATGAGTGGTGTGGTCCTATTATATCATGTCATATATTATATCATATACTGTATATGCAATTTCCCTCAGGGATCATTAAAGTACGTCTGTCTGTCTGTCTATGTATTGTACTCCTTCATATGAGTGTTGTGGTCCTATTATATCATGTGTTGTAGGTGTCTTTTCATCTGCCGTTCCCTTTCCACTATTCTTGAGGGTGGTTTAATATGTCTTTAAGAATGCAGTCATGCTGACATAAGTTTGAATCCCTGTCTTTGTATGACATTGCTCTGACTTAGCTGCATTAGTCCTCTCTGTCTTTTTCAATTGAGGCATATGTATTTACAGTATTTGTAACAAAAAAAGTTTACAAAAAGTTTTTTGTGCCATATGTATCATGAAAATTAACATAAAAGTTGATATAAAAAGGAATGAAAAAGATTCACATGTGACACATCCTGTCATACATACATACTTTGGACCAAAGACATTCACCTAAATTATCTATCTCCAGCACATGTGTGACACCCTTATCATTGGCAAGTAAAGACACTTACATGCACACACTGCATGCACACAGTTAACACATACACAATTTGTACGCACATGAGTGCACACACGAGTTCACAAACACACCAGTGAGAATTTACCACAGAACATATGTATGACGATTCTACAGATGTATAGTTGGTTGCTGGTTTTGGGTGAGTTAAAACATAATTCATCACCTATAATATCATTTAATATCACTTACAGAATGTACAGTGTAAATTCCGGTAAACTGCTATAATCTACTTTAACTACTTTGTTTTGCTTTTAGTTTTGCCAAGCCTGTACCTGAAGACAAGTACGTTAATCAAGTATTTAAGACCTCAAGTACAGTCCAACATGTTTGAAATTGTTTTGTAGAAAATGTATTTAAACACATGAGCCGTGCTGCTGTGGCACTGCGCTGGTGTAGATAACAAGTGTAAAATACCCAGAGGTTAGTGTCAAGTGTGCAGAATACACAGTTCTCACACACATCTCATCTGTGTGAGTGTGTGTGTGTGTGTGTGTGTGTGTGTGTGCGTGTGCCTAAACCCTGTCATTCACCACAGATGGCTCAGCTCTATCCGTCCCAGTCCTGACAGGCCCTGACACGGCCTACCTGGGATCCAAGGCGACATTCCAATGTAGCGCAACGGGCTCCGCGGCGCCCGTCACCTATCGGCTCGTGAAGGCCGCACGCGTGATCGCCACTGCCAGGCCTCAGGCTGACCACCCGGCGGAGTTCACCCTAAGGGTCAACGAAGCGGCGAAAGAGGGCTCCTACTTTTGCATGGCCTCCGTAGGGAGAGACACGACCGTCAGCAACAACATCACGCTGCACTTGATACGTAGGTACCCCCTACGAGAGAGAGAGAGAGAGACAGAGAGAGAGAGAGAGAGAGAGAAAGAATGGAGGAGCGAGAGAGAGAGAGAGAGAGAGAAAGAATGGAGGAGCGAGAGAGAGAGAGAGAGAGAGAGAGAACGAATGGAGGAGCGAGAGAGAGAAAACGTGCTACTACGACACAACGGTCAGCCTGTTCCCCGTGTCACGCCCCCCTGCACGCCCAACGCAGCGCCTCACCGGCTCTCTCCCTGTGCCCTCGACGCCCTCTCCGCTCCAGGGACCAGAATCACCTCGGAGCCCCACCCGGCCGTCCTGTACGAGGGCTCGCGCCTCGTCCTGAGCTGCGACGTCACGGCAGGATCCCAGCTCTCCTACACCTGGTTCTTCAACAGGAACGAGGTCACGTCCGCCACGTCGCCACCGCTGTGGCCCGCCGGCGGCAAGCTGGCGGTGGAGCGGGTGACGCCGCGGCACGCCGGGGCCTACTCCTGCATGACCCAGGCCAGGGTGCAGGGGACCAGGAGCTCCAGCAGCAGGGAGGTCCAGGTGACGGTCAAAGGTGAAGCATTTCTTCAGCCGGATGTTTCCGCCCGGCAGACCCGCGCCACAACCACCGA
The DNA here is from genome assembly GCA_036785325.1 of Urophycis tenuis. Lineage (NCBI taxonomy): Eukaryota > Metazoa > Chordata > Actinopteri > Gadiformes > Phycidae > Urophycis > Urophycis tenuis. The sequence goes on from JAXIVH010000001.1 coordinate 16,966,868, forward strand.
GGATAGGGCTAGTCTCGGGGTCGCCGGGGGTGTCGGACTCCGAGGTGAAAGTTTCCGGGTGCGAAACCTCTTGATCTTGCCCTTGTGACGTCGCCCGTCGAGAGGGAAGACCGGAGGGACAAAAAGACGCTGCTCGATAAAACGGTGTTTTAGCATCAGCGATGTGTCTTCAGAGTTAATAGAAGACATGTTAATTAAATGAGATAAGAATTCCTGGTTCCCTTTTTTATTACACACAGACACAATCCACAATCTCATCTCTCCGTTTGTTTTCATCCGTACCTTTCCAGTTTACCTCTCCCAGCCAAGGATCGCGTTTCGCATCTCCAAAGAGGCCGAGGGGTATGGCGGTAGCGTGACCTGCTGGACGTCACGAGGGAGTCCGCCGGCTGCCTTCTTCCTCTTGATGGACGGAAAGGAGGTGGCCTCCATCAACGCCACCTCCATCAACGCCACTGAGTCCATGTTGGCGACATTCCCCGTTGTCAATGTACCTGCGTGGGACAAGGGCACGGCACAGTGTCGGGTGAAGACTGAGGTGCAGGAGTTGCAGAGCGAGACACTGACTCTGGCAGTAGGTAGGAGTGGACTATCATCTTTTGCGTCATGCGGTCAATGTACGTTCGTCGATCTTGTTCACCCATTTTTTGTATTCTTTTCCCTATCTTGCTCTTTTTTCACCTTCCTCTGCTTCTTCTTCACTGTCAAGTCCCAGTCGGCGGACATGTTAAAGTGGAAGTAGAATATCTTTACGGGGCGGATTCTAAGATGGCCGCAGCACAGCTGCAGTGCCTGGTGAGCAGGGGCAGCTTCCCTTTCTTCTCATGGCTGCTGAACGACTCTGTCCTCCCCGTCGCGGTCCCACCGTGGCCCCATTCACAATCTGGGCTGCCGGGCTACAGCCTCGTGGACGGAGGACGCATCCTCTTCCTCACCCAGATGGACCCGGGGGAGTCCGGGTCCTACCGGTGTCGGGTGAGGGACATCTTCGATGACTCGTCCCCCTGGTTTGAGAGTCCGGCCGTGCAGGTGCGATTGATAGGTGAGGTGGTGAAGTCTGTTGCTGTGGGGGGGGGGGGGGGGGGGGGGGGATGATGTCCATGTGTGTTTGGAGAGGAAGGGGAAGCAGGTGCAGAGTCTTGGGTTCAAGAACGGGCCCCAACTCTGTGACCTGGGTTCAATGCCAGGACAGAAAGGACCTACGCCCTGAGACCTAGGTTCACTGCCCAGACAAAAAAAAGACCCGAGCCCTGACGCCTGGGGTTCAACGCCCAGACAAAGATAGGCGAACAGGAACACTAAACCCAGGGTTAAATGGTTTCTGCTGTGGTATGTTCTCACTGTCCCACTGCAACATGACTGGGGGCCTGGTACTCTGTAGAAACACAACACTTTTCTTCTGTTCGTCTTCTACAGAGGGACCTCTGATGACCGTTGAAATCATCAGCATATCGTTCTGCTGCTTTCTTCTGCTGATTCTAGTCGCGGGGTCTGTCTGTGTGATGACGAGGATGGGTGATTTCCACTGGGGTGAGTTCTTTGTAGATGTACTGTTAAAATTAAGATCAGCATTTGGTAGGGGGCGGTATAGAACAGGGTCTGTGTCCTTGACTCCCAGCCCTAAGGCCTGGGCTTGATCCACATAGTCTACAGTCTACATGCAAGCATCCTACAAGTAGACAGACAGACAGACAGACAGACAGACAGACAGACATACTTTATTGATGTATTATAGACACCAGTACACACCCAGGGTGCATCTTCATGACAGATATCTGAATTAACAGCAAATCCCTCTGGATTAAATGAAGCACCTACTAAATGACTAAAATAATAAAGTGAAACGTGGTGGACAGTGGAGTTGTTTGTTGGTGAGCCAATGTGAAGTCCACAAATGACAATGCTTTTTTCTCTTAGCCAACAACATCAGCCGCGCCACAACAACAAAGTAAGTAATATCTTGGGGCTCTCTATAAAGTGGTCCACGAAAGACTAATCAAACGTAGATCAAATAATATTCCTCATCTCTCCAGCTCAGATTCACTCCAACCAGCCATCCCTTCTCTGACAGCCCAGAGAGCAACTAGTATAAATTCTGATGTCCACCATCAGGTACTGTACTCACAGACGTGTGCTGATGGGAGTGGGTGCACCATTCATGATTATGTATACCATGTATATGCCCTGTACGTGATATCTTATATGCCTTATGCTCAGTGTATTTATATATCTATTTGAGGGGTATTTTGAAAGATTACCCAGCTTGCAACAATGCATGCATGTAACTGAAAGCTCTCTTCCGTTCCAGCCTCTGGAGGTACCGGTGCAACAAGATGCAACTAAACCACGACCCACCACATTGGAGACGCTGGCTTCTGCATGATTAAATAAAGCTGACCATTCTGAAGCTGACCCCTTCTGCTCATTGACTTCATAGTCATAGAAAAATATGTATTTCATATATCTTGTTTTTGCAGCAAACGTTAACAGTACAGTATCTGTGTCCTTTTATGAAAAATAAACGAATGTGGATTAAAGTCTGCTTGGTTTAAATTGTTAAAAAGTTACCAGTAAATTGTATGCGTTTATGTATATTTTATTATTCTTACAATGTCTTCCATGCACTTTGAGGTTGATGTTGAATTAAGGATTCTTATTAATTTGACGATAAGGGGTGGATACGAAGAGGCAGGGGTGAGGTCACACTATCAGTTCGAAACACGTTTTGAAGCACGTTTTGAAGTGTGTGTGTGTGTGTGTGTGTGTGTGTGTGTGTGTGTGTACTGGCGTCTTTAGACTCTTGCGTGGATAATGAACAGCACATACAGAAACAAACTCTAACTATGTTTTCATCAAGGATTATTAAACATTCTGAAATGTTTTCTTCTATCGTTGTGGGCATACTAGGTAAGACATTACTCATCAATACTATACAGTAATAGTACTGTTGTTATTGTTGGACTCTTTGAAACCTTTACTTTTCTCCACTCAGGCTTCTACTATTGCAGCTTGGAGACTAGTAAGACTTTTTTTTCGCTATGCAAGCTTACCTGTGTGTGATCTATATACACGTGTCTACATCAGGATTGCTTTGTGTACTTATAGATGCGTCGTCTCTGGGACGTCCGCGCTTCTATGGGCCCGCCGTGGCGCAGGAGAAAGATATTGTGGAGTTTGGGTGTATGGTGTCCCAGTACCCGCCAGAGACCATTCTCCTGCAGGTGTTCAAGTGAGTGTCCAATCACAGCTCCGTGTGAGCATCAATGCTCAGAGCAGAGAACTAACGAAAGAAGGAAGGAAATCAATAATGAAGGAATGAGAGGAAGAAAGAAAGAAAACAAGGCATGAAAGAAAGGAAATATGGTTAAATCTTTTGACAATTGAAAAATAAATATGAAAGACTGAATGAAATAAATGAATGAAGAATTAAAGAAAGACAGAATGGATGAAAGAGAGAAAGCAACGCTGAAAACTGATTGAAAGGGAGCGATTGAATGAAAAAAGATAGAGGAAAAGGAAGGAAAAAAGCAAGACAGAATCTAGGAAATGAAACAAACAAACAACCCATTGTCACCACATGTTCCAGACAAGGGGACCGCTCCAAGGTCTTGGCTTTCTACACTTCATTGCACGGGAACGCGGATAACGTCTCCGTGGTCGTCAATTACGCCACCCATGACGGCTACCTTGAATGCGTGGCCAGCGTGCAGAACAACTCTCAGATACGGCCCACCGTCAGCGACCCACACCACCTCAAAGTCGTGGGTGAGTTGGAGTTTTCTTTGTGGATCCACGACACACCTAAGTTGTATTTGTACCCTATGCTGACTGGCTTGTTGGGGGGCTACCGTGCAGAGCCTGTGGATGACGCATCGCTTACTGTCCTGCGGGGTGCTGCGGAGAACTTCGAGGGGAACGAGCTGGTCCTGCGCTGTCAAGTGGGGACTGGGAGCTATGTCTCCTACAGCTGGCTGCTGGATGACCAGCCGCACTTCCGCTACACACATCAAGAGCTCGTCATCAATAGGTCAGCTGCGCAGACTGGCACCTGTTGCTCGCTGGGTGGCATTTAAACGGCAAATAACGTCTTTGCTATCAAAAAGGAGTCCGGCAGATATTTAACAAATACGGAAAAGCACGCTTCTATTTGGACACAAACATGGGCAAGAGACATGGCAATAACTTTTTTCTTAACTTAATTGACATTTTCCTAGCAAAATGAATTTGGAAAAATAGGACAAATCAATAAAAAGATTATCCTATCCCATCATATTGACATTGGAAAAAAGTTTGATGACAAATAAAACATTATGCTGTATGGGTTATGAATGTCCAAAAAAAATAACTAGCTCTTCTGTCTGTCAGAACCACGCCAAAAGACAGTGGGACCTACTCATGCGTTGCAACCAACCAATTCAACACCAACATCTACACTGTGGCCAGTCCCAAAGTCCTTATCACAGTCAAAGGTTTGAAATCATTTCTGGGATTCACAATATTTATATTGCGTACCTTCATTTGAACAAATGACACCAAAATAACAATGCGTAGCCTACTAATGGGGTCATTTGTGTTTGAGAAATGGTTTGCTTCAACTCTTTGATGTGAATGACTTGTGTGATTTGTGTGTTTGTTGGTATTTTCTGCCCTCAGAATTTGTTTCAAGCCCTGACATCTCCTACACTGAGAATAATGAGGACTCCCAGAACTATGTTGCCTGGGTGACCTGCAATTCCAGCAAAGGGACTCTGCCAATCACATTTTCACTATATGACAAGGCGACCCTTGTTGCTAATGGGACCACTGATGAGCGCCACGCCACTTTCCCCATCCCACTGAAACAGGGCAGCCTTCGATGTCGGGCAGAGAACGGCGGCCAGACCGCCTACAGTAAATGGATGGACTTGCAAGTGGGTGAGTGTGTGCGTTCTCAATTGAAGGGTTTCAGTCATGTGACCTTAAGTCCTGAAAGCCCCAAAAATGGCATCTTGGAATGTGCATGACATCCCGTCAAACCCTCCTGTTGGACATCCCTTGCTCCTCCCGTCCAGATAACATCTCCCATAACATACCCTCTACAACAGTTCCCGTGACTGGACCCGTGACCATGCGCTACGAATTGGACACCGGCGAGGACTTCTCCGTGACCAATGTGCGGTTCTACTGCAGGGCGGCGAACGGCACCCACCCTCGCTTCAGGTGGTTCCTCAACGGCACCCTGCTGGAACCCGGCAGGCGGCTCTTCCACGTCGTGCTCCACCAGCCTGCCGTGCAGTCGGTGCTCCTCCTGCCCGTGGACAAGGGGAGTGCCCGAGAGTACCGCGGCAGGTACCACTGTGAAGTGTCTGATCTCCTCCACAGCACAGTGGTGATGCAGAGCGAGAAGATCTATATAGACCATGCAGGTATACCCCGTGGCCTGTACACTGTGGCGCGTATCGTCAAGCGCAAATAGCAGCTTTCCGTCGAAAACGGGGGCAGGGAAGCTGCTAGCTGTTAATCAGCTGTAGTCAGCTGTAGCTACTCTTATATTGCTTTGGATAATAGTATATGGCAAGATAGTACGTCTGTATCTCACGAGCATATTCATGTCAGCCTTTTCTTTCTTCTTTCACATCCAGCATTGAATCGCCTGTCTAGTGTGACGGTGGCGGTGGCCTTCACTTGCTTCGGCTTGCTGCTGACTTGCGTCTTCACCTGTTGTTGTGTTGGAGTGATCTTCCGTGAGTCTGCTTGTTCGACTGATTTTCACTAGAAGACCACATAAACACAATGTGTCGATGTGAGACACAGTACAATGCAGTATATAAAAAGGTATCTGTACTGCAATTTAAATATGCACTAACAAATAAATGCAAACAACTGAACTGCACACTTGCAGATTGTTTGCATGTGTGCAAATTGACAAGAACACCTCGTTCCTGGAGCAGCTTGCATGTCATTCACCTACATGTACGGTCCCGGGGGTGTCAACCATGCAGGAACTACTGTTGAGGAGGGAAACACCTCAACAGGCCAGGAACAGCTGACTTTTAAACTAGCAACTCGCTGACTGACAGATGAGGAATATTAGCCCATGTGTCACGTCATGATGAATGTATTCATTATTAGATTCTTTTTTTTTTTTTTTATGTGAACTTTATATTTACTTCAGGCAGAAGATGGGATGGCATGGAATCTATGTAAGTAACTTCAAAAAAAGATCAAGGGAAAGGCTGCAGTATCTTTTTCCCTTCTTTACCAGTGTTGTCTTTCCTCAGTCAGCACATCAAGATAAAGAGCGGGGTCCTGTCTTATGAAGATGATCTGGTTTGTCAAATAAGTTCTCATCCCCAGATTCATAGTGCAAATAGAAATCATGTGTCTCCACCCAAATACATTACAACGATATACAATAAGATGATGCTGAAGAGACGATGAATGAATGAATGGTCGGATGAAGGGAACAATCTGATTCAGTGTCGTTATGTTCTAATCCTTGATAGGATTCAGAGGACTACAGAGAAAATGCTGATGATTTGACGGCAGCTGGAAGGAACGATTTCGATCTGGTACAGACAAGTCTCAATTAATCAAATAATTAAACAAATCAACATTTCCTTTTTCCCATTCGGCCACAGTTTCTCTGTTTAAGATGCATGGTGTGTCTGTTTGCAGGGCTACAAAACAAATGAAACACAGTGAAACAACATCAGTGTTGAGGTGCTGATGTTGCGGGTTGAACATGGTTCTCACAGCACACAATGAAATAATCAAATATTTGATTATGAGGAGATTGTTGTTGATGCCGAAGAACAAGAAGTGCCAGGGACTCTATATAGTTTAAGCTGAAGTTGTTTATTGGTCTCGTACAAGGAGAAGCAGAGGATTTCATCAAGCAAGAGATTCGTGCGTGAATCTTCCTCAGTTCCTTCTGCCTGCTCCCGGAAACACAGTGTATTAAATACAAGTCTCAAACCGGAACAGCATGACAGGACTGTCTCATTCTGATTGGCTTATAATGTATAAACATTACATGTTACTAAGCAGATTTGACATGACGTAGGTGTATTCCTCAATCACTTTATGTTATGTCTCCAAGTTCCAGAGAGTCAGACTTAAAGTCGCCAAGAGGAATACAATCTTCACTATGTCCTTCTTCAGAATGTCAGATCAACCTAACCGTACCATTGCTAGATAATATTTTTCCTAACAATATGTTAACACTTATTATGACTTATCATCAGCCTACAACAATATTACAGAATATCACATAGCCCTATTAGTCTACCATATCAATACTACGGCATATCAGGACTTTATAAAGTTCCAAAAGGTTTGGGACCAAAGTACATCTCTAATCTGCTAGAGTTCCTAGGTCATCAGGCGCTGCACCTCCTCCCTGTTGGAACCAAGCATAGGGAAGCAGCTGTCATAGTTTGTATGCAGCACATATCTGGAGCTAACTCAAAGAACATTTGAAGTCATGTGATGTGCCTCAACACGTTTTTCCTTTAAATCATGGTTCAAAATATGTATGTTGCCCATAGCTTTCAATTAGAATGTATGTATGCACTATTTTTTTTTTTTTTTTTTTATAGTTTACAGTTTATAGTTTATAGTTTAGTAGGTGTAGGCCTACTTTTTGTGTACCTGTGTCTTTAAATGTTAGGTGGGCGGTCCATGTCATTTTATTTGTAGGGAAAGTGCACTATTGTTCTTTTTCATTATTGTTTTGTCTTTTAATGCCCATAAAATGTTCAGGGATTGATGCCTTTATAACGCACTCTGAACGACATTGTGTTGGAATGTGGAATTATAAATAAATAAAATAGTCATATCTAAAATAACTTAATTCCATCCATCCATCCATCCATCCATCCATCCATCCATCTATCCATCTATCTATCTATCTTCTATCTATAAAGCAAGAAACGTCTGTCACTGTGTCTGGCTCGCATATATGACTGTTTGTCAGCTCGACCTAAGATTTTGGATATGGGTTGAGCATGGCACGATGGTGTGCATCCTTGATTTTGAAGTTTTTGGAGTAATTTCAATTTTCGCTGAATTTTCACGATACGGCCAATGCACACTTGCTACAGATGGGCGCGACTTACGGACGGGCGAGGAATAGCACAAACTTGGAAAACACCATCTTTCATAACTGCGGAATATCATATTTGTAGCCCCACTCACCCTGGATGTAGCTGTAGCCTACGCTGGATGTCCTCTATGTCTCAGTAATCTAACCTGTAAGTAGTATTTATTAAGTTTCACCAGGCTGTTTGTTCTTTGAATTTAAGAAAGCATGGCATTAGTTGTAATCAGATTAAAGTTACTTATCCAAGTCACTGTGCGTTACTATTTTTCCTATAATCAGGTTGTTGCAATTGCAGAGACAGACCCACCTCTTCATTGTGTATTCTTGAGCTGAGTTGCGCACCACCGCTAGGCTACGCTCTGACAAGACGTCTTTCTCCAGTCCCGTTAACATGGTTAAAATGCTTAAAGCTAAACAATCTTTAGCATAATATTCCAATTGCAGCAGGGTGCAGGCTACCAAATGTTTGGAAAGTCTTCCGTACAAAATGGGTAGGTTATACGTACACTTTTTCTGTTAAAGACTATGTAAGAGTATTGTAATATCCCGGTTATATCGGAGCCGGAGATTAATCTCACTGATCCAGGTTTAACGTGCTTAATTTACATTTAGCAGCATCAACTTCAGTAACACAGTTACAACAACCTGGAAAACTCTCTCTCCATTCGAACTCCCGTTCGCGTTCCCAACTCTCGCGAACCTCCCCACAGTCCAACACAAACACAGCCCACGGCTCAGGGAAACAACAATAACGGTAAAACAACCCACAGGTCATCACAGTATACCTCTTTGTACATCCAACCTTCAAACTCAGCCTATTTTGGCCATAGATGAAAAATCTACTTAAGCTCCCACTTTTCTATAGGAATACACACGTCCTACGGGCACTGCACTAGTTATTATAACTTTAAATATAACCGAAAACTTTGGTTTTGCAGTACAATGTGCTGCCGCCTACAGGTTGTGTGACCCCTCTCAGTTAAACATTTACTCTTAATAAAAAAGGTTGAGGGAATATTTTTCAGATATTTTCAGTTTTCAGGATTTGCAAAAGACGCGTTTGGGATATTTTAATTCGGTATGAAGACGGCCCGAATGAAATAAAAAAAGAAAACGCTGCTTCACTTAATAATTTCCTCGCGCATTCCAAGACAACGTCGCCTCTCACTACGTTGGAATGGGTGGATCTTCACATGAGCAGCGCAGCGCAGTGAGACCGGAGCCACGGCGTTAGGGTCTCTGTCTCTCGGCTGGGCGGCAGAAGGAGCCGCGGGCGCACACCCATGCGGATCTCGTGACATAACTCGGAACTGTTAAAGACGTCGGGACGACATGGAAGAGAACGGCGGCACGAGCGCGTACGGGGTGTCGTTTGCGGGAGGTGGCTTCGACTTGCGAAAGTTTGCTCGGCAGCCGCAAACGATTGTGCGGTTCTTCAGCTGGGTGAGTGAGTGGTCGCTAATATACACATTTTGGGACACCGCGACGAAAACTGTATCACGGACACTGGGGTCAGAATCTTAGGGGCTTTAGCGTCAAGTGTGGTGGTGGTCGGGGTGGTCGTGCGCCGTATGATCAAGACTACTTTCTCCATTGTTTTTCCAAATCATGTGTTTAGATGACAGGTGCAGAAGCGCGCTTCCCCATCAGGGATTTTTGATTGCATAGGCCTTAGTGACGGGGGGAAAGGCAGTGTTGCTGTTGTTGACAGACAATGGGCCCATTCATTGTCCTCAATCAGTTTTTTTCACTGCTTCCATGGGGAGCTGGTTTGCTTTGCTTTTTTTCTTTTTTTTGTAATTTTCGTTTCGGTCTGTACTAGTTCATAGATAACATACGAAAACCACAAACAAACAACGCACTTTCGATGGTAGTTTTGTTATCTAGCACCAGTTGTGCAGTGAACAAAAAGATTCGAGTACAACCTTGCCGCAGTCTATTTTAGAGCAAGGCTTGTGGACAGAAATATAACTATATAGTGACGGGTGGATTTGGCTGGTATGCGCGGCCTGGTCAGGATGGTCACCTGTCGACCAGGCGAATGTGTGTATGGGATCAAAACAAAACGGCACTACTGTGAGGGAGGGAAAGCATGTTAGCAGTAAACACCAAGACATATCCGTAGGTCTCTCTCTCTCTCTCTCTCTCTCGCTCTCTCTCTGTCATAGCTGACCTTAGTCTCTGAAATAGTACTATAGCAACACGTGGCCTGATATGAGATGTTGCATCACTTTGTCTTCAGAAATACTAGATTAGATTGCATGCTGGACAGCCAACCTGTCACTGCAAAGCCAGTACAACATAGTGCACCGGGTTGCAGTGTACTCACTTTACTTGATAACACGCTTCTAGGAAATCATTTCTCAACAGTCTTTCTCTACTTCTCTCATTATATTTCCATTATGCCCCCACCCTACGTTCAACCCATGGGACAGAAACATGTAGAACCCCTACTGCTCTCACTCTTCGTCCTCATGTGTCCAGTAACTGTATGATAATGTATGATAATGCACACACCAAAATAAACCAATTCACCTCCCCCCTTCCCCGTCCCTCAACCCACACTGTCAGAGAGATGACTGATTACAAAGGGGACTTTGTTCATTAACCTGGCGGTGTGTGAGACCGGTAGATAGTCCTCTTAGTTTTCAATACGTTTACCGAGCAGATGGACATATACCGTAATAGCCAGCATCAACATACATGGTTTTTGTTTTTCAATCTTGGCAGACAGAATGTTGCTGGGACGCCTTGTATCACATGGTGGGCAGCTGTACTCAGAATTAGGTCACGTGGGTTGGAGTAACTAGAGCCGACAGCAACACACCAGCAGATGGCTAATAGATTCAGGCATCAACAGTTGGTTCACCTCCAGGCGCACAACAATGGCAAATATCAAACAAGTGGGGTTACTTCGCACAAATAGGAAGAAGTAGTTACTGCTGTTGACAAAATACTTGTTTGCTGTTGCTGTCTGTGTGTTTGCTGACATCTAGTTTTGTTGTGTTAATTGTGTGCCTTTAAGGAATTTGTTTATTATTATTCACAAATTCCTTTACAAGTTACAGTTGTAGCCTACATTGCATGATAGCAGGCCTGTACTCTAAACCAAACTGAACCAATACCATGAAGTGAAACTGCTGCCATTCAATTCCACACAGCTCCTCACCTGACACAGAAAATGTCAAGGAGCGTTGCGTTCCATGTTCCCGCAACGCGCTCAACGTGCACATGTTTCAAACCTTTTCACCCTCTTCCCTTTGCACCCCCCCCCCCCCCCACCCACCCCCACCCTCCCGCAGCTGTTTGCCATCGTGGTGTTTGGGTGCATCACGGCCGAGGGCTACGTGAACCCCAGCGACAGTGCCACGGCGGTGTGCATCTTCAACCGGGACGACTCGGCGTGCCACTACGCCGTGGGCATCGGCGTGATCGCCTTCCTGGCCTGCACGGGCTTCCTGGTGCTGGACGCATACCTGCCCTTCGTGAGCAATGCCCAGCAGAGGAGATACGCCGTCATGGCCGACCTGGGATTCTCTGGTATGTGCGGCCTAGCGGGGGGGGGGGGGGGGGGCGGTGGATTGGTGGCAGCCAGACCGGGCCGAGCTGATTCTCTAGGAATGGCGTGTCGTTGTGTCGTTAACGCCCAGTGTGCCGTTCCGAATTAGCGGGGCCGATTTCTGGTCGGAGCGCCCGTGATTGGCTGCGTCTAATAGGGCAGCTGCAACACTCATCACAATAAGTGAATGGGGTCTTGTAGTAGTAGAAGTGATGCTGCCTCATACAGATTTGTATTATTGACCTGTGTGTGTGTGTGTGTGTGTGTGTGTGTGTGTGTGTGTGTGTGTGTGTGTGTGTGTGTGTGTGTGTGTGTGTGTGTGTGTGTGTGTGTGTGTGTGTGTGTGTGTGTGTGTGTGTGTGCGCCAGGGGTTTGGGCCTTCCTGTGGTTTGTGTGTTTTTGCCTGCTGGCCAGTCTGTGGGGTCGGACCTATGATGTCAGAGGAATCCCTCAGGACGCTGCCCGTGCCACAGTGGCGTTCTCCTTCTTCTCCATCGCCACCTGGGTGAGGAGGACTGTTACTACACCCTGACCTTCACGCGTTCACTGTGTCAAAGCTCATGTCTTTTTTTTTTTTTTTTCTTCTTGCAGTCAGGATTGTTTTGAGATTGTGTCATTGTTCGCCGTCCTCCATGTTGTTTAACACGGCCGTGTTGTCATGACGACTCTGTGCTCGCCGCAGGCAATCCTCACGTACTTTGCGCTGGGCCGCTACCGGCGCGGGGTGGATGGCGTCGCCATGCCGACCAGCATAGAGCCGCCGGCGTCGGACCACATGCCCTACCCGCCGACCTACGCGCCCGCCTCCTACGGCCACACCGCCTACAACCCCACCACCTACTCCGCCTACCCCGGGAGCAGCGGTGACCCGTACCAGCAGACACTCTTCACGCCCGGCGCCCAGCCTCAGGGCGACGGGGGCTACCAGCCCCCTGGCTATTAGGGTCCCGCCAGGGCAGGGAGGGAGGGAGGAAGGGAGGAAGGGGGGGTGGGGCTAGCTGGTGTCCCGGGTCAACTTCTACATTCAGCGACGCTGCAAAGACCAACTGCAGCAACTTCTATGCAGTGTGAGGATGGCGTTTGTCTACTCCTCTGGACGCGGCATCTGCAGTGGAGCTGTGCTTTGTCACTGTAACTCGAGGTGGGGGGTTTGGGTGGGGAGGGGGGGCATTGTGGTTCAAGGGTCAAAGCCCAGTATGGGGGACAGATATGAGATATGGGCCAGAGGGCTGCAGATTGTATATCTGCGTGTGTAAAAGAAACAAAGAAACGTTTTTGTTTAGTTTTTTTTTACTTTGACTGACTTGCGGTATCTTTTTTCACCTCAAGCTATTGGGGGGCTACAATTGTGACGACTAACAGCTGATGAAGGCCCACACACACAGGTCAGGTGGTCTGTGTTTCCACGTCTTCGAGAGGACCTGAACCAGGGGCCTTTCCCTTCCCAGAGCGAGCATATGTCAGTTCATACGCATTAGGCCAGTGTGCCTCTTGTATGGTGTTTTTTTTGGAGTTATTGACCTTTTATTTAAAATGTCTCATGGTCACTGAGACAACTTAACAGTAACATGTCTTTACTTTTTTATTTATTGATGCTTCTACAGAAGACTATCCATGTTTGAGTGTGAACAACGGAAGTTTCTTTTCCCAGCATGCAGCTTGTCACTCACACTGGCGTTGCTTCAAAATGTCCTTGTCAACAGAGTGAAAAAGTCTCACAAAAGAATAAATGTTTAAAATTCCATATTTCCTATTTATATTAGTTCCTGGCTGTTCACTTGGTATAAAGTCCTCCGCGGGTTATTGAGTACAACATGGCGTTCGTTTCAGGGTTGTCACACTAGTGCAGTTATCAATATTGCCTTTTCACTGCCTCGGCAGAGGAGGGTCCACACGTGTCGACTGCCTGTTCCCTGGATGTGTCACTGTGTTTTACAGATGTTGGCACTGTCGCCTGGATGTGTCACTGTGTTTTACAGATGTTGGCACTGTCGCCTGGATGTGTCACTGTGTTTTACAGATGTTGGCACTGTCGCCTGCATGGAAGGCCGTGGCATGTGTCCACACAAATGAGATTCACTTGTGGTTAACTGCTACGTGAACTGCTTGTTTCCTTCATGAATGTCGGCAGTGATAAGTTCCTGTGTGACAAACTGAGTTCACCAAGGTCACTTAGCTCTGTGGGCCAGGGCTGTGAGATGGGGCTGTAGAAATAGCATATTGTAGTTGAAATGGATATGTGCACAGCTATACTATTTCAAGAGCGTATAGAAATGCATTTACACATGCCTCTATAAATAGCCTATATTGTACAGGCTTTGCAGCACACAATTTATGTAACTTATTGCATGCAAGTCATATCCATGCATATCGTAATGCAGGTCCTGGTACAAAAGTGATTTCAGAAACACAAACGATAGTGTACTGTAGAGGCTGTGCTCGGAAAACTGCCCTTTGTAAAAAAAACAATGCAGCAGTGAGTTGATTTGACCATTAACACAGAAACCAAAGCACAATTTATTGATAATCCATAATGTATATACATATTTAAGCAATTATAAAGAACAAGGTATTTATAATGTGTGGTGTCAAAGGAAAAATATGACAAGACAGAAAATGTTTGTTCGCCAAGAAGTTCATAATTTGTAAGTGTTTGCAGAACGATTTAGAACTCAGTTGAACTAAACCTGTTCCATTTGACTCCAGAACGTTTGTCCAGCACATGATCAGTGTGGAACCTTTACTAAAACTGGGGGCTGCAGGTAAAAGGTTCCAGAGTTTAACTAAAATGACAAATTTGGCATTGTGTAGAACCCGGATGCTGTAAGTAATGACTTTATACAAGTTAGTATTAAAAAATAATTTAATTTTACATTTGTTCCAATTACACCCCCCCCCCCCCCACCAACAGACACAATTATAAAAAAATAAATAAAAATAAAAGACCATGGACCCCCAGCAACAGAAGACGGAAGACCAGGCCAAAAGTGATTTGTTTAAAGTTATCATGCACGCTATTACGCAAACTGAAAGCCTAATTTACACTGCTCTCCCACCAGAGGAGATCTGACCTGCGCCAGAGATGCGCAGGTCAAAGTTGGAGGGTTGAAAAAAGCTTCCTGGGAACACAGGACTCAAGCTGCTTGCCGGCGGTCTGTGGTTGTGGACTCGGGGTTTCATCCCTCGCCATGTTCTCCTTGTCCGTCAGACCGCCGTAACACTTCCTGCACGCGGACTGATACATGTCCGCTCCACCGATCACCTCCACCTGTGGCACATTAGTATGTAGATGAAGACATTTTGACTCCGTGTATGAATCATCGCCAGGAATTCCTGATGATGTTATATACCGTGGTCGCCTAGCAGTATTCATTTCATTCATGTGGCAACTGCGCCTCAGGGCTCCTACCCACTGGGCTACCGTGCACTAGATTGCATCCACCAGTCTTATAAATATTATTTTCACTTTTGTACTCGTCAAGGCATGACAAATTGTTTGGTTTCGGATGATATTGTCAGGAACAGAATACATCATGAACTGCAGGCGATTTGCTGATAAGTAAACAATATTCCCGACATTCCCACTCGCCGCCCCCCCCCCCCACCACCAAAAAAGAAAATGAACGGAATAACCAGTGTCTCTGCTCATACCCCTGGAGATTGTCCATGTGCACACACTCAACTGACACGCATGTACGGCCGCAAACAATCCAATCCAACCAGTTCTGAGGCAGATCCGGTTGGAGTTGTTTGCCACTCACCTCCTGCTCAGCTCCCAGTCTCTTGGTGTAGGAAGCCTCTTTGTAACACTGCATACAGACGGCATTGAGCTTCACCACGCTCTCGGCAAGAGGCACCAGGCTCAGAATGTTCCCGAACGGCTGAGAGAATACAAAGGACAACACAATTTAGTCGAAGTGGAAACAAGGGCAACTGCATTGCAAGGTTGGAACAGAACTGCTATAGTCCCGTCGTGTGTCACACACACACACACACACACTATCTGCCAAAGCTGTAGACCCCAAACACATTTGTTGGGAGTTTTGCGACAACTTGTCTCCCGGCGGATGATGAACACATGAACACACTTTTCTCTGGAAGGTGCCATCCAAGGCGGCGACAATGACCGTCTTCCCCATGTTGGCCATCTTCTCACAGAACTCAACCGTGTCTGGAAACTAAAACCAAAACACAGGAGTTACAAAATAAAGAAATTCACGTTTTGAAAACTTCCGACACAAATGGAAAGAAAACTGTTTTTCTTTTTTTAAATGGTCAATCTCATATTTATCCAAGCGAGGACGGCAACAGCCTGAACACGGTGAAAACAGGACCAAAAACCGTGACTTTTGGCACGGAGTCACACTTACAAACTGCCCTTCATCGATTCCGATCACACAGACGTTGAGCGTCATAGGTAACACATCTGCCAGCCGAGTCGCTGGGACTGCTGCCATTGTGCTTCTGAGGAAAGATTCAAATGATGTCCCCTTAGCATGTCTACCTTTCCTGAAGAATGAATGAATGAATAGTCCAGTCCCCTTTTCAATAGAAACCCAACCAAGCAACCAAAAGAGTGCACAATTTGGTCATGTTACAGGATGTAAAGCATGTGTTGTATTGTAATTTATATCATAGGCCACGTCAATTAAGAGTCCTTACTTGTCATGAGTGGCCATGCCCTTTTCGGAATAACGTGTGTCTTTGGCGTATTTGATCACCAGGCATTTATACTGGGCAATCTGGAAACGGCGAACTCTCCGCATTAGCTCAGTGCTGTAAAGAATATGGTCAAATACAATTAGGAACAACCATGTCACAAATGATCAGCCACACCGTCTAAGTAAAAGCATGAAGTGACCTTTTAGTGTCAGGAGTCTCAAGATGCTTTTCCACAGCTGTTGGTATTGTCGGTTTTAATAATAACTAATAAATACTTGGTTTTTCATGTCCATGGCTGGTTTTTCCAAACATGGCTGCACTCTGGGTGTATTGGTGAAGACCAACAATGCGACACGAGAAGTTGCTTTAAATGTTTGTTTCACAGAATAACGACAACGTGTCCATGCGTTATTCATAGGGACACGTGAATACACGCTTGAGTGTGGTGACCCCGCAGCGATGTGTGCATTGTCAACACACATGTTGACACACATGTGGGCCAAGGGTAGAGCTGAATAGCCCCCCTAAGCGGGCAGTGGGTCACTGTGTAACCTGCGTAGCCCAAAGGCAGCCCAGGTGAGTCGCTTCGTCTATCATTCAGTGACTAAAGTAGTTACGGTAAGTCTACTACCCAAGTCTACTACCCGTTATTCTAAACCCGTAACTAAAAGCCCCATACGCGGTAACACTGACGTCATTTTCGTAGGGAGAATGACGTTGTGGATATCTGAAATGTTCTTTTCGACTAGGAATAACTACTTACATATATCAACAATACATATTTAGTCTAGTTATTAAATCTTAATATAGCAACTTGCACGTTAACAACTTAAAATACATTGTGCATATATTTGACATGGACAATCATAGTTGTTGATAGTTGTCGAAATACCAATTCTACCCATCGTAAGAATGTTATTGTAGATATCTAACTGACCAGTGAGAATACAATGTTGATGAGGAGTAAAGCCCTTATGGATCTCCAAAATGCATGAAGATAGAAGGGTGGGTCGATGACATGTTATAACATTACATAGGTGGGGCTTTACAGAGCCAAGACAATGCCGATTTGGCGGGACACTACACACACTAACTTGTAACGTTAATCCTGCTATGTTAACTAGTGCACATCCATCAGCATCATCCATGTTATTTATGAGGACAAATGAATAATTGAATATGTATGTTACCTTTTCCCAGAGAACATTGGTCCAAAGATGACCTGCAAATGCAACGTACATATTGACACATATTAATAGACATAGTAAACATGACCACTACGTTTTTCAAGTGCCTATTCTTGTACAAAATAACAATGACATGTTATTCGATACGAATTAAATCTAACATTTTCACATTGCATGGTCATTTGTGCATGTTACGAACCTGGATTTGTCCCCTGGCTTTGTGGGGGGAATTAGGTAGAACCTTCGGAACATCCAAGCAGTCCATATTTATTTGAATAAAAGTAAATTATGGGATTACGCGGGGGAAATAAGGCGAAAAATAGGTTGCTTCTTGAGTAAAAGGTCTGGAGAGTCTATCTTTGGATTGAAAATCCCGCGCTGCTGCCCAATAAATAGTAGTTTCTTCTTTGAGTGATTTTGGAGGTCAATTTATCAGTGCAGTAGCGCCACCGTGTGAACAGGAGTATGACTGAGGGATCTTCCTTATCATTGTTAACTAAACACACCAACCAAACCAAATAAACCAAAAATAAATAACTATTACTATCAATTGTCGGCTGACAATGAACCCACCTCATCCGGATGCCTCTTTGAATTAATGTAGGCTACTACTGTATTTAATCCTGTATACCAATTCTCATCCTTCCATGAACTCCTGAATGCACTGGAATCAACATAAATTTAACTACTATCAGACGGACAGACAGACAGACAGACAGACAGACAGACATACTTTAATGATCCCTTAGGGAAATTGCCATCCTCTGGATTCTGAAGATTAAAAGATTTCAAACAAAATGTCTTGCCTATTGAGTTATGACACAATACTGCATATGAAGCTAAACAGATCAGAAGTGGTCTAAAGTGGTCACAGATATTGACGTGCACTTGGCCAACTCTCTGTGTGTGTGTGTGTGTGTGTGTGTGTGTGTGTGTGTGTGTGTGTGTGTGTGTGTGTGTGTGTGTGTGTGTGTGTGTGTGTGTGTGTGTGTGTGTGTGTTTAAGATTGAGACTTGACATTTGCTCGACAGAGTTTGGACCACGCTTCAGACCGAAAGAAAATATTAACCAAAATGTGCAATTTCTGAAAAAAGAAAATAACAAGATCGAACAGGACGCTTCAATAGTCAACATGCCTACGTCTGTTTGGGTTGAAAGGTAATACATGTACTTTTGTAAACGGGGAAGGAAACATCACAGCAACTTGTATGTCCAACTACTGTACACGACGTATAGGACCACAGAGGTAGAGGCAAGAGGTAGTCTACTACACCTGCGTTTTTATCGTAAAAATCTTCCATTCAAAGTGTAAATCAAAGCACAGTACAGCTTAAGAATCACACACGCACACGCACACGCACACACACACACACACACACACACACACACACACACACACACACACACACACACACACACACACACACACACACACACACACACACACACACAAATAGTTCTGCTTGTCATTTTTGATTGGACCATCCCGGGGAGGGTAGGCTACCGCCTACACTGTGCACCCAGACCGCAGACCTGACCGTTCCGTGTTTGAGAGCATGTCAACATGACCCACTGGCAGAATATGAAGAAATGTGTAAGTTTGGCGGCTACTTAAATATTGACAACTTTTTTTTTTAAAGGAATCGTCCATGTCTTGACCAGTTGTCCACATGCTGTTCGTCTTTGACAGGACCTGGAGCGGCAATACTCTCCTAGCCAGTGGTCACACCGATTGTCTGCAGACGACGTGATCAAATCCCACATTACAGCGCTGACAGAAGGTTTGTTGTTCGTTCACTAGAAGCGGATCCTGATTTATTGTTGACAAACGAGGGAATGGGTGAAGCGGACGAGTTTGGTAGCGTTCAAATTCTTGCCGTCATTCTGTTGTCTCTGTGCTCAGGGACAAAACGCGCCCGCGATCTGGCCCAAACGCTGCTCAATGTCCCATACGGAGATGGAGATGGAGAGAAACTCGACGTTTACATACCCAAGTCAAGCTCTCTGGGTAGGTGTGTGTGTGTGTGTGTGTGTGTGTGTGTGTGTGTGTGATCAAGATATAGTTGCACACACATTGACTTGACTGCGGTCACGCTATCTACGCTTCGAAACTCGAGTGCCCGTCTACATCGGTTGTACGGTAAAGTCCAAAAAATTACTTTCTTACATCAAAATCAGTTTTTTCTCGATAAAATCTGCATCGATCAGTTTCCAGCCTAGATAATTACCATCGATGATCGGGGGGAAAGTGGGTAAATACTGCAATGATCATGTGACTCTTACCTTATCCCTGATCGGTGGAATTGGTGGTGTTACAACTCTCCCTGTGTTACAACCATACCCGGTCTCCCCTACAAGTAATTTGACTTGGTGGTCGGTGCATGACAGTAAACAATAAACAATAGACAATAACAAACAATCAACACAGTGCAAGATGGCGGGACCTGATATTCTATAAAATAAAGTTAAGGAAGCTACAAAATGTTTTAAAGAGTGCAGTAGTGCATTAATGTGTAATTAGTTGTCTTGGGCAGGATGTGCGTTAATGTAACGTCGAAATACCAATTCTACCCATCGCAAGAACGCTTGAGTGTGGTGACCCCGCAGCGATGTGTGCATTGTCAACAGGGGGCACATGTGGGCCAAGGGTAGAGCTGAATAGACCCCATAAAAGTCACTGTGTAACCTGCGGAGCCCAAAGGCAGCCCAGGTGGGTCACTTCATCTATCATTCAGTGACTAAAGTAGTTACGGTAAGGAGCTATACAGGTCCTGATGGAACGGCAGATTGCAGCCGATCACCTTCTCCGCAGAGCGAATGATAGCTGCAGTCTGCCTTTTGCCTGTTGGCTCTGTAGGCGATTTGCAGGGGATCCAGGAGTGGGTCGACGACGGCTTTGAGGTGGGACAGGACAAGGCGCTCAAAAGACTCTATAACCGCTGATGTCAGGGCTACGGGTCTGTAGTCAAGTCCTGTGGTCTATCAAACCTCCACAGGGTGGATGATGGTGGAGGTTTTAAAGCAGGCTTGTACTCTATCCAGATGAGAAAGGGGCGTCGATGTGGTGTGGGAGTGGGAGGAGGAGAAAAAAAACCCTGTTACAACCATAAGAGACTTCAGACTTAACTTGGACTTGTGACCAAAGACTTGACAGACTTGCAAAAAAATGACTTGTGAGCATGTGTGTGACATACTTCTTACTTCATACTTGTATGCATACTTCTTAATTTTTAGATGTCTCTCTGGTTATCTATATCCATGGAGGGTATTGGCAATTTTTCAGGTAAAACACTACATTACACACTACTTTCTGTTCAGGTGCAAGGTCTTGCCAGTGTTTTCAATGCTGATTGTGTGCCGTTTAATGTACAGCAAGGAAGAGTCTGGTTTTATGGCAGTCCCAATGGTTCAGAACGGTGTTGTGGTGGTCGCCGTTGACTACGATATTGCCCCAAAAGGTATATGCCCATTTGAATATGGACTAAAAAGGTTTAAGCCAATATAAATATCTTCCTGATATGGACCTCTAACTGCTACTTCTTACTTCTAGGAAACATGGACTTGATGGTGTCGCAGATACGCAGTAGTGTTGTGTCTGTCATGCAGCAGTATTCGCATATCAGGTACTCAAGCTGTGTTTTCATCTGTGTTGTATGTCCAAGTGCAGCTTGTGCTGAAGGCCACCATTACTGATGTGACGGTTACTTGCCCGGATGTACGCTGAACCTGTCACACTCTCCCCACAGCGGTCTGTACCTCTGTGGTCATTCGGCCGGCGCTCACCTGGCTGCCATGGTTCTGTCTACAGACTGGGCCCAGTATAACATTACACCACAGATAAAAGGTGACACTTGGGTTGGGGGATGGTCTACACACTATATATCTGCACTTTGATCTATTGGCATTATTAGCTAAATAGACGTGTCACAGTTGCTCCTGCCACACACCACCTAGGTGCTTTACTGGGCTCCTCCCATGACCAAGACACAGGTTGATGTTGAGTCAGTTTATCGAGTTTGAGCTATATTGCATGCACAGCCGGTGTTCCATGCTGCCATGTCAAAGAACCCACGAGTGTGTTGTGGTGATGGCTCAACCTGTGGTGCATTGCTTGCACCACAGGTTGTCCAATGCACAACAATGCTTGTCCAATGCACCGCAGCAGGTGTGCCTTCTCACCCAGACCCAGAGTGGAATCAGTCTGACTTGGGCCAAGTGAGGCTGCTAAAACCAGCCAGCAACTATGCACACTCCACAATATACCTCACATCCAGGGTTCGAATTACACATTGGCCCTCAGAGGAGCCCTATTTTTTACAGTGTGCACCACGAATTTCCAATTCATATGCAGGCGCATTAAAGTGGACAATTCTTTAGAGCTCCCCCTGAATGTGTCAGGTCAGGCTTTCAGGGGTGCTCGTGACCCTTTCAGGGGAGCCGAGCTCCCCTTAGCACCCAGATTATGTGATACGAGCCTCATGTCATTCATGTTATGGATTTCTTCACTCGGTCTTTAATGAGAGTCGTGTCGGCCTCCACTTGCAGGCGCTCTCCTCGTCAGTGGCATATACAATCTGTTACCCATCCTTTCCACTGACACGAATGAGCCGTTGAAGATGACAGAGTGAGTTGGGAGGCATGAATCTCTCTCAGTATTTGTTGGGGGCTCTGGTCTGACACATCACACATATACATATCTCTTAGCATTTGTAAAGCTTTTTAGCCTGTCTTTACCAGACAATGACTTCTTCCTCTTCCTCGGCCCCATGTTGCTAGGGAGGTGGCCCTGAGAAACAGCCCCATGAAGCTGGTCCCAGAGGTGAGGCTGTCCTCCCCAAACTGCCACATTGTGGTCGCTGTTGCAGAGCACGACTCACCCGAGTTCCGCAATCAGTCGGAAGATTACTACAAGGCAAGTAGTCCCTCGTTAGCGCAAGAAGTCCCTCGTTAGCGCAAGTAGTCCCTCGTTAACAAGCAAACCATTTCCCTGTGTCAGAGGAGGACATCACCGAGGACACACTCTTTGAACCCGCTTTCTGTTAAGTGCACACCTGTGATTAATTGATGTGCTGTCACCTGGACAGAGCAGCACAGCTCCGTGTCAACGCACTACCTTTTGGTCAAATGTCGTTTATTACTTCAAATCCTTATTTGAAATAGTGATTTTGGTCTTTTCGTAGGATTTGAAAAAATCAGGACTAAATGTAGTTCTGGAGGACGTGCCCAACACTGACCACTTTGACATCATCGAGCAACTGACAGATGGGGAGTATCACCTGACACAGGTAGGCCAATCAGGATTTTCATTGTGCAAAATAGTTTTTTGGGGTATTTCTCCAAGGATATGTCTGTTTATATTTTACTTTTCAGATTAGAAAGTCCTTTTATAATTCAAATGTAATGATGACCCAAAAAATAATGCCACGGCATGTACATGTAAACCGACATGTCCACAGTGCATCTTAACCTCACTATGGTATTGATCCAAGTCTTTTAAATAAAAGTACTCCGTTCATACTTTTATTTTGTAAGGTGACTCTGGTATGTTTTACATTAGTTGAAGTGGTCATAGTCAAACTGGTACAAAACACGCCCTTCACTTGTTTGTTATTATTTTTTTGCCTGAAATGCCGCTGGTGGTTTAAAAAAAAAAAAATGTTTCCCCATAGGTACTCTTAAAGATGCTGGAGAAGAGCTGAGAGGAAAAACATCACACACCATCAACTATCAACAATCAACATATGAGCCACTGCATAGACCGCGGAACGTGTTTGAACAAGGGGGGGCCACAATCGCAAGAGGGGGTCACCAAAATTTTAGGTCGGACATGATGCATAGCCGAGGCTATGCACGGTACACGGACACGCACGTCATGTCAGCCAGTACAGAACAGCGCAGAATAAAATGCACAAGAAAGGTACCTCGGTGGTCGGTGGTAACGCAACTGAAACTGCTTGCTTGTACGTGTTTCCCACAGGATTTTGTAGACTATGGTGGGGGGCTCGCGATCCTCTAGGGGGGTCCGGGGGCATGCCCCCCCCGGGAGAAAAAAATCAGTAGATTTCATTTAAATGCATCAATCTGGTGAATTTTGAGAACCAATTTATGACATATCAATTACTGACAAATTACTTACAAACTGCTGGTACTGATATGAATGTTGATGATACAATGTGTCATACTAAATGGGGTTGAGGAGTTTTCAGAAAGCATTTATACAAAAATGACTAAAACACAGCGCTGAGCCTTTATACTAGCCTACTAGTGAACTGTCAAGCGCACAGCGAGGACGCGAGGACGCCTTGCCATGGCGATTGGGGGGGGGGGGGGACTGAACGTTGGGGAGCCAATCCAGCCGCGAGGATTTCCCCTTATATTAAACGCTGCAGCCCACCTGTGTAGGCATATTATTGAGCTGCTAGTGAAGTTTATTTGCCTTGGTCAAATGAGTCCGCCAGAGCTAGTGAGCGGAGCGGAGCGCTTTTTTTTATTTAGACGCCGGAGCGGCCGCTCTGTTCCGCTCCAGTTTCACTCCGATACCGCTCACACCACGAGTCTGAGGCATGCCCAAATCCAAACGTGTGTCTTCTTGTTGCATTTGTCTATCTATTAAAATAAATGTTCTATGACTGAAATATATTGCCGTTGCTCTTCGTTCTTTAGGATGTACGTTTTCTGTTCAAGGTGGCAATTCGTAGTAGATTATTTCTCCCTCATTTAAATTGGAGCGAGCGTGGAGCGATTTCAGTGGAGCGGCATGATTTTTAAGTGGAGCGCGGAGCGAAAATGAGCGGAGCCGTCGGACGCTATTTAGAGCGAGGAGCGGCCGACAGAACGGCCATCTGAGAGAGGAGCGGAATATTCGCACCGCTCAGCTCTGCTCACTAGCTCTGGTCCGGGAGGATATTGAAACTATGGCGGTGCGCCATAGTCTCGTCAATGTGTGGGAAACAGTAAAAGCACTATGAGAAACACTGAACACAGAGAAGTGCACGTTCTGTGGTGCTTGGTCAGAGAGAGAGAGAGAGAGTGAGAGAGAGAGAGAGAGAGAGAGAGAGAGAGAGAGAGAGAGAGAGAGAAGAGAGAGAGAGGAGAGAGAGAGAGATGAGAGAGAGAGAGAGAGAGAGAGAGAGAGAGAGAGAGAGAGAGAGAGAGAGAGAGAGAGAGAGAGAGAGAGAGAGAGAGAGAGAGAGAGAGAGAGAGAGAGAGAGAGAGAGAGAGAGAGAGAGAGAGAGAGAGAGAGAGAGATGCGGATGCACATCACTTTGTCAGGATGATTTTACTTTAAATGTCCAAACAGCCAACAACACTAATAACCCAAGTCCAAAATATGCCAGCACAGAAGTGCGCAAATTGCCCCATCAGATGATGCTGCGGTTTTTGATTGTTTTGCTTTGAAATATTCGAAAATTGGTTTGTGCCTTTTCATTTAGATAGCATCAGGCTATTCCACGCCACCGACAATCTCCGCAGTCTACCACAATCACTACTTCTTCCGCGCGATTTTCAGTGCTGGGCTGTTATAGGCCTACAATTTTGCAACATTCACGCATGACGTGTGACGTGAAAAAAATATTGTTTAGGAAAACGCTGGTTTAAAATATTATAGCATCGGTTGTGTTTAAGTTTGATCTTGTCGACAGGTTTTGAGTTGAAAAAAAAAAACTTGCAGGCCAAAATTTTTTTTTTTTAATAATCATTTCAAAAAGTTACCCGGGCCACGGCCCCCTGGCCCGGCCGCTTCCGCGGTCTGCCACTGGATGAAGTCATTGGCATACGACACACTCACATCCATTATGGTTATCAGTATATAATATGCACCAAAGATAGTAATTACATAACATATAGCCTACTCTTCTCACCTTTTGATCCCATTTATTTATTTCCAATTTCAGGTCAAATTTAGATATTACTGTGTTCATTAAGATGCCCGTAATACTTTGTCATATTTAGTTTAAAAGCAATTGGGCAAAGGTAGCTATGTCAGTATAACCATTACTTTACGTACACACCACACCGCCAGCGACTTGAGCTTCCAAAGATTCCGGAAGTCATTCACTTTCAATGGAAGCCGGCTTCTCTCAGCTGCAAGAAGCGGCAAATCCGTCGGCGTCGCGTTTTGGGCGTCTTGAGCGACTTGAGCGTCAAGCAGAAAGTTGAAATTGAGTTAACTTTATGGTAATGAGCTATGACGCTGTTCAGCGGCAAACGACCAATAACCATAGACTGCCAATAACCAATTGGAATAGACGTCCTTCGCGCGGGCGGATTCCCGAGAACATTCGATTCTTTCGAAACTTTCGTTCCTACCAAGACATTAGTTCCGAGAAAATGGAGGAGAAGCTAATCATTGCGGTTGCTGGTTTCCCAATCATTGACGACATGAGTTTGTTCGCATATGGCCATCACTCGACACAAGTGAATTAGCGTTTTATTTATTTAGGTTAATTATTCTCCCCTCCCAACCAAATGTGACCAAAACGGTTATACAATTCCTGTGATTATATATGTCATTATAAAAGGTTTCTAGTGTTGTATGTATTGGCCGTGCAGTGGCTGCTTGTGCTTTTTTTTCAATCTTGTGTTTCTGGCGCCTTGTTTGCTTGGCGGCTCCTTTAAAAGATAGAACGTGATTGTACATAGAATACCGCTACGTCAGAGCGGCCAAAGCGTCTGAAAGCTTCCCCCTACTTTTGACAAGCGTCCTTGGCGGGGGCTCTGGACCTCTGAAGCTCTTCTTGGAATGAAGTCGCTGGCGGTGTGTACGTACAGTTAACCATCTCACGGCTCAGCTGATATAAGGGATGACACGTTACTGTGTATTAAAAGAAAATGCTGCCTTCTCGGAATAAAGTTACATTGTTGTAATTTGTTAAATTATTGTGTGTGTGTTATATTGAACTTCACAAATGTTACCAGTTATTTCCTGCCAACTGTCCCACATGAAAACGACTATTTCCATTACATTTTTGTGTATAATAAAACAGATGTGCAACAGCATTTTAGGTCTTAGGTTTGTACTCACTTCCCGCAATGCTGTTAAATGTCAACGTCTAATACCGCCTCCCTTCTGTCAACCACAATGAGATTGTAAGTGTAAAATAGTCGTTTATTCAAATTTCTATTTGCCCGACAACTGCGCGACAAGTGTCACCACTCAGAGCCCACGGCACTCCGGGCTCGGATCAAAGTATCTGACATTCAGTACGAGCAAGCGATGGACCAGAGATAGTCACAAGGACTTGTTCAGTTCAACAGGCAAGCAACTGGGGGGGACTCCCAAAGCCGATCTAACAGGTTTGTTTAGTCGAATAACGTGCGAAATAGCGATAAATGGCGATTTATTTGAAGCGCAACACGCTTCGGGGGGAAAAGCCGACGTTACCGGTGACGAGGAATGCTAGCTAGTTAACGCCTGCGCTAGCTAACACGCTAACGATGTATCAGTGGAAACGACCCTTTGCCGTTAGCAAAGTTAGCAAAAGTCCGTTTCCCCCCCAAAACGAGTAGTACTGAGGGCATATTTCGCTTTTGCTTTACGCTTCACAGCACGGAGTAAGTTTGATTCACAAGCCGGTCAAAGTTGACCAAGACCCCGCCGACTGATTGCATTCTTTCCGCCGTGTATTCGTGGCTGTTTGCGAGGGGGGATGCGGGGTTGAGGGTCCATTACCCTTCGACTGGGACCCCGTCATCTTACCTGAATGGTTACCTGTAATGCTTCTGGGTCTTTTGCGATAAAGCTACACCTAAGTGCGTTTTGCGTGGTAATAGCTGAATGGCTTGGTGGTGGCATCAGTATTTGGTGGTAGAAGTAGTTTGTTCAGTATATGTATGCACCATTTGAATCATTCTGGGCCATATCCATACGAAATAGTTGTTAATTTCTAGAACTGTAATGGTTTCTGGTCACACTTGTTGAACTGCCATATGGTCATAGTTACTTTCTCATTTAGAAGGGATATGTCCAGGCTATTCCGTTACTATGGGTGGACTCTGAATAGTGCTGTGGGTGGAAACAAATGACACTTGCAACATCGCAATGACTTTGTACAATATATAAACCAAAGGGCTATAGTCTGTGGCTGTTGAACACAAACCAACAACATGTCGGGCAGGTTTTTCTGAACAAAGTCAACTGAGTAGCACACACTGTACAAACAGTAAACACAGTAAAAAGACAATAAAAACAAGCGTGCAGAATAAACACGTACAAAATCCCCTGGAGAATGGTTTGGGAACAAGACTAACGTGTTTTGTGAAACAATGTGCTGTGTGCATTCATCTGAACAGAGGATGGTCTATACAGTTTGTTTTGCCACAGCCATAGGAGGTAGCTTGTGGCCTACTTTCCTTGCATATTTAGTTGCACTGACAGAACAATAGACAAGGCTGATTATAAATAAACAATAAGCACATTCAACCCATCTTCATAACAATTCTGAAACAAACAATGAAAATAGTTTTGATTGTTTCAGATATGTTAGTTGTGTGCCACTAACTAGGTCGTTGCAACGTTGCAGTTTGAGGAGTGGTGCTGACCCACTTCTCTCCCACTCACTGTGTCTTGCCCACGCCGCTTGGTTCTCAGGTTGTGGCAGCGGGGTCAGCTCTGGATCGGGGATGACCGCGACTCGATGAACCTCTTTGGCCTTGCCGTCCAGGGTCTCTCCCCGGCCTTGGCGTCCATGACAGTCACCACCTCCGACCCGCGCTTCCACCCGAGATGGCGGGCCATCGCCCTGTTGACGCTGGTCGCCCTCGCGCTCCTCCTCTACACGTACCGGCCGGCGGCCGACGACGGCCCTGATGACCACAGGCACGGTTACCGCGGCAGCAAGTCTCAGGGCCCGGACGCTAAACGCAATGGCGGCAGCCACCGGCAGGCCGCCGCGGTGACGGCGTACAACGACACGTATCCACTGAGCCCGCCCCGGAGGACGGCGCGCGGCGTGCGCTACCGCATCGGGGTCATCGCCGACCTGGACACGGCGTCGCGGAGCTCCAAGGAGCAGACGTGGTTCAGCTACATGAGGAAGGGCCACCTGACGGTGTCGGAGAGCGCCGACCGGCTGGAGGTGGAGTGGGACCACGACGAGGTCACCCTGGAGAGCCACCTGGCGGAGAAGGGGCGAGGTGAGTCGGGAGGGGGGGGGGGGGGGGCGCTGAGGCACGGCAACCGTTCACCAAAACATCTTATTATGATTCTGATAAACATTATGGGAGGAACACTTTAATTGGTCTCATTTAAGACATCGATTTCAGCTCCAGTAACTGCATTTCATAGGCTGACTTAATTGCTCTAGTTGATTAAGTGCAGGCCTGCCACAATGCCTAAACTCCCACAGTCGGATGACTTGACATGTGGTTCACAGCATGCCATGCTGAAGGGTCTGATCTGTCCCTCTAGGCATGGAGCTGTCTGAGCTGGTGGTGTTTAACGGTCACCTGTACAGCGTGGACGACCGCACCGGTGTGGTTTACCGGATAGAGGGTAACCGAGCCGTCCCCTGGGTAATTCTTCCGGACGGCAACGGCTTGGTTTCCAAAGGTGAGACATGGCGCATACAGGGGGAGAACAGAGGGCGAGGCCTCCCGCCTCTCACTCAGTCAAGGGTTGAGGCGTGCTCAGGTGAATGCAAATCGTGTCCTCCTCGGCAAATGTTGTATTTGTGAATCAAATGTCCTCAAGTCGACTTGACCTTCAATGACCATAAAGGGGCGCTGCTCTTGTGGGCCCAGGGTTCAAGGCCGAGTGGCTGACCGTGAAGGACGAGCGCCTGTATGTCGGGGGCCTGGGGAAGGAGTGGACCACGACGGCCGGCGTGGTGGTCAACAACCACCCCGAGTGGGTGAAAGTGGTGGGTTACCACGGCGACGTGCAGCACGAGAACTGGGTGTCCCGCTACAATGCCCTGCGGAGCGCCGCGGGCATCCAACCCCCTGGTGAGGGCAACGTGTGTGATCCTTATGTGTGTGAACCCCTCAAGTGTGAGGTATTCAGATGTGTTTAGTCAAAGTCAAAGTAGCTTTATTGTCAACTCCTTCACATGGCAAGACATGCAAAGGAATTGAGACAACGTTTCTCACTCTCCCACAATGGAACAGATAAAGTGCACAGGGCACAACAGGCAGGACAAGACATTCCTAATACTAAAAGTGAACGTACAATTCCAAGCAGATAAGATTTTTTTTCTAAAAGATAAAAATAAATATGTAAACATAGTATTTAATTTATGTGCCGGTTGTCTTCAAGCACCGACTTGCACAAAAAGGGCGACGTGAAAAAAAAACACCGATTGATTGAGCCTGCTGGTGTCCTCCCTCCTCCTCCTCCTCCTCCTCCTCCTCTCCTCCTCCTCCTCCTCCTCCTCCTCCTCCTCCTCCTCCCTCCTCCTCCTCCCAGGCTACCTGATCCACGAGTCGGCGGCGTGGAGCGAGCGCCTGCAGCGCTGGTTCTTCCTGCCGCGGCGGGCTAGCCACCAGCGCTACGAGGAGACGGCGGACGAGCGCCGCGCCGCCAACCTGCTGCTCTCCTGCGCCGGCGACTTCAGCCAGGTCACCGCCGCCAACGTGGGGCCCCTCAACCCCACCCGGGGCTTCTCCTCCTTCAAGTTCGTCCCCGACACGGACGACCAGGTGGTGGTGGCGCTGAAGTCGGAGGAGGACGCCGGCACCATCGCCACCTACATCACCGCCTTCACGCTGGACGGCCGCGTGCTGATGCCAGAGACCAAGATGGGGGACGTGAAGTATGAGGGCCTGGAGTTCATCTAAGACGTGTCCGTGGTGGTGCCCAGGGGACCTTTTAGTGTGTGCGTGTGCGTGTGTTTTCATTCTTTTAGGCAAGGAATAGGTTGTTACAATAAGTGACTAAGTTAAGTTAACAGGGTAATCATTTCTATGTAGCAAAAATCCTGCACACTTGACGCGCAAGCATGACGCCCGGGTCTTTGTACGACGGGCCGAATGTGTACTGTCCCGGGCACTGTGTTCAGGGGCGACCAAGTGTGCTATCACTTCTTCAACAGTGAAACTTGGTCTCTGGTTAGACTAACGGGTACTTTGTACTGATTTTTGTGTGACAAAGGCAAAACTGTGTGCTTTAGTTTTTTTTTCTGTTGGAACTCCAATGTTTAACTCTTGGTGTCCAATCAAACCAAAACATTTGAAAATAACCATTTTATCTTTTTTACTCCAGTTGTTTAACATCAAACCAAAAAGAAAGAGTAGGTTTATATGGCATTTAATACAACAGTTATCTGTAATTGTTGTAGGGTTATCCCACCAAATATGATACGCTTAGCCAAAAATAAACATTGTTTGTACTTAAGCAGCCAGAGGAGGAACTGATGGCCAGAAAACGTAGAAGCAGTCAATGGAGCAGGCCATTATATTTTAGGTGCGTTGTTTTCTTTGTAATGACATTTTAGGATGTTGGTCGTCTGATAGCAGCCTAGTAGGCTCAGCGTCAGGACCGGATGAAGGCTGCCTCTGCTTTCACATCGTTCTGCTGGCAGCACAGCTAATGGCCTCGCAAGAACACTGCCGCACACAAAACCTGTGCACCGGAATCAAGGTTACTGCAGTCTGCAGGAGGACTAAACTGAGCAGAGTGTTCAATCCTCTTCTCCTTGAGACACCGTCTGTTTTTATCTGTTCAGCGCTTTAACTTTTTACTGATTTTTTCAGAAACAGAAATCAGAAGGCCTGGATGTGGATGCATTCATAAATAGCTTCCTTGTGTGTACTTGAATTCTACATAGAATTTTATATATAGATATATACGTCATCTATCTAGGTGCCTGTTTTAATGTGACTAATGCAATGGTCTACTGATTTCAAGATGTAAACCTCTTTACATTCATTTCATGGTGTCAGCATCCTATGATTTTAATCCTTGATATTGAACCCATGCTTAGCAAAGTAAGGTGCTATGGGAAGATTTGACTTAATAGTATTTTAACTAAAGGATTTTTAAAGCACAGAGGAGTTGATTTATTTAAAATATCTTTAATGTATAACTTATTTCTACAGAATAAATGGGAATTTATGGAATGGACAATGTTTCTCAAACGTTTTCTTTTCATATGCGATGTGTAATGATAAACGGCATAGTCCAAATATACCACACAATCAAACGTGTTTTATTAATCCTGGCAATGTTGTGAAATAATTATTGCAGATTCATTGACAGATATTCATAATTCACTTGACGCACTCATTACAGATCTGTCAACGTGCTTTAGTGCTCACATCTAAACATGAAAACTATCGACACTTCTTCACAAGGAAGTCCCCATTGCAATGACATCTTGAGGGGCACCGCCAATGGAATGGCTTGGAAGGAGCCCAGTTTAGTGTAAAAGTCGATCATTCTGCGATCAGTGGGCCGCAGCTCGCAGAATACTCCTCTGGAACCTGAGTGTTGGTAAAATATACACCAGCTGCTTAGAAGTCATCAGTTGATGTATTACATTTTCACTAGGGATGTCCGATATTGACTTTTTGCCGATATCCGATAGCCGATATTGTCCAAATTCTTAATTTCCGATTCCGATATCAACCGATATGGTATACCGATATATATACAGGCGTTTTTATTTTCGCCCAGACTAATTTTAGGTCCCATATCTCCTGTTGTGAATTAACACATCATCTATCTTTTATTGTGATGCCTCACTAGATTGCATTTCACAAATTAACACTGTCTATAAAAAATAAGGACACTATTTCAACTTATGGAAAAGTGTCATATTTATGCACAAGCACATTATCGGTGGTAAAACCGATAACGATATGAACCGATATTACAAAAATAGGCTAATATCGGCCGATATTATCGGTTGGGCCGATATTATCGGACATCCCTAATTTTCACTCATTCGTATTTTTTAAGGTGACAAAACCCACCGCAGCTTTTGATGGATGAGAGCAGACAGCCAATCATACGCTTAGCCGGCACCGGGTCGGTGACCCTGGGCAGCAGTTGCAGGGTGATCAGGGACGGGTACGCTCCCAGGACGGAATCCCACAGCGCCCTCTACAGGTGGGAGGCAAACAAAGGCAAACCACATACTTTCAGATTAGATTAGATTAGATTCAACTTTATTGTCATTGTGCAGAGTACAAGTACAGGGACAACGAAATGCAGTTGGCGTTCTAACCAGAAGTGCAAATGAGCGATTAAGGTGCAGGTTGAAATGCAGATTAAGGTGCAATATTGAAAAACAGGAAAAGTGGCAGTAGTTATTAAAGTGACGGTAAACAGTGCAAGTGGAGGTAGTGATTTTTGAGGTAGTAACGGTGCAAGTGGAGGTAGTGATTTTTGAGGTAGTAACGGTGCAAGTGGAGGTAGTGATTGTCGAGGTAGTAACGGTTAACTAACAGTAGCAGAAACAGGCTGTAAACAGTGTAAAACAATGTACAGGTAGTATAAAAATACTGTACGGCGTTTGCTCTCGACACCATAACGTCCCAGCCTCTGACAGGACCGGATGCCCACCTGAAGCTTGGCTGCGGCCTGGCTGCGTCAGTGAGTCCCAGGGCATAGCCACACACCCCCATGTCGTCCTCCAGGACAAACGCACACTGGCTTGAAGGAAGCAGCTCGGCTGCAGACAGGCTGGTGGAGATAGTTCCAGTGTTGGCGTTTTCAAAAAGGTTGCCATGGAAACCTCGAGGTGGAAGAATCTCGGGTATATGGACGCACACACTCACCCGTCGCTCATGAGAGGTTGCGCCGCTGTGGCCACTCCGGCCGACTGCCTCTCGTTGCATCTCCTTGAAGACCCACTTGACCTTCATCTGGAGAGTAAGTATGTCATTACACCGTGAAAGATGAACGTCACCGCTACGAACGCATCTGGAAGGCCTTGTACCTCGTCGTCAGGGCGGTACGGCCGTATGGTGTAAACCGCAGTCATGGGAGGGTGTCTGAAGAGGTCCCTGTTGCCGTGGCATGGGAGCATTCTCTGCAGTGGAAAACGTCAGTGAGAATTCCGTTGAGTTTTTATTATCCTTACTGGCAAAACCCTAATTCCTCTGTAAGCGCGCGCGCTCTCTCTCTCTCTCTCTCTCTCTCTCCTCTCTCTCTCTCTCTCTCTCTCTCTCCTCTCTCTCTCTCTCTCTCTCTCTCTCTCTCTCTCCTCTCTCTCCTCTCTCTCTCTCTCTCTCTCTCTCTCTCTCTCTCTCTCTCTCTCTCTCTCTCTCTCTCTCTCTCTCTCTCTCTCTCTCTCTCTCTCTCTCTCTCTCTCTCCTCTCTCTCTCTCTCTCTCTCGGCCAGTTACCTGGAACTCTCCAGAGAGTCCGCCTCGGAAGCCCCAGGGTTCGGGGTCTCCGTTCATGACCTGGGCCGCCGGGCCGCCCCCCGCGCCCCCCTGTGTGGAACCACAAACGGCATCACAAGCACTCGTCAGCACGTTACCCGTGGACACCAGCCATCGCAAGCACCGTACTCCATTTGCATAGCGCGCGGCCCCTTGCCTAGAGCCTTGATGTACGCGCGAGCCAGGCCCACGCCGCTCTTGATGTCGCAGATGTAGTCGTACAGGTCGTACAGGATTCGGCGGTTGGGGGCGTTGGAGAGGCGGTTGAACATCTGCACCACCGCCTCGCACATCTGGTCAAAACGCTGCGCCCTGGAGTGCCACTCCGCCGTCTTGCGAGAACACACAGAAAGACGGCCATATTGTCTGACGGGAAGCAAGAAAGTGGAAAAACGCAGAGCGTCTCTCGCGTGCAGCAGACCCAAGGAGTACCTGCTCCGTGTCGGCTGAAGCGGCGCTCCTGTGGTTCTTGAGCCAGTCCAGCTCCTGCAGCATGGCCTTGGCCGTCGGGCCGTACTCGTAGGGCAGATAGAAGAGCTCTGACAGCAGGTTCAGGTCTTCCAGGGTCAGGGGCTCCGCGGTGTACAGCTGGTTGTCCCCCGGCCCAGGGACATAGGAGCTCACGCCCGCATCCGTCTGCATGGGCTCCTCGTCCAGAGAGCCTTTCTTCAGGCCAGCTGGAGAGCTACGGGGACCTGGAAGTAGAAGAAGAATTACTCTTTTGATCCTGTGAGGGAAATTTGGTTTGGGAAATTCAAACCAAATTGTGAGGAATTGTTTGGGAAATTGTGAGGGAAATTCTCTGCATTTAACCCAATCGTGAATTAGTGGAACCGTACACAGTGAGGTGAAGCACACTAATACCGAGGCTGCTCCCTGAGCTGCCAACAGCGGCGCTCGGGGAGCAGTGAGGGGTTAGGTGCCTTGCTCACAGGCACTTCAGCTGTTCGTACTGGTCGGGGTTCGAACAGGCGACCCTCCGGTTACAAGTCCGAAGCCCTAACCAGTAGGCCGCGGCTGCCCCCAAAGTAGTTAAAAATAAACCAATGGGATTTTGATATGGAAGCTGCTCAGTACAGTTTGTTATACAGTTGTTGTCACGTGGACTGCTTGTACCTCCTGGTTGGTCAGTATTAAGGAACTCCTGTAGCCAATCGGTGAGGGCCAAGCTGAGGGCTTTTTGAGGACTGTAGCTGTCGCCCTGATCCTCATCACCTAAGATCAGAGAACAGTTGCAGGTTAATGATTTGTCTATTTCCACAGTCTATCTTTTGGTACGAAGAATTATAAGAACCTAGCAAATCAAAGCCCTGAGTCAATTTGTGCAAAAAGATATTAGCAGATGTTTGGATTGGGACTAATGCTATTTTGGGATTGGGACTAAACTATGAAAGTGACTCACTCATCTCCACATCTCTCTGTCCAGGGTCAGTGATGCTCTTACACCATGTGGCCAAAGTGTGGATGGCCACAAAGTTTGGGTTGAACTCGCAGTTGGGATTAGTAAGGACGCCTTTTAGTTTTGGAATCAGCGCAGATGGACGGTCCTGGGAACAAAGGTTATTGATCATGGGCTTTCAACTCTTAAAACAACACAAACAAATATGAACGTATATATATATATATATACAAAAAATATTTAAAAACAATTCTTCAATTAAATCATGCTTATGGCCTAGCTCTAAAATAGTGATCCAGTTAATGGGATGTAAACCCTTTACGGGTTGACTGTACCTTAAACGGCCCCAGAAACAGCCTCTGGGGGTCGTAGTCATTGGCGTGGATGTTGTCCCAAATGACTGGCGCCCTCTTCAGCACAGAAGACACCTCTTCTATGGACTCCACAGAGATGACGTGGGACACCACTTTGGGACCTTAAAACACCCCCCGCGCACACACACACACCTCAAGGTTTTCATAAGGGAGGGAGGGAGGGAGGGAGGGACAGAGAGAGAGAGAGAGAAAAATAGGCCCCCAGAACAGGACTCCAGTGCAAGTTTTCCTTACCAGTCCACAGCACATCGATGCCCGGCAGCAGAGTGTCCCCAACGGTGTGGAGATAGGCAGACTGGGACACACTGGGTTTGCAGAACGCAGCGCAGTAATCTGGAGAAAACAACTCTCAAGCTGAACTTAAAGGTGCTTTATGTTACATTGACAGTGAGTGGTTAAAATGGCTGCTGCAGTCTAAGCTGAACTTAACTTGACAAACCCTACTCTGAAATATGATCAGCTAATGTATGCGTCTGCAACTAATTTGTCGGTTGCCAATTATAAACCAGCTCGTGTGGCATCCGTCTTGAAATCCTCGTGTGCTCTAAGCTGTCTCCATCTTTTCAATGCCACTGCCAAGATGTCCCAGTGTTTCAGCACCACTTTGGTCATGGAGCGTTTTCAAAAGAGGACGAGGCTTTATAGGTCAAGTAGAATGTAGAGCAATCTCAGTTGATCCAGTTCGTTTGCTTGCTTGCTTCCATGGCTGCAGAATGCTGGTGTTTGTGTGCCAATGTGTTTCATCTGTGGAAAGCCGGGGTACTCGGAGAATAGTGAATCATAACACACACAAACTAAGACGTTTCGAACCGGAAGTGGGATTTCAAAAGGAGAAACCTCTTCTCAGAGAGGCCAGTATTTCGGCATGGCATGTTTCCTAAATCCCTGACATTTCATGTTCATTTTATGATTCAGTGCAGTATATCTGAGACATATAGTTCCTTAAATGAAAACACATTATTCTAACGGACGCATGCATAAAAAAAACACTTCCTCATCCTGCACACACCGCCATAGACTATATGTTCATCATTAACCAACGCTCTGATTCGGCCTAATCCCCGGGAAATGGACGCCCGAACGCCGACCGGCAACAAAGGCTGGGCTGACCTGTAGGACAGAAGAGGAATGTCTGGGGCTCCCCCAGGTGCCGGTACACCTGGTTAGTGATGGCCACCTGGGCGTGGGCGAAGGAGCTGAAGGCCTGCTTGTCTGCCGGGCACATCTCCGCCTCGATGTCGTCGAACAGCAGGGAAAACGACCGGCAGCCAAACCCACGAACCTGGAGGTCCACAGCAGACGTTTCTCAGGTGACTTTACAGCAGTCACTCACAAAAATAAATAATAAAAACGTATCAACACTTATCAACAAAGATGATCTCTTCATGTCTAAATGAAAGGGTGTAGTTCCAGTGCAGAGTTGGTGGGTGGGTGTAATCTGCATCAGTCAGCAAGGCAGCGCGTCACAACTGCGAGGTGCACATTGATCTGTGAGGAGCCATATAGGTGCACTGTGGTTGGACACACTGTGCTGTCGGCAAATTGAAGTTAATTCAGCACTTGTATTAAGGGGGGTACCCTACATCTTTTAAGATCCCTCTTAAACAACGTCTCAAGGCAAACTAGAACACTAGAACCGCTTCTAACCCAAAATGTTGTACAATGCATTGTCTCTTTTAGAAGAGCATTTTTGCAGAACTCTGGCATGTGGCCCTGTGTGTGCGCATGCAAGGCATGAGGATGTGTGTGCCCGATTAAAAGCACTTGTGTCATGTGTTCTGCACACACTAGTGTTTTCATATCGTATTTTAGTGCTCCATCGGTCCTTTTCAGTGTTATAAAGAAGGCCTTCCTCCTGCGATATGATCTCCCCGTGGCCAATCATTCCAAGTCCAATAAAAGTGAAATTAGGTTGCAGTTATCTTAACCATCTTATCTCGTGAACTCAGTCCACATGCATGCATCTAGCGTGCCCTACCTGATCCAGCTTCATCTGGAGGGCAGAAATCTCCTTGGGGTTGGAGAAGGTTATGTCCAGGCCTGGAGAGATGGCGTAGATGAA
The DNA here is from genome assembly GCA_036785325.1 of Urophycis tenuis. Lineage (NCBI taxonomy): Eukaryota > Metazoa > Chordata > Actinopteri > Gadiformes > Phycidae > Urophycis > Urophycis tenuis. Next base: position 17,004,522 of record JAXIVH010000001.1, read on the forward strand.
CTCCACGTCATGCTCCTTGGCTGCAGAGATCAACGCTTTCAGTTGCTCTACAAAAACGAGGACGGAGACAATCATTAAAAAAAAGCTCACATTTTAATTCAAGTGTTAGCATACTTTAAACTAAACACTGATTGTTAAATCGCTAATGGTAGTGTTTATGATGATTAGAAAGATTTTGTTTTCATACACGTCAAGACAAAAACAACAATTCATATTGAATGAGCAGTAGGGTACAGATAGGTTGAAGGTGCTCTGTTGAAATTGTAAATCATTATGGTAGATAAGTGAGGGATGGTAATTGGTAAAGTGTGTAGCCTACCTGCTTCTTCGACCGAGTACAGGTCCCTCCAGTACATTCGGTGTTTGTAGTCGTCCTTGGGGGCATACAGGTACGTGTTCAACCCCCACTTCTGCTCCCTAATCAATAGACACAACTTTTAAGTCAAAGTATCGTGCAAACATGTAGCGTTAGGGTTTTGCACAATAGGAGAATACAATTGTCTTTTTACCTTTTGAAAAGTTGCGTTCTTTGCTCCATGGTCCATGGTCGCCCATAAAAGCCTGACAAGCAAGTATAAAAAAAAAAAAACATTAGGTGGCACCGTTTCATTAAGTTGTCTACAAAATTAATTTAACAAAATGTGCAATAAATGTGCTGCCAAAAAGGCAGACTTACCTTCTACGACCCCACTGATGAACCGCTTTGTGCCACTTTTGGAGACCCCTGTCACGCCCGGTTCGGACATAGTTGTGTTGACACGAAATAAACACAACCTGTACTCTTATAGTGCAGAGGACGGATCGTAGAATAGCGATGGCACACCAGACAAACACTGTAGTTACCACACTGTGATGTGTCACTTTTTTTGTAGTGCTCCTCCTAACACATGCAATAAGACGGCTTAAGTAAATTGAATGTATAATTTTATTGTGGATATTGGCAAAGTACCAGGGAAATACACCTTTTTACAACGCCTAAAGTCCATAAGACTGAAGTCCATGTCGACCATGGATGCAGATGTAAACACTATCGCTTCACCCGTCGGCGCTGCAATTGACTGCCGGGTTAGCGTTTTAAAGAGACAGTACGCATTTTATTCAACATAAGTATACACTATAGATATCCCCCGTTTTGTCCCTTACTCTACGATTGCACCCCAAGCCCAACTTAACTCAGGGGTGTTGCAACCATTGTAAAAGCAGTTACATTGGGCCTACTTTTATACTAAATTCGTTTTCAATTATTCTTCAATATATAGCACTGAATATCAATAAACCCTTACCCAGTTCCAACGTGTTTATCTGCCATCTAAGAGATAAAGATCCCATATAAAAATAATCGAAGCAGAGATGACCATCTGTGTCTATCTATTGTGTATAATGTATAAAACCAATAAGATAACAGCACCCAAAATACTCCGCTGTTACAAATGTTATAGGCCATGTTAAAAACTTGATTTATATAGATTTAAAGTCATGCTTTATTATTATTACATATCACTACTCATGATTAACATTTCCATTTTAAGTGAGATGATCTATTATAAAAATGCAAACCAGGTAACTTTGTAAAACTCTTGTCAATACTTTTAATTAGATAAAATAACTAGCATAAGTTAATGTCATTCATATCTCTGAGTAATTTATTTATGTAATTTCATAAAACCAGAGAAACACCTTTCCCCCTTTCAGAGTTAAACCCAACCCAACGTCTTTCCTCCCATATATACAATATATCACGTACATACAAAATATTAACAAGAACAGCATCACAAACACAAACATTTCCAATACACATTGTATCTCGTATGGACAATCAAAACAGAATTATATGTCTGCATGCATTGTGAGGTGAAAAATATATACAAAAATGTGCCATGAGGCAAAATGAGTGCTACAAAAGTACAGTCCGAGGCATGCCAGAGGTCTGTTGGTGGTCCCCATCAACGCCCGCCCACTGCAGGTACACCGTGGCCCACCTGGCCCTCGCTAAGTCTTGGCTCCCTTCTGGGCCTGCTTCAGTAACGAATCAAAGTCCAGATCTTCAAACCTGCCGTGAGCCTCCTCGTCCTTGGTGGAGTCTGGGGGGAGGACAGAAAATTAATTAAACTGTGATACAAATCCATGTAGATTAAAAAAAAAAAAAATGATGGGGGGGGGGATTCTGAGCCTTGTGAGACCATCCTGACGTCACATATACAGGTTCTGTTTCTCTCTGCAGACCGGCCTGGCCTCAAACCTTTTTAAAAAGCTTAAATATGACGGGACCAATCAGTGCTCGGGGGCGGGAGTTTCAGTTCATAACGGACGTGGGGCTCTGCAGTCTGCAGAATTTAAAAACAATGGTGGCGCCTGAGGGAAAAGGTAGAAATCGATGTGAGCAATCAAAACCGATGTGGAAAGCAATCGCTGCCAACCCAGCCAAGGCCAAACAAAAACCTTGAACACCACTGTGGCCTCGCGAGGCTGGAAGATTCCGCCTGTGAAGAAGTTTCTACGTCTGCCCTGACCCACCGTTCTCCCTCGGGTCGGGGGTGGGGGGGGGGGGGGGGGGGGGGGGGGGCTGCACAGCCAGCAGGGTCGGCGGTCTCATCACTCTCGCGTCTATTGGGGTGACTCGGCCTTTAGAGTGCGGATCAGGACAGAATTTTCTGTCCGAGCCCGGCCCGCGTCCGACAGAACAGTAACCGAACCTGACCCGAGCCCGACAGGCACCATCAAGCTTTTTATGGCAACAAACAGATGAGCGCAACATGCGCGGGGTTAACGCGCGGGTAAATAAAAAAAGGCCTTTTAAAAAAGGCCTTAAAACGCATCTTTTTTAGAAAGGCCTTTGGATAAAACTGCTATTTTAATGTTTACTCTGCTAGTTTTAAAGTCTTTAATGTTGTTTATATCCTTAAAAAAAAGAAAAGAAATTATTATGTGCATTGTAGCACTTTGAGGTCATTGAATTGATGTAAAGTGCGTTATAAATAAAATGTATTATTATTATTATAAAAAATGTCAAATCGCGTAGATCGCGTAGATCGAGCACCGACCCGAACCCGAGCATCATTTCTAAATCTTTGTTCGAACCCGTCCCCCGGCGGGCGTCCTACAGGCCCCTCACCCAGGTCGGCGTAGTCCGACTTGCAGAACTGCCGTCGTCCCCCGAAGCAGATGTCGAAGGGCAGCTCGTCGGGCCGCCGCAGCTTGCTGCCGTTCTCGATGGCGGCGAACGCGTCCTCCATGTGGTGGAACGTCACGAAGCCGTAGCTGTCGCTGCAGGGAGGGGGGGGGGGGGGACGAGAGGCACAACGGTGAGCAAAGGAAAAAAAAAAAAAAAACGATAACCACGACAACGTTGACAGTTAACGGTTTCCTCACCGGCGGTCCCGGAAGTGAAGCGAGACGCTGTCCACCGCGCCGATGAGGGAGAAGCGCTCGCGGAGCTCCTCGTGGGTCATGGTTCTGCGGATGCGGCCCACGTACACCACCCGCCGCTCGTCCTGCAGGGAGGCCGCCGTTAAGGCCGGGTTATGCTTCCTTTATGCTTCCGCGTCGACGCAACGCTGGGGGGTTGCGGACCCCTTACGGACCCTTTACGGACCCTTTACGTCCTTGACGTGCACCTCCCAAAAAATCCTAGACGCGCGGATTCCACTCGTAAACACCGTGTGATAAATGCTTCGACTGATTGGCGACAACATATATACATATATATATATATATATAAAACTTTTGCCTTCATTTCTGTAAACTTTTTTTTAACTCACTAGTAATCTGTATGTAATGACCAGAATGGTCATTCTGGTCCCTCTACCAGTGTGGCAATGAATTGCATTTTGAGACGTAAACCCCACGTAAACCCCACGCAGAACCATCATGGGCTCATGACTGCGTCCGAGCAAACTGCGTGGCCATTGCGTGATCACAACGCGATCCCTACGCAGAAGCATAACCCAGCCTTTAGCGTCAATCTGAGACACGCTTCACCGCGGGCAGGTCGACGCGCCGGACCCCCGGCTCAAAGGGGGGCCCGTGTGCTCGCCATTAGGGCTGGCCGATAACACCATCGGGGAAAATGTTTAAAAAATCGCCCATGCTAACGAGGCGAAACGTGAGGTTTTTTTTTTTTTTTGGTAGATATTTTTGAGTCTCGTTGTCTCTCTACCTACAAAAAAACAAAACTACACGGACAGCCAATCCTACAGCGGATAAACAAACACACTGGTTCCTGTTTGTTTCTGGCCCCTCCCACGCGCGGCAGTGACTCAGTGGGTAGAGCGGGGGGACAGAGCGGGTCGTCCACCGACCGTAGGGTCGGCGGTTCGATACCCTCGATTCCCCTTCCTCCGACTGTCCGCATGTCGAAGTGTCCTTGAGCAAGACACTGAACCCCAACTTGCTCCCCGGGCGCCTAACCTTGTGGCCCCACTGCTCCTTTGTACCATAGTATGGGTCAAATGCAGAGAACACATTTCGTTCCCATATCTTAAAAAATAGGGATGCACCGATACCGATACCAGTATCGGGTATCTGGCCGATGCTTCATTAAAATACTTGTACTCGTATTCGTTTTTGAATTGCCGATACCACGCACCGATACCACTATGCCAGTAGCCTACATCAAACCGGCCGTAAGCAGAGATGAGTTATCCTACCTAACTAACTCGGGGGAGATAATGAATTAGCAGAAACTCGGAGATTCTGCCAAAGGCTCGTGTGTGTGAAAGTTCGCTGCGAAAAGACGTAACAGTAGGCTTAGTCATGTCAGCGATTTGGGCATATTTTAAGATAAAGCGTCATCCGGCAGACTGTAAGATCTGTAATGCTACGGTGTTGAGAGGCGGAAAGGAAAGTACTTCCTTTAATACAAGCAATCTGATAAAACATCTTAAGACGCACCATAGTGCTTAGTACACAGAGTTCACTAATGCTAGCGGTGTAAGACCGAAGCAGCCAACCTTATGACGTCTTGCAAAAGCGAGAGAAAATGTCCAAAGACAACTCACGGGCAATAAAAATAACAGAGGCACTTACTCACTTCATAGCGCTCAATGACCAGCCACTTTGTTGTTGATAATGTCGGATTTCGCCGTCTTCTAAAAGTGCTAGAGCCCATATATGAGATTCCCAGTCGCCTCTACATCACCGATGTGATGTTGCCAAAGATGTATGATAAAGTGAAAGATCACGTTGACGTCATTTGACAACATAGTTTGTTGATTTGTTTAGCCTTTCTGAAGAAACATGGGAATAGTGCCACATGGTTTGTGTACTTGAAAGAAGGATACTTTTGATAACTGAAACGTGATAATGTGCTTATTACGCAATAGTTCTGATCACTTTTTGTGATTATTTTTGTTGTTATTCGCTTTATCTGGTTATATTTACATTTTGTCTAATGTGATGGCATTTTGTCTTTGAAGACTTTTTTTGTTAAAACCAGAAAGCTCTGTTTAGTTTTGGCTTGGAATAGCCTGTTCATTTGGTATAGCCTTACTAAAAGCTTGACATAATCTTCAGAGGAGAAAATAAAATCTGCCTTAGAGACCAAATCTAGAAAGTATCGGTATCGGTACTCGGTATCGGCAAGTACACAAATAAAAGTATCGTATCGGTTTTGTAAAAAAGTGGTATCGGTGCATCCCTATTAAAAAATACTGAGAATAACCACAGTTGAATCTAATCTAATCTGTGGACCACCGCGCCACTACGCATAAAACCAGAATGCAAGGAAAACTGTCGCCAAAGAAAGGTCACGCCGCTTCGGTTACTTGGAAACGGTTCAGCCGCCTGACGACTGAGCCAGCAACAGGCTGGCAGAGCGGGAAACACCACTAATCTCCTCCGCCCTCGCTAACGGCACCACCCTCTGCTGTTTGCGCGATGCTATCTTTCTAGCGTCAGCCGGCACGTCATGCAAACAACAACAAAAACAGTGCAATTATACACTATGTCGCTAAAGATATGGTGCTGATAAGCACGGTTGAAACATGTATTAACATTCTATTTTATTTAATCAATGTCAGTATACCACTTGTAAAATGTTGGAGAGACGTTATGCTATTAAACATAGTTAACCTTCTGGTTTCATTAGTACTATTAAATATACGTTGTATATATAGTGAGAATTATCGGTCAAGCGATAATCAAGCAATCAAACTTCCAGCCCCACTCACAATGGCTTTCAGCTTATGGGTGCGCGTCTCCTGCCCTCTCTGGTTCCGTGCTGACTCCTTGCTTCTGCTGACAAAATACAAAATGATTCTTTAACAATTAGAGAAATGACTCAACGGTGTCCACACATCTACGGCCGTCAGGCGCGGAACATGAACACCTGGCGAACAACGTCAGCAGATTGGCTCTTTGTACCAACCTGCACACCTCCCCTCTCCAGCGCTTCCGCTGGTTCCGAGGGGATCGGGATCTGGAGCGGGACCCGGACCGGGACCAGGACTTGGATCTGGACCTGCTGTAGGTGAAGTGGTACCGCCGCGGCGGGGAGCAGGAGCCGGAACTCGACGACGAGCAGGGACTGCTGTCCGAGCGCCGGGGGCAGAACCTGGCGGGACGGGGAACAAGACGGACCCGAGGGTGAATTCGAGGAGCCGGAGCGGTCCGAGCAACAAAGAGGGGCGACGGGGGAGGAGGGTACGCGTACCTCTTCCTCTCGGGGGAGGGGCTGCAGGAGCTGCCGGACGAGGAGGAGCAGGAAGACGACGACGACGACGACGACAACGAGGAAGAAGGGGAATTTGACCCCGAGTCCGAGCGGCGGGACTTCCGGTACCTTCTCGCCGTCTCCTTCTCCCTCCCCCGTCGGGGGGGGCTGGGGGGCGGGGCCGCGAAGAGGCACCGCTTCATCCGCTCTCCCGCCGGGGCGGGACGGTGGTCCGGCTCCGCCCCCGGGGGGAGAGGCTGAGCCGCGTCCGCGGGGAGCCTCGGGTCTGAAGCGGCCCGTCGGCTCTCCGGCACATCGGCGCGTTTTGGAAGCACGTGGGCCTGACAGGGCGCCCGGGGCTGGGGTGTATCCACAGGGGGAGGAGGCAGCGTGTCCCGTTGGCTGCACCCTGTGGCGCTGACTGGAGGGTCCCGAGGGGCGCAGTAGTCATGGTCAGAGGCCACGTGTGAGGAGGACGGGTGCACCTGAGAGGCCTGCCCGGCGCCAGCGCCGCCGGGCTTGGAGGGGCTTTGGGTCAGCGTCCTCTTGTAGGGCAGAGGCTGGGGGTCGATGATCTGAATGGACCGGGCCCCCGGGGCCTTGGGTTTGACGGGCGGCCTTCTCTGAGCGCAGGACGGGGGAGGCTTCCACTGCTGTTTGGCGGGAGGCGGGTCCTGGGCGCCGGGGCGGGCGGCGGCGGCGGTGCCGTCGGACTGGATGTCCGCACTCTCCGTTTGCGGCGCAGCGGGGGTCGCGTCTGTGGCCGCGGGGACGCCGGGAGGCGTCCGGGGCAGGCGGGCGCCAGGTTCGGCGCCGGCTGGTTCGCGTTGCAGCAACCCGAGCCCTGCGGACAGGAGGGACAGAACGGCCAGAGGTTAGATGCACTTTCACGAATACACCGGTGCGTGTTGCATTTTGTTTTTTTTGTTTTTTTTACATCCAATACAATTCAGAACCGGTTTATGCAGCGATTTGGGAAGGGAAGTTGGCACGACGTCCTTAACACTTACCCACTGCGCTGCTGTCACAACTGTCTGCATAAGATCTGGTCTGGAGAGTCAGACAGTCGTCAGAACAGCTTTCGGACGCTCCCTCCTGCTCTGACATATTCACTTTGGCTGAAGGAGGAAAAGAAGACAGACAATGGGTTAGGGTTGACCATGAGGAAAACAGTGACTAGTGAAAACAGTGAAAAATGACTAGTTTTATACATATACTTTGCTAAATAGACTGAGCAGTAGAAAACATTTTTGTTTTAGTATTTGTTCTAAAGATATCCAGTAAATATAACTTCTGAACTAGTTTCCTCGGCGGCAGCACATGGAGAGGTGCATTGTTCACGTTACTGCCACAGCAGTTCATGAGCAAATTGAGTTTAAGGTCAAATGGAGCTTCCTGTAGGGCGGTGCTTTCATTACAGTGAGTCATTCCCTACCAACCTTGTGTTTCCTCAAACTGCTCCAGCAGACTGGTCAGATCGGTGGCTTCGATTCCTACAGCCAAACAAGTCGAATGGGTTAGAAAAAGAAAAAAAACACATTTGCACTTGACACACCCAACACCGTGCACCACACACACACACACACAGACAGACGCACGCACGCACGCACACGCACACGCGCACACGCAGACACACACACACACACACACACACATACACACACACACACACACACGCAGACACACACACACACACACACACAGAATGAACCCTCACCCGAATCCCCAGGCAGGACGGAGACCCCGCAGCCGGGCGGAGCAGAGGGAGGCGGGGGTTCTTCGGGACGGGTGAAACCGGGCGTCGCCGCCGTCGCCTCCTCCTGCTGGACCGCCAACGGGAGAACGCTGCCAGGGGCGGGCGCCAGGACGCAGTTTCCCAAAGGGGAGGGACGGGCGCCGGCATCCGTCGCCGGACCCGGGTCGCGGGCCGGAGGGGCCTTTGGTAAAGGCTCCTGCATGCATTCTGGCGCCTTTGGTTCCGTCGTCTCTGAGGCGGGCGCGGCGTGTGTCGTGGGGCCCGGTGGCGGCGTGGCTGGTGGCTGAGGAACATCAACCTCGGTTCCCTGAGGGAGCCCGGCGCCGTCGGCCCGGTCGGGATCCGGGCCAGGCGGCGGCGGCGGCGGCGACGACGACGTGGACATCGGCACCGCGGAACGGCGCTCCATCTTTGCTAGCTGCTTCCGAATCTCGTGAAGCAGGCCGGCGCTGGGGAGGGCGCCGCGGGGGGCTCTGTGGTGGGGCTCCGTCGGGCCGGACGGTACCCGCCCGCAGTCCGCCACGCTGGTGGCGGCGGGCCTCGCGGCCGGCATCGGGAGGAGAACCGGGTTGGGCGGGTCACTACTCACCGCCGCGGGCTTACCGTCCGCCGCGGCCAACACTGGCCCGGCGGGGGAGAGAGCTGGGGGGTCGGCTCTGGAGCGCTTCGACCTGCGATGGTGGCCGCCGCCGGACGGGGTATGGCCACTGGCGGCTTTGCCCCTGGTGGTGCCACGGTGTGTTCTCTGTGTTCCCTGCAGACAGAGGAAGGGAGGCAGCTCCCTGGGGGCTTCAGACAGTGACGGCCACTTGGTGGTGTTGTTGTTGCCTTGTTTCTCCGCCAGGGGCTGTCGCTTCTGCCTCAGCTGTCTGTACTGCTGCAGGCTGAGGGGCTTGGGCTTGACCTGGCCCGGTGACGCCGCCGCGGCTGTGTTAGGGGTCACGTTGGCCTGCTCGTCGCCGGGTCCGCCGGCGGGGGGTTCGAGGGGGGCCGGGGCGGCGGCGCCGACTGGAGGGAGGAGAGCCTCCGTCTGCTCCTGTTCCTCCTCCTCCGACATCGGCTCGTCTGGATCCGACTCCCCGCCCTCGGGCTCGCCGATGCTCGTCACCAGGACGGGGCCGAAGCTCACCCGCTTCTTCTCTTTGGCCGCCTGGCTTTGGCACGCGTCCCGGCTCACCAGCGCGCTCTTGAGTCGCGCGGCTTCCTGCTGCCCGCCGTCCCCGGCCTCGTCGTCCAGCAGGTCCACGTCCACGTCCTCGTCGCTGTCCCCGGAGGGCTTGACGTACTTCAGGATCTCCCCCTGGGACGGCAGGGCGGGGCTGGCGCTGGGCCTCCTGGACCACGACTTGCTCTCCTCCTCCAGGTGCACCTGGAGGCAGTACGGGTGCATGAGCCTCACCAGGTTCACCAGCGACGACGTGGAGGCGAAGATCTCCACGTCCCGCTCCGCCCTGACTTGGAGCGAGGCCGTGCAGTGGAGCGCCTTCTGGTACGGCGTTCTGAGCGGCCGCGGCGCGCCGTGATGCCTCCTGGTGCCGTGGGCGTCGCCCTGCTCTTCGTCCCTGCTCTGTGTGAAGACCACGGCGGACGATCTGAGTTTAGGCCTCCGCTGTCGGTCCTCCTGAAACAGGAGAGGAACGGTGAGGGACACTGACTCTTGTCGACCACCACCAGCCTCACTTGGTTAACGAATCTCAGGCCACATTTTCCTGTGTGTTTATGATGTGTGTGACGGGTAAGAGGAGGGATGTGTCAACCTACCGACAAAGAGTTCCTGGCCTTCTGGTCTTTGAGATACTCAGAGTCAGGAAGGGTGTCGAACGGAGACAGAGTGCCTCCATCGTCTTCCACGCTGTCCAAGATCTCCGTTAGTGCGGTCAAAAGTGAAGATTCACTCTCCTCCTCGACATCAATCTTATCCTAAACAGCAGGAAGACAAGGATTATGTAACCTTCTTTTCACATGACATATGCTTATATGGGTTGAATGTAAAATATAAGGTTAACAACTGTAAAGGTATATAATAATGTTAATTCACTTTTACATGCATGTTATGTTGCTCATTCCTCTTGTGTAAATAAACTGTCATGTCAATTCTGAACACTCCACACAAGCACAGGTTGTGGGGATTACCCACAATGCAACGTGGGTAACGAAGTTACCAGCAACAGTTACTGGTCATCCCTTTGTCATTACATACATTTAGACTTTTTTTAATTATTTTTCATAAATACTATGATTTGGTTTCATTTCCAAGTTTATTTAATCCTTTCAAAACAATATAATACATCTTCCACATCAGATACAACTCCAGTAATGACAGCATTCGGCATGCTGTAACAGACCTCTGATGCAACTGTTGAGTCTTCAAAGATGGCCAGGATGGAGTGGTCCATACAGGACTGTGTGTTCATCATCACACCTGCCAGGTCTGCTTTCATCAGGTCCATCTGTCGGGGGGGGGATTCATACATTTGTTTTCAATCAACTTAATGAATGTTCAACAGACTGACATAAATAGCTATATTTATCTATATCTAATTCTACCCTGCTATGCAATACACTTTTTTTTTTTTACATGGTGCTACCTGGTATTTTTACATGGCACAATGTTCTTCTGCCTAATACATGTATTAACATGTAAACATGCATGTGGGATAAAGGCCTTGTCTTGTCTTGTAACATCAGGGACCATGATGGAAATTAGTGTTTCACTTTGACATGTTTTTCTATCCCTGTATATGTCTTTACTCCAAATAAATCAAATCAAATCAAAGGCCGAAACACTTCCCGCAAGAAACGAATTGCATTATCCTTAATACCATTGTGCTATTGCGATACGCTTAATGATTACAGATCTACAGCGACAGTGGGGAGATAAGGACACGGGGAGATGTGGGTGGGCTTTGAACTCAAACCGCGGCTATAAAAGCTCTAGGCGGCGCTTGTCTACCTTTCAACTCACACACATGAACGAACACCTGTGAAAATATATGTCCTACTAGACCTGCAGCAGGCAAACTGAACTATAAATCAATAGATGCTATTGTCACTAGGCACCGACAGCTCGAAACGAGATTACTGTACAGGATGGTGTATTCGAAACGTCGTGTGTATTAACTGGGCGATCAGAATGAATCGCAAACTAATGTCAGCATCGCCGTGCTGTTACACGGATGTCATCACGTTGGAACATCCTGTTCCAGCAGCAAAAAATCGCTCTTTAAACGTCAATCTGCACCTCCACGAACACCACACTCAGATGTAAACATGGATTACTATACCATGTGGTATACATATGTAACATGTTTAACACTCGGCACATATCAGGCGTGTTAGCCACGCGGATTCATTGATTCACCAACTCCCTGACTACTACGAGTCCTACTAGGTACTACTGGTAGCTTGCTAGCCACGTGTCGGTGTGCATACATGTGGTCGTCGCACACTGAGAAGAAAGCTTCGGATTGCCTTGCAAGTCTTTGATGTACCGTCGGTATTTATTACACTAATACAATGTATAAAATTCGTACCTCGTTCGATGTGTTGTTGGTCATAAATTCGTTATTACCGGCATTTATATCCCTGTCTTTCCCCATCCACGGCAACGCCATCTTGGAGCTCGGCACATGGTCGGCTCCAGGGGCAGAGACACGTGGTCGCGGTCTAAACTAAGAAAAGACCCGCGATCGGTTTGGGGTTATTCTCGGCTTCGTTTCATCGTTCGTAGTGACAAATGAAAGCCGACCCACGGTCAGTTGCAGCCACGTGTTACTGCACATTCCATTCACCAGTGCCAATATCTCCTGAAGTTTTGTGGATTTCGGAATTTCGTCTAATTACTAAAACAGACTCAAACGATCATTAAACGGGTGTGTGTTGAACAATTGTATTCTATTATGTTTACTAATGTGTAAGGTGCTAGGGTTATTTGGAAAAATTGAATCCGACTTGTGTCGACTGAATATGAAACAGATTGATTAAAATCCAGTTTTCTCATTATATTATTAACTTAATATATACGATTTAATTATCCATTGATTTTAATTGTGACATCTAGTGCCTGGTGGAAGTACGTACACGATATGAAAATAAAGTAAATATTAACATGATTATATTGTATATTTTTATATAACCCATTTCAAAGCTACTTGTGAATATATACACTTACAAGTTACAGTGGTGAATATACTGTTTTTCCACATTATAT
>JAXIVH010000001.1:17031217-17151217 GCA_036785325.1 Urophycis tenuis
GCACAGAGCGTAGCCACAGTCTAGCATCACGGATCTGTAAACATCAATCTTCTGATAGGACTTCTTTGCAGGTAAAGTGACTATTTCTGAAACCCACCAAGTATGTCCGAGTCGCGGATCGAACCGGGCTATTACGCGTATGCTTGCATTTGACTTGATAGTAGTTTTGCGTTTTGTTTGGTGCTTTTTTGCCCATTAATTTGTTTCACGCTAGGGTGTTAGCATTGCAGCTAACTTTAGCCCAACAAGATACGAAGAGCTCTCTTGCTAGCATTAGCCTGCAAAGACTGTGCAGGCCCGAAGTTAATGCTTGTGGTCACTATGGGTTTGATCATCATATATCTCTGATGTGTATTGTGTATCGTCCTCTGACTGTGTGGCCATATGGTAGTGTCGTGATAACCAAATAACGACAGCACCCTTCGCGTTATTACCTAACTATTTAGCTGTTAGCATTGCAGCCTGCTCTATTTGCTATTGTAGCTAGACACCGATATGCCGAACCTGCAATGGGATGAATACATATCTAAGTACCGGGACAACCCGCCGTGGACCATTGGTTTACAAATAAAATGGTTATTGCATTGGTACAATTTTATTATCGAGACTGGGTTGTATAGACCCATGGATGAAGCCTGGACCAGTAAGACGGCAACCATAGCTTAGTTTAAAAAAAAAACATGTAGCCAAGGGATTTCTAGATATGCATTATCCTAAACGTGAATTCGTCAGATATGTATTTGACCCGTCGGTTTCTGTACATTTACTTGTGCTTTGCCTGGTCTGGCTTCCTATTGATCCATAGGTTGGTGACTTTGGGTCCGTGAGACAGACTCACCTGACAGTGTGTTTGTGTTAGTTTGTGTGTGTGTGTGTGTGTGTGTGTGTGTGTGTGTGTGTGTGGTGTGTGTGTGTGTGTGTGAGAGAGAGAGATGTTTGTGTGGGCCTGTGTGTAATGGCTGTAAGTTGTAAGAGGAGAGAAGCGCGTGATTCCCAGTAGAGGAAGTTGAGTCTGGCTGATGTGATTGTGACGGCCTGTCATTAACCACCAAAGGAAAGCAGGGCAGCTAATGGAGCTCTCAACAACTAATGGACACATAACTATTGATTATTTATTTATCTATCCATTTGTTTTTCTATGGCAGGGCAGCTATCGTTGCTCACTTGTACTGCTCATCGCGTGTAAACAGAAGTTATTACACGCATTTATAGTCTCTAAATGTATGCCTCCTCGATTATTTAATGACTAGTTTCTATCAATTTAAGTTCACATTATGAAAACATCCCAGCTTCGATCACAACAACTGGGACATTGCACTTACCCAAATATTTGTTTGAGTTCCATTGTAGAACTTGTAATTGCTACTATCAGTGCTCTGATTGTAAATATTGTTAACATGAAATTGTGGTTTTAAGATGTAGTAAACCTCATATGCAAACATGCCTCATGTGTTGTTCGCAATTGTCTCACAGCTCACCGCCTTTTAAATAATATTGTTAAGAGTTCTCTCCCCCTGCACTACCTTCCAGCTAGAATCTATCAAATTGGTTTAGGACTCCTTACTTTTTGGTGAAGTAGTTCTAAATCAATTCATTGCCCATTTCATCTAAGAGATTGTCTTTCGCCTCTAAAAGGTGGGCCATATAGTCTACTTGAGACATCCCTCGCGTTGCTAGAATATCCCAAATTGAATAATAACATAAATTCTATTCTTCTGTGGCTGGGTGGAGTTCAAATTCTGTGCATTCAACGCTTAATGATGTTGACTGATCTGCACGTCAACATTGACCGTGAATCATACAAACATCATACAAACACAGATACCATATTTAATATGCACAGACAGGAAGGAGAGGCGCTAAGTGAGGAGTAGAGCTTCGCCATGGCGATGGCAGAGGTCACGACCTCGCGTCCTCCACGGCTGGATAGCCTTTATAATGGAGCCGGCCAATTAGAGCAGGGCGACGGGCCTGCCTGTCTGTCTGTGTGTGTGTGTGTGTGTGTGTGTGTGTGTGTGTGTGTGTGTGTGTGTGTGCGGCTGTGCATCAGGTTCTTGTGTGTCTTGTGTATTTCAAAGATGAAGAACAGGGTCAGCAGCAGCACCATTGATTAAAGGAAACTGGTTTAGGTTTGATGTTATCTTGTTAAAGACGGCGCGTAGAGTAACTTTTATAGTGCGCCTGATTCCAAACCAGGATGCATCAAAGCCCTTTTTGAACCCAATAACGTTGATAGGGCAGAGCGACACAGGAAAAAGACGACAGTAATGGAGAGGTCTTTTGTGTGATATCTGTACGCATCACAATATCCTTCTGAATTCCAAGTACAATTTCAGTGTCATAACAGCGTAGGAACATTTAAATGAAGGGAAAATTAAGGCGCAGCAGTACGAGACGCAAACAAGTTTTTCAATTTCGCTCTTGACGTTTTAAACTTCGCATTCATAATTGAATCGCCGATCCAATAACAGTCAATGCAGACGATAAACACTCACATCGATGTTACTATTGCTATTGCATTACTGCCCCTGGCATCCATTGCCCTGAGAAGAGAGCTCCTGTTGACTTGACTGTGTTCTCCCTCCCTCCCCCCTCTCCCTCCCCCCTCTCCCTCCAGGCTGTTCGTCCAAGTCGTTCAAGCTGTACTCCCCAAAGGAGCCTCCGAACGGTAGCGCCTTCCCCCCGTTCCACCCCGGCACCATGCTGGACAGAGACGTTGGGTGAGTCCTTGGGCGTGTTTGTTTCTCGCCGAGTCAGCCCCGGACACACTGTTAGCTCCATCCAACCCCCCCACTCCACACCACCACCACCACCACCACCACCACCACCACTAGCCCTCCCTTGCTGTCAAATTAAACCCACAGAAAGTGGCCCAGCTAACCTCAAAATCTATTGTCGTTGTTGTTGTTGCTGGTGCTGCTATTACATGGATGTTGTGCTGTGCTATACTATCGTGTGTGTGTGTGTGTGTGTGTGTGTGTGTGTGTGTGAGCGTGAGCGTGCGCGTGCGTTAATGGATGAGATAAATGGCGTCATTATTAAGTTTGCAGAAGCGCTACGCATTTATTGCCTCATCTGGTTTTTGTGCACAGGCATCTAAAACCTATAATCGTCTATAATCGTCTAGCAGCCTTTTAATGTCGTAATGGTCCAGTTTGACTGGTTCTCTGTGTTTTTTAGTTTTAAAACTATGAAACGGCTACAGATCTGAATGGGATGGTCTTTAACGTGGGCGCAAACGATGCGTTTGGTGTACATCTTGTTTGCGTGCTCATTATTTTAGTAACAAACTCAAACCTCTTGTTTTTTTTTTGTTTTTTTTGTGTGCATATATGCGTGTGCAGTCCCACCCCAATGTACCCTCCTACGTACCTGGAGCCCGGGATAGGGTAAGACCACTCTACCCTGCTCTACTCTCACTTGTCCTCCCGCTCTGCCGTGAACCAAACGAGGCCAGTGTGTCCCCAGGCGGCCGGGATCGTCCCCGCTCTTCCCAGACCACTGAACGTGGTCTGGTGCTGTGAGCGAGGACGGCACACCGAAAACAGAGACGGTGTGGGCGACGTCGTGCGGGGCAATCTGGCTGCCGGATTGTTGTCGTGTTTTTCCTGTCACGACGGAGCTCCCCCCCCCCCTGTTTGCCTTGCATTTCGTGTGCGCCGTGCCCTTCCTGGTTCCTCATGCTGTGTTGTTTCTCGTCGGCGTTTGCAGGAGGCACACACCATATGGCAACCAGACAGACTACAGAATATTTGAGCTCAACAAACGGCTACAGAACTGGACAGAGGTACCTGACCCCACGATAGATCGCTAGCTAAAGATTATTTAGCCCGGTTATTTTTGGTCAATAAACAATCAGGAGTGCCATCCTGTTCATGTGTTGTTTGTTCACTTTGTCTCCCCCCCCGTGCAGGAGTGTGATAACCTGTGGTGGGACGCGTTCACTACAGAGTTCTTTGAGGACGATGCGATGCTAACCATTACCTTCTGTTTGGAGGACGGACCCAAACGATACAGTAAGAGGCCCCTCCGCGCACACTGGCTATTCATCACCGGCCTGCAGCCGCTGTCATCTCCTGCAACTGTTTCCTCCTCTTCAGACGCTACGTCTGCCTTTTTGAGTATTTCATCTAACCATCTCATCGGCGCTGATGTGAATGGAAAAGAAAGACCCATTTCATTGAACTGAACAGGCACCGGAAAAAAAAGCATGCTGTATAAGTGAAGACAAATCAACCTTTCCCGTTCCCAACCAATATGATCGCTCTCTGCAGTCTTGTCTGTTCTTCTGTAATGAAATGTGTGAATGCGCCATGCGTTGCATTGGTTTTGGCTTGCAGAAAATTGTCTACTGGCAAAGGTTAAATGAGGACAGAGATGGCTGGGTGTACCTGACAGACAGATCACACGCTGTGTGTGTGTTTGTGTGCACGCGCATGCACGTGTGTGCACCTGTATTTGCAACCTCCAATGTCCAAAGGTCAATTTGACTGGGACTCTGTGAGATCATTTAATGATTGTTTTTAGCATCAAGCAAAAAGCTGTTGCCTTGATCATTGTTTTAGACATTACTTACTTTGTGACACATGTGAATGCTTTCTACAGTTAAGGAAACCTATGACACATTTTACCAGTGACTCTGACAGAGACACCAAAATATCTGCTACGTAGCTTATGTAGAGTCCAAATCTTGAAAGTTTTTCCTGCTTGTTTCTTCCCAAGCAATTGGCCGGACGTTGATTCCCAGATACTTCCGGAGTATATTTGAAGGGGGCGCCACTGAGCTCTACTACGTCCTGAAACACCCCAAGGAGTCTTTCCACAACAACTTTGTCTCCCTGGACTGTGACCAGTGCACCATGGTCACGCAGAATGGCAAGCCAATGTTCACACAGGTGCGTGCGCCGGGGCTTTGGTCTGTTTTGGTGTTCTTTTGTGGTCAGACATACAAAATTGGTCATGTATATTGGCACAGGGATCTGGTGATGTTTGCAATGCACTGCGGTGTCCCAGGGTTTTACTGTGTCACGATGAGTTGGGATTCACGATCCAGCCCAACTTTACATTGTAGATGTAACTGTGAAGTGGATATTTTGATGTAGTCATTTAGATTAAAGTGCCACAACAGATTCATTTCCGAAAAAAAAAATCACCAGCTATTATTGCACAACGTAATAACCATCGATATGGTGCATCGGTAGAACTAGTGAAAGTGCGGATGTCAAACCTTATTTGCTTGCATCTAACAATCCCTGTTCAAATATTGGTTGATAGTTAGCATTATACATAGGCCAACAGATTTCACTGCAGTTTCTGTTAGGCTAGCTGCGCTGTATCGGTTGATTCCAAAAGCCCTCGTTATGCATATAGGAGTGTACACACAGGATTCAATGGTGTACAATGTCAAGCTGTTACAGAACATTTTGTGGCTCTGAAACACGCTGTCCCCGACAACATTTTCGACCGACCTCTCAATTTATTCTGCTCAATTTTTCGTATGAAGAAGCTTCCCCCCCCCATCTGAAAATTGTGAAATTGTCCCACTCCTGGAGTCCATGTTCTGGTGTCCCACTCCTGGTGTCCAGGGTACAATAACCTTTGTGTGAAGCCCCCAGTCGAGCCCTGACTCAGCTTCTTCCTCTGCTCCGCCGGGCACACAGGTGTGCGTGGAGGGTCGGCTGTACCTGGAGTTCATGTTTGACGACATGATGAGGATAAAGACGTGGCACTTCAGCATCAGGCAACACCGCGAGCTCATCCCCCGCAGCATCCTGGCCATGCACGTGAGTGACCTGGACACACACACACACCAGGTCACACACACCAGGTCACACACACGGGTCACACACACCAGGTCACACACACGGGTCACACACACCAGGTCACACACACGGGTCACACACACCAGGTCACACACACCAGGTCACACACACGGGTCACACACACCAGGTCACACACACGGGTCACACACACGGGTCACACACACCAGGTCACACACGGGTCACACACACCAGGTCACACACACCAGGTCACACACACCAGGTCACACACACCAGGTCACACACACGGGTCACACACACCAGGTCACACACACCAGCTCACACACACCAGGTCACAAACATGGGTCACACACACCAGGTCACACACACCAGGTCGCTAACACGGGTCAAGAACACGGGTTACAAACACCAGGTCACAAACACGGGTCACACACACGGGTCACAAACATGGGTCACACACACGGGTTACAAACACCAGGTCACACACACCAGGTCACACACACGGGTCACAAACATAGGTCACAAACACCAGGTCACAAACACCAGGTCACAAACATAGGTGACAAACACCAGGTCACAAACATAGGTCACAAACACCAGGTCACAAACATAGGTCACAAACACCAGGTCACAAACATAGGTCACACACACGGGTCACAAACATAGGTCACAAACACCAGGTCACAAACATAGGTCACACACACGGGTCACAAACATAGGTCACAAACACCAGGTCACAAACATAGGTCACAAACACCAGGTCACAAACACCAGGTCACAAACATAGGTCACAAACACCAGGTCACACACACGGGTCACAAACATAGGTCACAAACACGGGTCACACACACCAGGTCGCTAACACGGGTCAAGAACACGGGTCACACACACGGGTTACAAACACCAGGTCACAAACACGGGTCACACACACGGGTCACACACACCAGGTCGCAAACACACACACCATGGATGGGGTGGTTGGTCGCGTGCTCAAGCTGTGTGTCTGTGTCTTCCGGTCTCAGGCCCAGGACCCTCAGATGTTGGACCAGCTGTCCAAAAACATCACAAGATGTGGCCTGTCTAACTCCACCCTCAACTACCTCCGAGTGAGTACCAGCCCCGCCGTCTGTCAGTTTGACAGTTTACCTTTATTTACTCGTATTCATAGTGTTTTGTGTATTTAGTGCGTGTGTGTTTGTCTGGGGGGGTGCGGTGTAATGTCTGAACACAAACATATCCTACGTTTGACTCCAGTTCCTCTTCCTGCTCGTCTCCTTCCTTGCCGTGTTAATGTGTAGTAGAAGACATGTGTGGGATGGCTGGTGTGAAATGAGTTTAGACTTTTTATTGTCTTGTGGCACTAATGTGCCCATTATGGAGATGTGGTTCTTATGTAAGTGTGCTCTGGAGGAGGGGGGAGAGACGCCCGCACACACGGGCACCCAAGCACCCAGCGTTAAAAGGGGTGCTGATTGGGGATTTGGCCGTTAGCTTTTTTTTTTGGTGAACAACACCATTACAAAAAAACAACAACAAACACCTCTCTTGTTTTCCAAGTGTCCTCTTCGCGGGTGCTGTTATCCAGACGTCTTGACGGGGGGGGGGGGGGGGGGGGGGGGGGCCGCGGAAGTCGTCGGAAAGTTTATAAGCGGCCGTGTTCATTTCTGTGTCGTCGGGTCGCATTATTGTCGACTTCTAGACATGCGTTGCGCCGCCGATACACGGCGATCTGCTGCGTTTTCGCCCCAAAAGCGCCATCGTCTTTTTACACCGTCGTGCGGCTCGTCTGCGTAGATTTGGCCTCGGATGACATTCCTTTCCATCGCCTGTCGCGCGTCACGCAATTTCTCCCTTCTTGAGAGTCGCGGTGCATGACTTCTCATTGGGGCGGCAAGCCTGGGCATAGATTGCCGAATTTTCCCGAGAACCGGGAAAATTCGGATTCCATCGCCGCAGACGGAACGCATTTGATTGAGCGACGACGGGGGAGGGCGCTGTGGTCGCACGACGCCACGGTGACCCGTTGATGCCGCGGGGAGGCGGGGGGGGGGGCAGGGCAGGTTTCTGACAATGCCGTAGCTCTGCAGGATCTCAACCCTTGTGTGTGTGTGTGTGTCCCTCCTCCCTCCCGCAGCTGTGTGTGATACTGGAGCCCATGCAGGAGCTGATGTCCAGACACAAGACATACAGCCTCAGCCCCAGAGACTGCCTCAAGACCTGCCTTTTCCAGAAATGGCAGCGGATGGTCGCTCCGCCAGGTAGGCACCGTGAAGACGCGCGCACTCCCTCACACTCACTGCGGCGTGCGAGGTAAATGACCCTCTAACTCGTGTGTGTGTGTGTGTGTGTGTGTGTGTGTGTGTGTGTGTGTGTGTGTGTGTGTGTGTGTGTGTGTGTGTGTGTGTGTGTGTGTGTGTGTGTGTGTGTGTGTGTGTGTGTGTGTGTGTGTCTAGCTGAGCCAGCAAGACAGGCCCCTAACAAGCGACGGAAGCGCAAGATGTCAGGGGGCAGCACCATCAGCGGGGGAGGAACCAACAACAACAGCAACAGCAAGAAGAAGAGCCCCGCCAGTGGCTTCCCGCTGTCCAGCCAGGTGCCGGTGAGTGGCCACAGCGGCCCCTAGTGGGCCCCCGTGGGCGTTGCGCGTCTAATGAGGGGGACGTTATTACTCCTGAGTGAATGGAATAATGGGCCAAACGGGAAATGATGGGTGTTCTCTGTCATCCGTGCGAAGTCTCGCGCTGAATTCGTTATGGGTGTTACCGGCACATCTAAGGCCTATGTTGCAAAATGAGTTCACGAGGAAACAAATGTGTTGCACCAAACCTGTCATTTGCAGGGGGGGGGGGGGGGGTGGTTTAGTTTACAGGCCCTATGTGTTTGCGTTGTGTTCTCCTTATTAGTTGGCATAAAGTACTGTGCCATAAAGTACTTTCATGGGCTCTATATATTTGCTATATGTGCTTGTGCCGTGCACTTTATGGCAGCTTGTTCAAACACAGCGCCGCTCGCAGACTGCAGGCGAACCACGGTCCAATCCTGGAGCCCCTTGTACATGACCCTGCCCCCGCCGCCGCGCCTTCCTCACGCGCCCGCTCGCTCTCTCCGCAGGACGTCATGGTGGTGGGCGAGCCCACGCTGATGGGCGGGGAGTTCGGGGACGAGGACGAGCGCCTGATCACGCGGCTGGAGAACACGCAGTTCGACGCGGCCAACGGCCTGGACGACGAGGACAGCTTCAACAACTCCCCGGCGCTCGGGGCCAACTCCCCCTGGAATAACAAGGCCCCTTCCAGCCAGGAGAGCAAGAGCGATAACCCCACCTCACAGGCATCACAGTAGAGCCCAGAGCCCCCCCCCCCCCCCCCCCATATCCCCTCTCTGTTTCTCTCTCTCTCTCTCTCTCTCGCTCTCTCTCGCTCTCTCTTTCTCTCTCTCTCTCTCCACCATATCCCCCCCCCCCCCCCCGACAGCCATGTGAGCAAGACCCTACTGACCCCAGACATCACTTAAAGAGCCCAGATTTATCAAACCACTGAAAACCCAGCTAGCCCAGCTGGTGGTGGGAGCCGGGACTGTCCAGGACTGATGACTGATGCGTTCTGCCAAGACGAGGTCATTGGAGTCCACAAGATAATGTCTCCACGTGTGTGAAAAAAAAGAAAAGAAAAGGTCACTGTTTTTTCAGCGACTTTCTCTTCAACTCTTTGGCTCTGTGTTCCTCCTTTTCCTCCTCCTCCTCTTCCTCCTACTATTCCTCCTCCTGTTCCTCCCAACTCATACATGAATGTTATGTCTGTTCTCAGATCCTTTTTAAAGTTCATACAGTGACTCGATTTTAATGTGAAACATGGGAGAGAGAGAGAGGAGGTTTTGTTGTAAAAGGAGACAAAGTAGTCTATATTTAAGCGTGCATGTAAGGGGGAGGTGGGGTGAAGGAGATGCTGTTCATGGCGTTTTTGACTGTGGTGAGTTGCTTAGGGACAACTTGTCCACCTCTTAACCTGAATCTAAATTCTGGTCTGCTGGCCAATGCAGAAGCCACACGTTTCGTCATGACTGTCAAAGAGGAAAGTATGTGTGTGTCTGTGTGTGTGTGTGTGTGCGTGTGTGCGTGCGTGTGTGTTTGAGCCCAAAAAAGGTCAATCCTAACATAATTGGGGCAGTGCTACAGCGGGTAGACCAGAATATAGAATCACTTTGAGAGACCATTCAAATTCAGAGACTAGATGAACTTCACTGTGGCACTAGGGATAGGACTTGCGCGGACACACACACACACACATGCACGCACGCACACACACACACACACACATACACACACACACCACACACCACACATCAACACAACCGAAGTGAAGAATCTCGATTCCCCTAGTGCCCAAGCACTCTTTGCGTAGACTGCAGCAAATACATTCTTTTGAAAAGAGAGCATTTAAAAGATACACACACACACAGACACACACACACACACACACACAATGACACATTTAAGAGTTTTTATACCAGTATCTATTTCCCTAGAATGTTTTTTATTTGTATTAAACTCCTTACTTTCAATTGTTACTTTTTTATTTTCTACCGATATTGAAAAGCTACAGACCAAGGAGCAACACAGGACTTTTGAACTCCCCTCCTCTAAAATATATTGTTTTTATCTTTTATGTCCATAAAAGAGAAATTTAGTGTGGATGTTTTTATTTAGTCCTTTTTTCACTTTTGAAGATTTGACTTTTTTGTGTATTTGTGCTTGTATATTTAAGGTAGTAGCAAAGTTCTGTCTGACTGTAATAATAAAATGTATTCTTACTTAGATTTGCCTAAAAGCCATCTTGATCTAATGTAAAGAAAAACGTAAAGCAAGAGTGAAACGCCCCCCCCGTCGTCCTTCATCAGTTCATTCACTCACCCCTGTTATCAGTTCATTCACTCACCCCTGTTATCAGTTCATTCACTCACCCCTGTTCTTTTGCTTTCCTTCTTGTGTGTAAATTAAAAGGACATCCCTGCCACCCGGGCTTCATGTTCACCATTGAGAAGGGACTCTGGCGTGTGTCGGCTTCATTTGTTTTTTGATTTATATTTATTGGGAGATTTGCAGACATTCACTTCTGTCTTGTATATTATTTCATGCACACTGGTAATATGTTTCAACTTTGTTGCTGTTAAAGTTCACTTTACGTTGTGATCGTTGACGTCGTCAACCAAGCGCCATGATTTTTTTTGTTTGTTTGTTTTTTGACACACCACACATTGGATTCATCGCTGTTTGGCAAACGTTGTTTTTTTCATTTTCCAAACCTTTTCCGGTAAACTAAATTCAATTGGCCTATTTTTTTGGTAGCAATGCAAAGTCTCTTGTCCTTTTGTAAATACAACTAAGGCTACGTCATGTACATTTAAATCCCATTGCCATTCTTTCCAGCAACAGTGACAAATGAATTTAATGGTTACTTGTACCCTCCGCAAACCCTGTAGAAAAATAATTGTTTGATATATATTTTTTTGATTTGGTTAGTTTTTGCCCTTGATTATTAATGTATGGTACCAATAAAAAGATACATTTTCACTTTAATTGCTCACGCCGTTGTCCTCACTAACGAGATCTGGATGTAAACGTACAGGCCTTTGGTGCGTTGATCAGAGCCAAAGAATTATACAACATTTAATTGAAGTACATGGTATCAAGTGTAGGATTTTTCTCACAGCATCACTCTTGTGAGAACTCAAAATGATGTATGTACATAATATATATGCTATTATACAAATGTACTCTTTGTAAGGCACTTCGGATAAAAAATGTCTGGTAATGTCCTAAATGTAAAGGCTTTGAGCAAAGACATCAAAAATGTGTGACGTGTGAATTGTCTGACATTCAAGCACAGGTTGGCCATATTTGGTTGACACTGAAGTTGCAGTTGTCCCATTTGGCCACGGCGGTGGTTTGGCGCTGCATTGAGGGGATTCAACCCCACACTTCTGAGGGGTTTGTGTTTTCTCCTTGTGCTCGCGGGCGTATCCTTTGGGAGATCTGTTTTCTTCCTGCGTCCAAAGAAAAGCTTTGATGTGCTGGCATTTGAGCTGCCGTCGGTCCCTAGGCGCCCACTGCCCTCAGCTTCTGTGTAGGTTAAAAAGAGGACACATTTCCTCAACGGAAACAAACAGCCCAACTGTATGTTTGGAATCTGTCTCTGTCTTATCTGTCCATGGATGGAATGTAATAATAAGCCTACTTTTGCTTTGTGAAGCCCTGTATGTGCATGGTAGGCTTCAGTTCAAGGGCATTGCAAAAAAGAATTGCTCTCTCTCTCTTCTCTCTGTCTCTCTGGGATGGGTGACAGTTGGGTCAACTAGGATTAATAAACCCACATAGAGAACATATTAATTCCCTTTCTGCATACACATAGGATCTTTTATCTGGGGATTAAGGGAACAAAGTAAGAGATGGATTCGTTTTAGTCGTTTATTCCTCTACAGCCAACATCTCTTTTGAATTTCCAAAAATAATACATCTTTTTTTTTTTACTTGAATAAGAATATACTAAATAATAAATAACAAATAGACTATACTTTGATTTAAAAAATAAGTACACATTTCCTTTCGATAAAACCCCCAAACATCTACACATTACTGACACCACAATTTTTATTTAAAAATACTGTTTTTTTTTTTAAATAAATCATTGTTTTTTTTTAATTATTATTTAATACAAGCCTCAAATGAACAGATTAAGTATTGATGCCATTTGTATGATTTAGTCAAATGACACTTATGCCTTATTTTTGCCCATGATTTTTCAGTATTAGCCTCAATGAACAGACACGACAATGTTGACAAGATTATTTAATTGGCCAATTTCATCTAGACTTTGGTGTCTCCTTAAATAATTAATTTAATTCAGCATCAGTAATGAGACAGCTGTATACGGGTGATTAAAGTGATAATTTAGGATTGTTTTCAGTACAACAAAATATTCATGCTATCGCACATGGATAATGTGCGATAGTATATGCTAAATATTACGGTGTTGATCTAGACTAAATATATTTGTTAATGCTTCAGAAATTTGTATTTCTTTCAGAATGTCCAAGAGGATCATAACCAAAAATGTCTGACAACTGAGTCCAATTTTCCAAGCATAGGATGTGGAAACTGAGACAATTAATGCGGATATTTGTTCAGTATGAAACAATAATCAGATGTTCGTCAGCGGGAGGATGAACATCTGATTGTCAGTGTCTTTGGTTGTCAGTGTTGCGTGCCGGATAACGTCGGTCTCTAAGACCATGCAGACCAACCAAAAAAGGGAGTGTTTCCTAGCGGCAGCAAAGCAAGCAGCAGAAGCTAACGTACCGATGCTTCCAACGACATAGCTTAACGAACAACCTTTACTAACTCACTTATAACATTTAATTCTGGTAAGGTCTGAGCCAAATGTTGAACCCAATGGAACTGACAACATGTTAATGTCACTGTAAATTTCAAAAGCGTTACTCGCCAACTTTAGCAAGCTAACCAGTGTGGTAGGCTAGCTATCTTTGCATACAATGTTATGATAATTAGAGAGGTGCTGCTAGCTATCTAGCTAGCCAGCTAGCCATTAGCCAGGTGTTTGACTGGTAGCATCTGGGAATAGAAACGTTCACTTTTAGAAATAATTGAAACTCTTCTATTAGTAACGAATCAGATCTTAGTCTGGACACACATACACGTCTATCATGTGTGCATTACACGATAGCATATCAGGTATCAGAGTGGCCAGTAGCTAGCTAGCTCTTCTGACAGATCTTGTACTAGAATTCATGTACAGGCATTTTGAGTATTAAAGCCCAAGAAGCGGATCATCAGGTATTGCAATGGCTGTGATATCGATACTCGTTGATAGACAAAATCAGCGTTGCAATAGTCATATAACATTTGGATTTTAAAACCTTGTTTACAAAAAAAGCAAGTAAGATGCCTATGCATTCCCCAGCTCAGTATGACAGGCTCAAATACCAGAGAACATTGCGTAAAAGTCATTTATTCATTCATTTTGCGAAACAGTAATTGTAATAGTGAGTAATTACTAGCAACAGGTATGTTGTATGGGTTTATATCAGGACGGCTGCAGAATGACATGCCAATGTAAATTGTATTGAATCAATACAAGCCTATGTTCCTCACCAGTTTAAGTTGAGAGCCTCACGGGGTCCACAGACCAGCCATGTCGCAGGTGGAGAAGAAGGTGGGGCTGCTCCGGAGGTCTTCCTCCTCCAAGAAACCGCTGAAGGAGAAGGTGGTGCTGATGTACGACGAGATCTTTGCAGTAAGGATTTTTGTGTTGTTTTTTGTTGTTGTTGTTGTTGTTGTTGATGATGTCCATGTTGTGGTGAAGGAAGAATATGCCGTTCACTGTCTGTCCGTCCACCAGAAAGAGGACCCATCCAAAAACAGCCCTCGTTTCTGGGATGAGTTGTTCCTCATGAAGGTAAGAGAACTCTTAACTCTTACGCTGCCTATTTGGGTGGAACATTGAACCAATGCAGTGTCTATGCCCGGATGTTATAGAATATCATGTAAATTGTTGGGTGGCACATTGAACCAATGCAGTGTCTATGTCCGGATGTTATAGAATATCATGTAAATTGCATGATTCTTGCAATTTCTGGGTTGTATGTTAAAGGTTGAATGCGCTTTTTTTGTAAGTCACTTTGGATAAAAGTGTCAGCTAAATAAATCTAATTTTGTAAGTACATCGCTCAAGTTATGTCAAAAATATGGGTTGGCATGTACTGAATAGCATGTATTGTTTTGCATGTATGTCATTGATCCTAATTTCTTATCCGGGAGTAATGTAGTGGATTTGTTATGTGTTCAGATTCAGGTTATGAATTGTATAGCTTTATCTTATTATGCTGTAATAAAACTGACCACTGTAACTTCCTCAATCTTAATTAGACATAAGAAAATAAGTCTAAACAAGACTTAGAGTCACATATGCAATATGAGCCAAGGAAAATATTTGACCTGAATCATGTTGCTGTAAACCCCTGTGTGTAAAACAAAATCTTTATGAAGATGTGAGTTTAATCAGAAAGTCCAAAGAGCGTGGACTTGGACCCCCCCCCCACCCACCTCCATGCCGTCGGTGTCGCTAATATACCGGTAATGTGTTGCGGCAATTATGCAACAACTGGTTTACAGTGTTAACCATTCATACACCAAATAACTTTTGAAACCCTCATTTACTTTACATCGCTCACACACTAGGATGGCACCATCTCATCCCAACATGACCCACACTGTCAAATGGCCCTCCTCATCGCTCTTCCCAGGTGAACCTGGAGTACCTGGAGTCCAAGCTGGAGAGTGTGGATGGAGAGGAGGTGCCCAGGATCCAGGACAACATCAACTCTCTGTTCCACCACTGTGTGCAGGCCCTCGCAGAGGAGCACCAGATCAAAGTGGTCAACGCCCTGCAGGTAGCTCTCGCCCTTCTAAAGGCTGGTTTATGCTTCTGCTTAGGGATTGCGTCGTGATCACGCGATGGCCACACAGTTGCTCGGACGCAGTCATGAGCCCGTGATGGTTCTGCGTGGGGTTTACGTGGGGTTTACGTCTCGAAATGCAATTCATAGCCAGTAGAGGGACCATTCTGGTCCCTTTACATACGGATTACATAGGGATTACTAGCAAGTTAAAAAACAGTTTACAGACATGAAGGCAAAAGTTATATATATATACATATATATATATATACATATATATATATATACATATATATATATATATATATATATATGTTGTCGCCAATCAGTCAAAGCATTTATCAAGGCTGTGTTTACACCGTAGCGGCGTTTACGAGTGGAAAGCGGAAAAGCGATCTCCAGCCAATGTAGTTAGCGGACCAATCACAGCCAAAGCCGCTGCTTTGGGGTTGCGTCGCCTCGACGCGCGTCTAGGATTTTGAGAGGTGCACGTCAAGGATGTAAAGGGTCAGTAAAGGGTCCGTAACCCCCCAGCGTTGCGTCGACGTGGAAGCATAAACGAAGCATAACTCAGCCTTTACTCAGAGGTCCCGCAGTACTGGCGTGAAGGAGACATGTTGTTACATTGGCCTTTTACAAAGCCCCCCGGCATGCTTTACGCGGAGTTCGATGCGCGCAGCAGAACATCGTCAGCGTATGTGAAATGCACACGTGCGGCCACATGGGCGGCCACATGGTGTTCTCACCGCGGTGAAGGTGAACAAGTGAGTGTTTGAGGTGCTCTTGCTCGCCATGCACAGCGATGTCACGCTTCAAGCTGCCCTGCGTCGTGCACAAGGCATCGATGCGTAGCGTCACCGTGTAAGCGGATTCATGCGAGCCACTTCTTTCTGCAGGCAAGAAATATGTCGAGGGTGAAAGTGTCCTGCCATGCCGGTTCACCCATTTTACACAGACGTCAATTCGGTTGCTACCTCCGCTGCCGGCATATTGCAGGAACTACGATGTTTGTACGTTTTATACAGAAGCCGAGGCGGAATATCGGTGCAACATTCGCGCCTTGAACATACTAACTGTCTGAAAGGGGCTTATGACGTCAGTTGTACTTGCATAGCCCTTTTATACAGTTACTGTCTCAAAGGGCTGTGCAGGGTTCATGACACTGCCTAACCCTAGCTCTCCAAAGAGCAAGGAAGAGATTGTATACCAGTAGCAATGGTGGTTAACCTAACAATTGGAATGGTTGAAACTTGTTCTGGTGACTTTCTTACTGTATTAGCATCAGTGAAATGTTTCACCTTCTTATGACAAATGTACTCTTTGTAAGTCGCTTTGGATAAAAGCGTCTGCTAAATGCCCTAAATGTAAATGTAAGAGAGGTTAGGGGGCTTCATGAAATGCGGCCTGTGAAGATTTCTGTGAGTCTGACCTACCCGCATAGCTATTCACTACTCACAATGTAGTCACATAACAGGCACTCATCCAAAGCAACCTGCATTGAGTTCAGACACAGGTCAACATCTCGCTCAAGGTTGCCTACAAATCAGGTTGCGTAGACGGAGAATTTGAACCCAGAACATTTTGGCCGAGAGCCTCGCGTCTTGATTATCCATTAGACCAGATGAGTAGACTTTTGTGTGGCCGTAAGTTATACCAATGTATTCTACTCTAGGGCTACTCCAGGTCTACTCTAGGTCTGTATTCTACTCTGAACTGTGGTCTTACCACATTTCAGAGATGACTGACAGGGGAACGCGTTCACTATCGGTGTCTCGCGTACGTCGTTCTCAGAGCTCTTGCGTCCTGCTCATGGGTCACGTGTCCCTCCCTCCCCAGACCCTGTGCGCTCTGTTCCGCGGCGTCCACCAGAAGAACAAGTCGGCCTCCGGCTTCGACATCATCAACATGCTCATGGGCTTCGACAAGGCCGAGCTCCGGATGAAGGTGTGTAACGCAGAGAGCGGACGCAGGGAAAGATCGCCGATCTCCTGTCCACTTACTCTGCCGCCAGATCACTCAGGTCCACAACCGAACATCTCCTTGCCATCCCTAAGACACGCCTAAAAACCAGAGGGGACCGAGCATTTTCTGTAGTAGCCCCCAAACTCTGGACCTCCCTCCCTCCCCATATCAAATCCTGTAACACAATTGCCAGTTTCAAGACAAATTTGAAGACATACTTTTATTCTCTTGCTTTTAATTCCTTTTAACTTTTAATTTTGTTAATATATTGTCTTTTAACTTATGTTATGCTTGTTTTTACCTTTTTAAATTTAATCTTTATAAAACTTGTTTTATTCTATTTTTACACTTAATGGAGTCTTGAATACCTGTCTATGTATTTTCAAGGCATAGTGATTGTGCCTCCCCTGCTCTAACCTGTAAAGCACTTTGGGTCAACTGTTGTTCGTTTAAATGTGCTATACAAATAAAATGACTTGACTTGACTTGACCGGCCTGTCAAATGACAAGACAGGGCGGTATTTCGTGTTTCGTATGGTATATATATGATGAACCGTTGGGCCGTGTTTGTGTGTTTTGACAGGACCTGATGGAAAGTTTGGACAGCCTGCTGTGCGGGGATGGCTCTGAGAGTCTCAAGAGTCTGTGCCTTAAGCTGCTGCTGTGCCTGGTCACGGTACGAGGAACATCTCGCCGAGGGTGTAGTCAGAGGCCCGAGGTGCCATTACTCCGACATGTTTACTCTGACATTTTGTTTTGTTTGTTTTGTTCCAGGTGACGGACAATATCAGTCAGAACACCATACTGGAATACGTGATGATAAACAGCATCTTTGAAGCGATTTTACAGGTTTGTTCTGTTCCCAGATGAGCGATGACCTTCTCTCGTTTTGTTCACCCGATATCTTACGCAGCGTTTGTTGGTCTTTGCCCCCACGTGTGTTCAGATTCTGTCGGATGTGTCCAGCAGAGGGCAGCATGGGTACGACGCGGTGGTCCTTCTGGCTCTGTTGGTCAACTACAGGAAATACGAGGTGTGTGTGCACACAGGTCTCTCCAGATGAGAGACGGGGATGACACAATGTAAACATAATGGATTGATCCAACTCTTGGCAGATGCTGATTTGTCCTTCTCTGTCGTGCTTGACTTGCAGTCTGTGAACCCTTATATAGTGAAGCTCTCCATCGTGGACGATGAACCAACACTAGATGTGAGTGCGTCCCGTTCCCTTTGTTTGAATATGAATCCTTTGTATTTTCATGTATTTTCCTTGTCTCGTCTGTCAACTATATAACTGTCAGATAACTTCAAGCATTTTTTAACCCCTGTTCTTCGGTCCCCCAGGGAATGGGTATGGTTGTACATCACGCTCTTACAGAATATAACAGGTAAGAGATGTTGGGGTTTTTTTTCCTCTAGAATGAATAAGAATGAATGAAAACGACACATCAATCCCAATGCGCATTTTTCTCACAAAGCCTCTCCTGTGTTGATGGCTTTGGCACTACTTCAGCCTTTTCAAAAGGCTTTCTTTTTTAGTCATGTTCACAACAAACACGTCCATTTCGGTCCTGCTCGAGATGGCGAGCTGCACCACAGTTACCTCATGTGTGTTTGAAGTGTGTTGCACACGGGGCTGTTGGGTCGGAGCTCGCTGCTGCCTACTGAGACGCGAGACGCCTTCAGAGTAGAGAAACGCGCAGGGTCTCATAGAAAAGGCGTGACATCAGTACGGAGATACCCACAACGGCCTGAGCTCTGTTCCTCTGCCCCACCTCCAGGCAGTACAAAGCAAAGGAGGAGGAGAACCAGGGTGGCTTCTTCTCAACCTTCACCACCATGGTACGAGCACAGGGGTGGGGGTGGGTGGGGGACACACCCACACCCACACAGACACACCCACACAGACACACCCACACACGGACACCTTAGAGCAGCATGGGATAGTGTTCTCGTGTGCTTGCATGTGTTGTCATTTTGGCTCATCTCAAGGGCAGTTCAGCAGGAGGGGTTGACACGGTTTTGGGTTGAATTGACCGAGGGTGCAATGCCGATTCTGTCCACAGGTCGGCAACATGTTCATAGCAGACGCGGATGAGAAGCTCTCTGTACAGTGAGTGCTATTCTTGAATATACAATCTTAACTATTAACGTTGAATGATAACCTGTCAAATGGGGTTGTACGTTGGCAGTCCTCATTTCTCTGTGGTACAGTTAAAAAGCGATCTTCTCCATCGTCTCCCTGTTAGAACCAACGAGGCCATTCTGCTGGCGCTGTACGAAGCTGTGCATCTCAACCGGAACTTTATCACTGTTTTAGCACAGGTAAGCGTTGTTCGCCACCCAACCGCACTCTCTAAATCCTACTGCTGTGTTCGCTGTGTTTCTAAAGTTCCACTTTATTTAGAATGTTTTCAAGCATTTCAAACTCAAAGAGGGTGGAAATGGAGCAACCATCCTTTACATGTAAAGGAATACATATTTAGTATCGTGTCACATTTTTATCTTTCGACACAGAGATGCAAAGAGAGTGACAATGAATTAAAGACAGAAAAATAAAAGGCTGTCTCTTTGTTTGAGTCAAAACTGAACCCATATCCCTTTAACTTTAACTTTGCCTCTGCCGTCATGCGTTTGAGGGTTCTGTTTGTTTGTGTGGCAAAACAGCAAAACTCTCGTGCCCATAATGTCACAGGTTGAACTATATGTGGCTAGGCAACAGTAAAATAATCCTCCTGATTGAAATCCGTGCAGTGGATCACCTTCAAAACTGTGGGTCTGAGGGTGTGACCATTAATATCACAGACAGACAGACAGACATAAATACTTTAATGATCCCTGAGGGAAATTGAACAGTATAAATATGTCTGTAGTGTACAGCACAGTGGCATGACAGGAATTACAGCCTCTTTTAAATTCTATGGTTTTATTTATCAGAACATATTAAAGATTGCCTGGTCCTCTTTAATTCTAAATGGAACCGGGTGACAAAGGACTCGAGATTCATGAGAACTGCAGTATATTCGTATAAAAAAAACAACATTTTCACTGATGTCAGAGAACCTCTCATTACATGCCAGGCAATCATATTAGATGAGAGAAATCAGAAAACATGGTTGAATGAAAGTTACTCATCTCCTAACCGAACATGGCAAAATAATATCCGAGCAAACTACAATACTTATATTCTTTGGTCACATTAGATACAAACAAACGGCTTTGTAGTCATTCACAATCTGCAATCTGTCTCTGGCAAGATCCAAAAATAGTGCCTCTTCTTTGAAGTCTCCATGCCGCGCTCCATCAAACATCTTTCTTAGTTTGGTGAAACAGCAGGGGAGTCCCAGCCCCTAAAGTCTTGAATCCCAGCAATGTTCCGGTAACTCATGCTGTATCTAAATGTGCTCACTACAACGGGAGCAGTTCAGTGATGCCAGGATTCTGACTGCTGTATAACAGTGGCTTCACGGTATTTTCTTTCAGGAAACCTTGAAGTGCTTTTACACTTTCTGTTAAAAATATTGAATTTTAGTTTTCATTCTTTTTGGCATCTTCTCTGCCGTGTGTGTATGTGTGCATTGAATCAGGTGTCGTATAGGATGACATATGGCTTTGGTTTGTGTTCTTGACTTCACTGATTAATATAATGTAAAAGAAAGCGAAGTCTCTGTATATTATGTACATCTAAATCCACTGTGAGTTTTCTCTGGCTCTTTGCTTTAATTGATTGCCCAAAAAAGTGAGTTGAGCTTTTTGATCCAAGTCTGCTGTGGAGCTCACAGGCCTCTGAATGTTTCCACGGTAACCTCTCTGTCTGTCTGTCTGTCTGCAGAGCCACCCAGAGATAGACATGGGGGTCACGCCCGTCACCCCCGTCCCCACGACACCCACCACCCCGCTGGGCACCACCCCCCCCTCCCTGGACGGTGAGTCTCCCTCCCTCTCTCTCCCCCCCCCCACACCCCCAACCCCCCGGCTGGCTGGGAGTCAAATCAGTTCCGGTCTCTCGGCCTAGATTTCCGTTCTTTTTGCCACCTAAGTTACCTTGATGTGCGAAGAAATGTCCTCCGTGAACTGAGGTGGTCCGGTGCCGGGAACGCGATTTCATAACCCTGCTGCTTGAATGTTTGGAGGGTGGAAAGTGGGGCATGGTTTTGGGGTTTTAGCTTGGTTTTTTTTATGTTGTGAGCCTCAGCCCATCGCCTCTCTCTCCCTCCCTTGTCGTCTGCTGTGTTTTTGCATGCATTTTTGATAGCCCCCTCCCAACAGCATCTTACTTGGTGTCCTGTGCTTGCCCCCACTCTGAAGAGTATAAACACTACTGCATGCCAATACAGACGCTGAAATATGCAATGATTTTACAAAGCTGTCTGTCCGGAGGACGGGTGAATTCTTGGTACTTTCTCTGATAGTTTACACTCAGAACTCGGGCCCTGATCCAGGACCTGAGTTCAGGTATCACTTGCTGGTTTCACTTGCTTTCTGCCGTGTGTGTGTGTGCGTGTGCGTGCGCACGTGCGTGCTCTTACGAAATGCACATTTTTGACCCTTTGACATCAATTATAAACTTGTCTTGTACTTTGATGTGGCCTCATTCACGCCATCGTGGCTGAAGCTGGGTATAAATGCAATATTACTCTTCGTTTCACTTTCACATGAGATGCGGTAAACGGCATGAAAAGAGTCGACGTGTCAGTGTCAGGCTTACTGTTTCCAAATGTTACTCAGATGGAGAGAATCTACAGCATCATTAAAAGCCAGTACTAATGCATTACACAATCACTGATGAATTACATCACCCACTTACTGTAACTGTTATTACCTAAACACTCCAGGCTCCAAAGAACAGCCATAGCCCTTTCTTTGAAAGAGGAGACCCTGCAGCGCAATGAGTTTAGTCGTTTAAAAAACAGGCCCTTTGACGGACACATCGGCGTACGTGCATCAGATTGACCACGTAGCTCGCGCTGACGTCCCGTCTCTCTGTGTGCGCTCTGCAGCGATGAACAGCCCCGAGCTTCCCCTGGACCCCAACCTGCAGACCAGCAATCTGCTCATCACCTTCCTCAAGTACGCCTCCATCGTCATGCAGGACACCAAAGGTAAGCCTGCCTCCATCCTCTCCCGCCCCGCCCACCCCCCCCCCCCCCCCCCCCCCCCCCCCCCGGCCCACCCACCTCCTCTGGATAGACCTTCGGCCTGCTCCCTCCATCACTGTCCAGCCCAGCGTTATCCAGCGTTATCCTCCGCAGCCCCTGGCGGCGGAGGATAACCAGCGACCACACCTCGCAACAACACGCCCAAACTAATGATGTGGCGCCTCGCCCTCCTCTCATCCATTTGTTTTTAATCCCTTTCATCCATCAACGTGCTGGAGGGAAACTTCTGTGTGTGTGTGTGTGTGTGTGTGTGTGTGTGTGTTTCAGAGGAACACAGGCTCAACAGCGCCCGGCTGTGTCTCATCATCCTCACCTGCATTGCGGAGGTAGGCCACGGCGCTTTCACTCTTCCACAAGGTTCTCCTCCTACACCCTGAGCACCAACACTGACGGTATCCTTAACGCTCTCTCTCTCTCTCCTCTCTCTCTCTCTCTCTCTCTCCTCTCTCTCTCTCTCTCTCTCTCTCTCTCTCTCTCTCTCTCTCTCTCTCTCTCTCTCCTCTCTCTCTCTCTCTCTCTCTCTCTCTCTCTCTCTCTCTCTCTCTCTCTCTCTCTCTCTCTCTCTCTCTCCTCTCTCTCTCTCTCTCTCTCTCTCTCTCCTCTCTCTCTCTCTCTCTCTCCTCTCTCTCTCTCTCTCTCCGGTCCTATGTCGCTCACTCATATCATCCTGGCGCTGTAGGACCAGTATGCAGACGCCTTCCTCCACGACGACAACATGAACTTCAGGGTCAACCTGCACAAAATGGTGGGTATTTTTTGCCGCGCGGCGCGGAAGGTGGTGGACCGACCGGGCAGGGAAGTTCTTCTAACGGTTCCCCCCCCTCTACGTGCGTTTCAGCCCATGAGGCACAGGAAGAAGGGAGCCGACAAGAACATCCGTGCCGTCCTCTGGTGTGTGCGGTCCTCGGTACGCCAGCTCCTCGGCTTCTTCTCAACGACCGCCGGCCCCCTGTGTGGGACCCCCCCCCCCCCAGCCCTGCCCCCCAGTGGTTGGACGTGGGCCACCATGCTGTCCTTTGTTCACCATGCCTCTTCTCTTACTCTGCTTACAGATCTGATGGTGGAGTTCATAGTCACCCACATGATGAAGGATTTCCCCATGGATTTATACATGTAAGAAGTGTTGACAAAAGCAGGGCGACAGCGAATGGTTGTGCGCCAACTGTTTTTTTTTTTTTTTTTTAATGTTATTTATGATGTTTCTATAGAATTATCCTATATAGTATCAGGGCGTTGGTCATTGGTCATTATTTCTGTGGTTGAAAGTGGCCAAGAAAACTGAAACCGATATGAACATTTCTGAAGCGACTGGCCAACTGTTTGCCAATTGTTCTCAACAAATGACTGAAAACAAAGAATTTGTTATCCTGATGAATAATTTGACTCATGGCTCCAACAATACTTCACACTATGCTGCACCAGTGCAGTTGTGTGTGTGTGCGTGTCAGTGTGTGTGAGAGTCTCATTATGTGTGGTTGCTATTCCTACAGGCGCTGTGTCCAGATCATCCACAAGCTCATCTGCTACCAGAAGAAGTGCCCGAATCCGGTTACACTACACATGGAGGGAGCTGTGGTCAGGTGGGTCTGGGCCTTCCCTCGCTCTCCGTGGCTCGGCTCGCCCTGCCTCGCCCCACCCCCCCCCCCACCCCCCCCACCCCCCAACCCCCCAACCTCTCCGGTCTCAGTTCCTCGCGTGCTGACGTCCCCGGCATCTGAAGACCGAGAAAGCAAGGGGAAAGTCACAGAAGAC
This sequence comes from Urophycis tenuis, assembly GCA_036785325.1. Classification (NCBI taxonomy): domain Eukaryota; kingdom Metazoa; phylum Chordata; class Actinopteri; order Gadiformes; family Phycidae; genus Urophycis; species Urophycis tenuis. The sequence continues at coordinate 17,055,342 of JAXIVH010000001.1, forward strand.
CCTCGAGAGGAGTGCATTATTCATGCCATGTAGCACTGCCCTTGTCCTTCACTGTCAGAGAAAAAAAAAAAAAAGCTTTTCGCTGTTGTGAGGCTTTTACTTTGGAAGGGCAGAGGAGGTGTGGCAGTGTTGCAGTGTTGGCTTCCAGCTCGCCGTCAGCGTGACTCTTTGTTTTTCACTGCTCGGCAATGCTGAACTATAACGCCGCAACAGGGAAATGCTTCTTCTATGCTCGTACCAAAAAACAAAGCCAATAGGCGAGAATACATTGTGTTACTCAAAGCTTGAAGGCTCAGAGCAAAGCCTCAAATCAATAATTTCCATTTGGGATTCCTCTGGGATTTTAATTTGCTTTTTTAAAGAGTTCGAAAAAGCCAATGTATCGTGCATTTGCCTGATTGTCAGCCCATGGTCAACACACTTGCCGCGCGCACACACGCACACGCACACCCACACACACACACACAGGCTATCACTTCAGGCTGTAATGGCTCCTTCTTGCTGTGTCTCATCAGAATCCCACATTCCTCTAATCAGGACCGATAATGACTTCAGCCCCCCTCAATAAAGGCCCGTTTCCATGGTGATGATAATGACCCACTGCAGACTAAGAACTGAGCACAGCAGAGGAAATAAAGCAGGCAAATTTCATTTGCCTGCCTTTGTGTTTTCTCTCTCGTCCTAACCGGGAGTTGGTGTCGGTTACAGGTTACAGTCAAGAAGCACTCGATGTTATGTGTTTTCCTCTGTAAAAGCTTCTCGAAACAGATTTGGTACTGACCCCCTCAACCCCCCCATTAGATCCATTACATTAGCCACATAGGGATGTGCAGTCGGGTGGAACCAGAGTGTGTGGTTGCGTGTTTCTGTTGGGAGGAGAAGCATCCGCGCACCCGCTGAAGGCATGACGGTGTGCGTGTGTCTCCCTGTGTTCAGCTCTCATCAACCTGCTGAAGTTCCTGCTGTCCAACGAGACCACGCTGCTGGCCAAGCACAACATCTTTCATCTGGCCTTACTGGTGAGACACAGAGACACGCACAAGCACGCACATGCACACACACACACACGCACACACGCATGCACGCACGCACGCACGCACACATGCACACGCGCGCGCACACACACACAGGCAACACCTATTCTGTGACCCTCTACACGTGCAACAGTTTGCAGATGTCGTTCCTGTGGAATCTTTCGGGTGTGTGTGTGCGTTGTGTTTGGCGTTGGGGAGTGACGACGTGGCGTCCCGTTCCAGGTGGTGAACCTGTTCAACATGTTCATAACGTACGGCGACACGTTCCTGCCCACGTCCAACAGCTACGACGAGCTGTACTACGAAGTGGTGCGCATGCACCAGGTGTTTGACAACCTCTACTGTATGGGTGAGGAGAACGCACCGCAAACGCACCGCAAACGCACCGCAAACGCACCGCAAACGCACCGCAAACGCACCGCAAACCCACCGCAAACGCAGGAGACAACGTTAAAGTAAAGGCTGGTTTATGCTTCTGCGCAGGGATTGCGTCGTGATCACGCAATGGCACACGCAGTTGCTCGGACGCAGTCATGTGGCCGTGATGGTTCTGCGTGGGGTTTACGTGGGGTTTACGTCTCGAAATGCAATTCATTGCCACACCGGTAGAGGGACCAGAATGACCATTCTGGTCATTACATACGGATTACTAGCGAGTTTAAAAAAAGTTTACAGAAATGAAGGCAAAAGTTATATATATATATATATATATATGTTGTCGCCAATCAGTCGAAGCATTTATCAAGTCTGTGTTTACACCGTAGCCGTGTTTACGAGTGGAAACCGGAAAGGCGATCTCCAGCCAATGTAGTTCGCGGACCAATCACAGCCAAAGCCGCTGCGTTGGTGTTGCGTCGCCTCGACGCGCGTCTAGGTTTTTTGGGAGGTGCACGCCAAGGACGTAAAGGGTCCGCAAAGGGTCCGCAACCCCCCAGCGTTGCGTCGACGCGGAAGCATAAACGAAGCATAACCCAGCCTTAACACAAGACAACACCGGAACACACGTCGGTTGCAGGGGAGGGGGAGGGGGGGTGGTCACGAAGCATGTTACGTGTCTTTATCGACAGGAATGTGTCTTTTTGTGTATTTTCCTGGGCGTGTTCGTGGACTCGTCTTGTTGTGAATCCACCGTGACTCTTCTGCTCAGTGTTGAGGGTCTCCACCAACACCGGCCAGTGGAAGGAGCCTGCCAGCAAGGTGACCCATTCTCTCGTCAACGTTCGGTAAGGAAGCACGCACAGGCACGCGCACGCACACACACACACACACACACACACATGCACACACACACACACACACACGCGCACACGCACACACACGCGCACACGCACACACGCACACGCACGCACACACACATGCGCACGCACACACACACGCACGCACGCACGCACGCACACACACACAAGAACGCTCATATTTGAGACATCATTTTAGGTGAACTATGAATGAGTGAATGATGTAGTGCCCCAGATGATCCTAGTGTATTTAGGGGCGGCAGTAGCTCAGTGGGTAGAGCGGGTGGACAGAGCAGGTCGTCCACCAACCGTAGGGTCGGCGGTTCGATTCCCTCGATCCCCCTCCTCCTCCAACTGTCCACATGTCGAACCCCACAGATGTACTGATTGCAAGTCGCTTTGGACTAAAGCGTCTGCTAAATGCCCCCTTTATCCTCTTCCTCTCACAAGGCCCTCTTCTCTATTCTCACACCACCGTTCCCTTTAGCGCTCACTCCGTCTCTCTCAGATCATTCAGTCCTTTCCTGCTCCCTCCTCTCTCCTTTACCTCGTTCACGTGTGCTCCATCCTTCAGAGACGTTTTGTCAGGCTGAAGGACTCATGCCGGGATAAAGACAGAGCTCTCCGTCCGCTATCTAGAGGCCCCTGGTTATTCATCTGTTGCCACATAAAGAAGGATGAAGGGGGCCAGGTTCAGGGAAATTTCGACCGTAACGACAAAGGAACGTTTGCAAATCGATGATCAGTTATCGCAGACAATAATGGACACGTGGTGTGCGCGTGTGGTGTCTCCGTGAATGGGAGACCGCGGTTCCACTCCACTTCCATTAGTCTTCCTGTTTATCTCATTCTCTTATCTCCCTATTTCTCTTTCCGCACAGTGACTCCCAAGTGTGAATGGCAGCCATATTACCAGGGATGCTTCGCCGCGCTTATATCATCACAATTGCACCCCGATAAATCATACGCAACAGGAAAATAAAAGACGTTCCCTTGAACATTCGGTGCTTATTGCGTGAACCTATATGTGAGCTATAAAGCTGTTGAGGTGGGGCCCGCTGCTATAAACGCCAGCGGTGAGAGAGCGATTGTCTGCCATGAATACGGAATGACTTGTGTTTGTGCTAAGCCCTAATGGAAAAGGCACCGGGATGGAATTGCAACAGGAATTAATATTTCCGAACGCTGCGGTTGTTTGACGGTGTGCAGCGGTGTCAGTAAACACCCCGCAGGATGCTCCCGCTCACCCTTGTGTGCGTATAAATATATAATGCGTGACGAGGAATAACGAGTTGTCTGAGGGGAAACGTGGATGGCACGCGGCCGCGGAGATGTCACGCCACCACGCGGCTCTTGTGATCTGGGATCTTCTCCGACGCTGGACGTGAAACATGACGAACATGGGATTGTTAGAGCAGAGACATTTCTTTTGTTATTGCCTAACGTGAAGTCAGTGGTTTTTTGACGTGAACACACACACTGTCTTTGATTTGCAGAGCCATCATCAACCACTTCAACCCCAAGATCGAGTCCTACGCCGCAGTGAACCACATCTCCCAGCTGTCTGAAGAACAGGTAGGGTGGTGCGGAGGAGGTCGGAGAAGGTCTTCAGGACGTGCGGTGGCACAATGCAGTGACGGCAGTCGGTTGTTTCATATCTCCACGTGTTTCCCGATGCGTTTAGCATGGGGAAACTTCCCACTTCCCATGCGTTCAGCATGGGAAACATGGTGAGAAATTGGATGTATGTATGCAAGCCTGTATATTTAGTCAGTTGATCAAGTGTGTTTTTCTGATATGCTCATCTACACTACTAGACAGACAGACAGACAGACACACTTTATTGATCCCTGAGGGAAATTGCGTACTATGAGACAAGCATGCATTCTCCCCACCATGAAGAGAACAGTAGACAAGAGTGTCAGTCACACATAATGACATGAGTCGGAGGACCAGCGGTGACTGCCCGGTGCAGAGCCGTCCGGACCGGGCGTCGGCGGTTCTGGTACCAGAGTTCCGGACCCTTCCACGCTCCACTTCATTAGATGGACAATGGTGGTATGATGGTCTGCCAGACAGATGGAGCGAGAAATAATGCCTGGCTACGACACAAGTAGTAATTAAGAGCTGTCGTAATCACAGTTCATTCACGAGACATGATTCTTTCAGGGATAAGGAGTGAAACTGGAGAGCTGAGCCGTTCAGCAGTATTTGTCCAATGGCTACCACACGAGGAATTCCTGAGAGAGGGAAAATAGCAGAAAAGACATTTATTTAGACAGTGATAAGCAAGTGATGGATTTGGTCATTATGCTTTCCAATTACCTCTGGGCTTTATCTCTGCGACTCATTCAGAGCAAAGGAGTTGAGCCCGCCTGCTACACTCGCTTTTACTTTGAAGTATGCAGCCCCAGAATGAGAAGCACCTGCTGGCCGCAACCGTCACCCAAAATGATCACAGTATGAAACAAATGATGAAGATGTGAAGTATACACATTTTCAGTGAGCTTAGCTAAGAATAAGATTTGAATAAATAATAGTTGAGTCGTCGTCCTCTCTCTCTCTCTCTCTCTCGACATGTAGTACTGAGGTCCGTGTATTCTCCTCATGACCACAGAGCATCCTTCTAGTGACATTAAAAGACGGGATGGCCTCAAGGAACACAGCACGCTAGACTGAGAAGACACACACACACACACACGCACTTCTTCATACTCACACAAACACGTACATGTGTGCACACAATTAACACACAGTTATATAACTGATATATATAATAAATGATAATCAGCCTGTCTCACACCATCACCGCTTGGCATCAACCAGTGCGTCTTCATTCTCTTATTCTTCCTTTTCACTGTCTCGTCTTTCTTTGCTCCTTTGCGTTTCTACCTCCCGTGATTTATTTTAACGTGGCCTCACCTGAACCCCCCCCCCCCCCCCCCCCCCCCCCGACTCCCCTCTCCACTCTCTCCCTCTCTACTCTCTCCACTCTCTCCCTTTCTCCCTGCCTCCCTCTCTCCCTCCCTTTCTCCACTCTCCCTCCTCCTCTCTCCCTGCCTCCCTCTCTCCCTCCTCCTCTCTCCCCTCTCCCCCTCTCCCTGGCCACTTTACCCGTTGCTGACCACCGAGGCGGCCTGAGGAGTGACTGTGTGGCGAGGAGGGGGGGGGGGGGGGGGGGGAGGGAGGGGGAGGGAGACGGGGAAGGGGAAGAAGTGTACATGCACCGAGATAGAGAGCGTTGGTGATGAATATTTCATCAGAGGCCCATTAGCTGTTTGAATAACACGAAAACAAGAGCCGGCCAAGAAAAAAAAACATTCTGCCTCACTTAAACACTCTTTTTGTTTCACATTGTGTCTAAATGACTCGACGCGAATCAATGAGAACAGATTCAAAGTAAAACCGCATACCGGTGCGTTAACTACAGTGTGTGTGCACGTGCGTGCCTTGAAGGAGGTCTTTAGGCAGGCTGGGTAGAGAGTCTCAGGACCTAATGTTGTTTGGCTGTGCGGCACCATGCGGGGTCTTTAATGGAAAGGCTGGGTAGGGGTGTGTGTGTGTGTGTGGGGGGGGCGGGAGGTGGGGGTAATCATTTCACGGCTGACGACCGCTTCTAATGTGTTGGAAATCAATGCAGAATTGTCGCTGATTTCTACCCCCCCGCCATATCTCAACCTCCGCTGTAGCCAGTACCGGTTGGACGACAGGAAGGGCGACGTCTCCGGGGCGTGTGATGCCGCGATGGCGGGATGGCCACCGCCGTCCGTCCGTGTGTAACCCTACGCTCACACTGGCGTTTTTTTTGAAAGAGGCTTGGCGACGCGTTACCATTCATTTCCAATGGCAGTGAGCGACGGGCGACAAAGCGAAGCGTGTGGGCTGCAAAACACGAGGAGGGCGGGGCAAAAAATTGAAACGAGTCCTATTCTATGCAAATGTTGAGCGAAAAAAAAGCAAGTACGTCTCGCTGCGGCCCGTGGGAAGGCGCGGACAAGTGCATTCTGGGATTTGCTTGCGCCCGACCAGTACCAGAGGATTTTTACACGAAGCCTGGCCACAACAAGAGGATTTTTTTTAAACACGATTACGCCGATTTTAGTGGTTTATCCATATCCAGCAGGTGATTTTGTAACCTAACTCTTACGTTTCATTAGAAATAATAAATGGGAACTCCTCAAATCATTCGTTGTGCAGTAGTGAAATATTTTATGTTAAATCAAGGTGTATCAAGTGTTCACGAACACATATAGAATAGAATAGAAATACTTTATTAATCCCAAGCTGGGAAATTGCAAATATTCATTTACTACTTTCTCAATTTTATGTCACTCCTGTGCAGAAGGAGTTGGACGCCGAAATTGCTTTAGTGTTATCCTTAAACCGCGAACACCCAAGAGACAACAAAACTGTAACTTTTTTCCGATACCCAGGCGTCCCCGCCCCCTGGCTACTCTGCCAACCCCCTGCAACGCCTGACATCGCTCTACAGGCGCTGTCAGCAGTAAACAGAGAGCAAGGACATAGGCTAGAGACAACGCAATGCACACAAAGCATTAACACACCATGGGCACATTATACAAGAACTTACACTACACACATCAAACACATCCAGGACGTTACACTATTATACAAATGATATTACAAAAGAAAATGAAGTTTTTTTCTTCTTCTGTTGGTTTTATTTGGGCTACTCAATCCCAGAATGCACTTGTCTGTGATGTGTTTTTTGAGAAGCGTCTTGCTGCGGCCCGCGGGAAAACGCTTCTCAAAAAAACACGGCGTTTTTTTGCGAAAGCCAATCCGGGCGAAGGAGGCGTGGCGGCCGTGCAACTTCAGAAAATAATCCAACATGGTGGACCACGTCGGCGAGAGATAGGATTATGGATATATCTAACGAATGTGACTGTACCCTGTGTGCTTCGAAACCTATCGAGAAATAAATGTTGTTAAACCAGAAAACGTCATGGGTATGGCTGGATATTATCAATGGCTGGATATTATCAATTGTTTTTGAGCTGACACAGGTTTCAATACTATCGCTACAGACACTCCCCCGGAACGCCCACCAGGCGAAAATCGCCGAGCACAAAAACGCTTGGTCGCCCGTCAGTGTGAGCGTAGGGTAAGGGAAGGAACTCTGTGTGCGGCTCGCTCCCACGCCAACCGGGCGAGGGCGGTGGCTACACGGGTGTTACACGCTAAGATCGTGCGTTATGTAAGACAGGGGCAAGGTCAAGGCCCCCCCCCCCCCCCCCCGCAGCAGAACACCTGAACTGCTCCAAACCGGCAGGCTGTCAGTGAATTCATGTGTGTGTGTGTGTGTGTGTGTTTGTGTCGATGGGTCAACGTGAGGCAATAATGAAGTACATTGCTTTGGGTGGCCTGGTGTACAGCCGCACGCGATGACTTGTTATCAATGTTCTCTGAGAATCTCTCAAACACCCGTCATGCACCCACCCCCTCATGCACTCGCCGTTGTCGTCCAGACACGCGGAGGCTGTAGGTCTTCCTGACTCCCATGTACCTCTGCCCCCCCCCCCCCCCCCCCCCCTGCTAGGTGCTGGAAGTGGTGCGCACCAACTACGACACCCTCACACTCAAGCTGCAGGACGGCCTGGACCAGTTTGAGAGATACTCGGAGCAGCCCAAAGAGGCGGCCTTCTTCAAGGAGCTGGTGAGGAAGACGAGTGCAGTTTCCTCCCTCCCTCCTGTGGGACATTCCCGTTGTCACGTTGAGCACCAACACTGACGCTATCCTTAACGCTCTCTCTCTCTCTCTCTCTCTGTCTCTCTCTCTTTGTCTCTCTATGTCTCTGTCTCTCTCTCTCTCTCTCTCTCTCTCTCTCTGTCTCTGTCTCTCTCTGTCTCTCTCTCTGTCTCTCGCTGTCTCTCTCTCTCTCACTCTCTGTCTCTGTCTCTCTCTGTCTCTCTCTCTGTCTCTCGCTGTCTCTCTCTCTCTCACTCTCTCTCTCTCTCTGTCTCTCTCTCTGTCTTTGTCTCTCTCTCTCTCTGTCTCTCTCTGTCTCTCAAGGTGCGCTCCATCAGCCTGAACGTGAGGAAGAACGTCTCCCTGAACACCATGAGCCAGGACGTGCTGCTCAAGGAGTTCTCCACCATCTCCTGAGACGGACGCGGCCCCCCCCCCCCGTGCTCTCCCACCACCTCGACGCCCTCCGAACCGACCGAACACACCACCCGAATCACTTCAGTCTGCGTGACCGCGCGCCCGCGCCATGGGGAAACGCAAAAGCCCGCACAATCTTCACCTCGCCTGAGAATCGTGCCCGAAGCCCGGCGCCCCAGAGGGCCCGGGGCGGGGGGCCGGTCACGGCAGTATTTGGACACGGACACAAAGCGACCGACGTAGCTAGCGAGAGACAGCCAGAGTTGTAGACCCTAGACACTTGTAGACTAGATTCGTCTACAAGTCTACAAGTGTTCTCCCGATGTGTGTGTGTGTGTGTGTGTGTGTGTGTGTGTGTGTGTGTGTGTGTGTGTGTGTGTGTGTGTGTGTGTGTGTGTGTGTGTGTGTGTGTGTGTGTGTGTGTGTGTGTGTGTGTGCGTGCGCGTGTTGGAAAGGGTCCAACCATGTTAGTGGTTGATGCCGCGTAAAATTACAGTATTTGCAGAACTATTAACTTCTTCTCAAGATTCACTAGATTCCCCGACACAAATTGTATTCACTTTCACACAATTCAGCATTAAAAGGATGAAAGGACGTTGGGCTGATGATCAGCACCACTTTAGAACACTGGACAGGCTGTGATAACCTCTGGGTTTCTATGATGGCTTATGGATTATTACAAGTGGTTTTCGGAGTGGGTGAAAAACAACAGTTTGGATGAATGTCCACTGTGAATGTCGAACAACTTTTCTTCATATTGCGGTTGAACGTTAAAGGGGTTTTGTATTCGCACCTTTGCTGTGTTTGTTGTAGGACACAATGGTTGAAAATGCTCTTTTTTGGTATTGGTATTGGCATTTCCCCTTTATCTCTGTTTAACACGTTTTAAATTGCACACGTCGTCACCCCCCCGCCCTTCCCCCCCCCCCTCCACCCCCGGCCTAGGGTGAATGGGTACCCCCATCAGAAGTACAGACCTGGCAGGAGAAGAGATGACCCCACCCCCTCCCACCCTCCCCCTCCACCCTCCCCCCATCCCTGGTGAAGCAGTGGGCGGCCCGTGGGTGAGAGAACTCCTCCAGGCCGGGGAAACACTGGACCTGCACAGCCCTCGCTCATCTCTTGTGTATACGTATAATTCTTAAAGACTGGAACATTTCTAAGATATGTCTGTTAAGCTGTAGATGGGGTTTACTTTTCAGTTTCAGTTGCTTGTTACTCTCCCTTTTAACTTAGTTAGGAATCTTTTTTTTTTTTTTTTTTGGGGGGGGACGGGGTGGGTTTTTTTTTTTGTTTTGTTTTTTTAAATAAATTTTGTGTCCTACTACTTGATGTCTGCACACGTTTTGATTGGAGCCACGTTACTGGCAATGATTCAAATGTGAAATGGTGAAATTGATAAAGACCACCGCCTTTTGAGACCTCTCATTGAATCCCTGGTGTTATGAGGACCTCCACTGGGACGCACTGCTTCTCCACACTGTCACGGGATAATCGAGGAAAGTGCAATCCATACATTCAACGTTGGTATATTTTTTACTTGGTAAGGGGAGGTAGGAGTGGGTCTTCAGATGCCACAATGGGATGTCCAATACTTTCTTGAACTTTGCAAGACCCGTTACAAACCAGGTTTCTGCATGGGCTCTTCATGTGCTTGGGGAAGATGTCCGTCATTGATGTAGGTAGGCCTACGACATCAGAAGCGTTACCCTTGTCTGACACACGCACACGGTGACCACAGAAACCTGTGAGACATCTGGCTGGTCAGAGCGTCAACCAACATGACTTCCTCGCTTCAGGTGGGAAATTAATAGTAAGTGACAGGAGTGGAAAGCAACTCTGGCATGAAGATGTCATTTACAGAACAAGAAAGAGCGAGTGGTTGTTGAACGTCACGGTCGATGAAGATAATGAGTTTTTATGCAAATCGAATCGATGGAATTAATTGTGCCATAACTGTCTGACCACTTTATCAGACGGATTAGAGATTACATTCTAATACAATAGATTTCGAACAACCCTTTCAGATACTACAGCACTTCACAATGATGGTATTAAATCCGTTGTTTAGTGTGCGTGTGCATGCGTGTGTAAAAGAGGTGATGAGTCCCGGGGCTTTTGCTGTAACAACCCTTTCAAGTGCCTGTGTGTGTGTTTAGGATGTCTCGTTCAAGTATATCAGCCTACCCGTGAAACTGTCTACTTTACAGCTTTAGCAAGGCCCATTTTGGGAATAGGAATGTTTATGCGATGCTGTCTTTGTAGTAGTCACATCTGTGTGCGCGCAACATATTGAAAACGTTCACATCACGTTGCTCTACATGGACAATTAGATATAAGCACATGAAAACGCAAAGCAATTGTTTGTGAATATCACGGCTAGAGAACTTCTGCCAGGTTTCCCTTCTCACTTCTTTCACACACACACGCACGCACACACACACACACACACACACACACGCACGCACGCACGCACGCACACACACACACACACACACACACACACACACACACACACACACACACACACACACACACACACACACACACACACACACGAGTTTGCTAAAAGCATTTAGCGCGTCATGACAAAGTAGGTTGATATACATCAGTAGATGCTAAGACACTAAGACACTAAGACACACTTTCTTTTTGAATGCCTCTGTTAGCTTTTGGGCATCTCTCCTAATATAGCTCACTATTATTATCCACCCTCCTTTTAGCTATCTGCTCTCTCGTCGACCTCTCTTCATGTTCCTTCTTATCACTCCCTCTCCAGCTCCGCAGTATGTTCTCCAGTCTTTTGATTGATTTGTTATAACCCCTGTCTGTCTGCAAATATTACATTTTGATTATATCATATTTCACCCCGTCCTCGTGAAGGTGGCTGGACCGTTTATCACCAACAAGCTTTTAGGGGCTTTTTTGATTAAACTGATGCTTTTTCATTCAAGTGTTCTGTAGGCACATTTAAAGTGAGCAGACATTGGCACCGTTTACGTTATAGTGGTAAAGTATTTAACATCTTCACATTTATCTCACTAATCTCATTTTACATTTTCACTCAAAATACATTTGAGATGTAGGCTTTTATTCTTCTTATTATTTATTTACTTCAATGTAATAATGTAATCAATATTTTTTCAGAATGATTGCCCCCCCCCCCCCCCCCCCCCCCCCCCAGCATTATCCCATTAGACAGGTGGCACGCGTTGGCTCTGTTCTGTGTTCTTTGATTGAATTGACTCCTCATTTAACCGTCTCCTTCTCCGTATCAATGAACGCCTCAAAGACACACGAGTTATTATGACTTTGGTACGTTGCTGCCACACACGAGGCGCTGAACGCAAACTAGGATGCGCACTGAACGCACATAGACGTGCTGTCGACGTGCTGCACGTGTCCGTGACTGACACACTGTATGTGTCCGCGGGTTCACACATTCCGCCCCGCAGTAGAAGTCATCTAAGTCAATGAAAGTCAACACAAGGAAAGCCGGAGACTGCTAACCTGTAGCCTCCACTTGGAAGTGATGGAAGTAAAAGCTACACGTGAGCGCGCGCTGTCAGGACTTGATGTCGACTAGGAGCGAAGGAAGTTCATTTAGGAACGAGTCGGTTATAAAACAGTCGTAGTGTGCGCTTTGAGTTTTATTTTATTTTATTTTATTTTGTTTGACTGAAAGACTGCTGCATGAAATATATGTTTTTTTTTGCTTCCATGGCTGCGTTTTGAAAAGATTAAGGCGCAATACAATTAATTTCTTTAGGTGGGCTCAGGAAAAGACTGGTGTTGAACGCGGGAGCCGGTAAGCACGAAGAGAATGACACCAAGCAGTCAGGATCAGAGTCTGTCTAATTCACCAGAGCTGGACAGATCTTACGACCCGCTCACAGGTAGGTGAAGGTTAAACGTGCGTTTTTAAGGGTATTTCCTTTATATTAGTCAATTTGAAGATTCTAACACCGTACTAGCCTATTTGCATCTTTCTGATTCTGATTCTGACATTTGTTTGCTGACCTGGTCCCTTGACTTCTAAACCTCTTTCTTTATTTTTATTCGGAGTCGGACGACTTCCGGCCCCATGTGTGGGCATTTTAATTTGAAATGCATGCGCCGTCAATATGTGTAGCGATGAGGATTGTTGTAAGCCTAATAGTCCTTATATTGTATATGTATATTATATATATATATATTTATTATTGGAAAAAAAAGTCACTCAATGACAATGCCTGCAAAATTATCTCTCTTTTATTTATCTTTTTTTTTAATGAATGGAGAGCTAAGTTGAAAAAGATCGATGAAGATGTGTTTGCAGAGGTGGTTGGCAGATCAACAATCGCCACGCTTAGCCAACAGAATAGCAGGTTTGGGCTGGGAGGTTATTCAAATAGCCTACTTCTTGTTCAACGGATGCAGGGAACAAACATAATCCAATCAAAATATCAGTTGTGCAATAGATTAACTAATGCAAAAGGCCGGACAGGCTATTTAGATCTATAGGCCTTTATTACAGAGGTGTAGGCCTAATAGGAGTTCATTATGGGTCACGGGATACACTGATATTCGGTCCTACTATTACACCTCTGTGTTAAAGTAATATTGCCGATATGTGGAAAGGAGCATTCAGATGAACCAAACTGGGCCAGAGGTCTTTAGGGACACAACAGAGAACCGCTGCTCTCTGTCAGCTTCTAAAAGCCACCTATAATGTTCCTGTGACTGGAGTTCATACATTATAAAATACCTTTGTTGTCGTAATGTTTTTACTGTAGGCTACAACTTAGGCGCCTACCACAGTTAAACATGCTGAGATTTGTTTCTATGTAAATGTTTATACGGTAGGTAGGCCTCTACTAAAACCACCATCTGTGGCTACTTAATGTGGTTACTGTACCACGAATGCGAAAGGAAATATGCCACATTAGAAACTCCCTGTTATTATGATGCACGACACCCACTGACTCATCATTGAACTTCCCATCTGCCTGTCTTGATCATATATGGGCTGCCATTTGAAATTAAATTAAAAATGAGTAATGATGTGCACAACGCACCATGTGGACGCCACACACACACACACACACACACACACAGACACACACACGTCCTTCTCAAGAACTTCCCTTAAGATCTATTTATTGTGACGGGTGGATTTTTAATCTCCCACACTCTTACATGTGAAGCACCACCATGGGAACAGCCTGTCTGTCCAAGCTTCCATTTGCAAATTAGGATGGGTCCCATCAATGACGTGTAACCGGGGCACACTTTGCAGTCCTGGTTTTCTGTATACGCATATGTAACGTATATATAGATGGAATGAATGCAGTGATGTGGTGGGGCTCCCCCCTGCCCAGGGGCTCGGCTCGTGCCAAGGGGACAGCACAGCTAGCGAGAGCAACACATTTTGCATCTCTATGGAACTCAGAGGGCAAGCATATGCACTAAAGTCAAACGTGTAACAAAACAAGTGCGTGTGAGCGTGTGAGCGTGTGTGTGCGTGTGCATGCACGCGTGTGTGTGAGTGAGTGAGTGAGTGCACGCTGTCATGGTCTTTTCGGGGTTGGGCATCGTGAACGGGACGTCTGAACTGTAGCCTGTCCCCTTTGAGCCTTGTACTGTAAGCACAGAGCGCTGTAGCACGCTGCAGGTGGCTTTAGCTCATGACGTAAACATCGTCTCTCTCTCTCTCTCTGGCATGATGGAGCCTCCCTCGGCCACTCTGACCTTCCCCGTCAACAAGAAACGTGACGGGGAGAGAGAGAGAGAGAGAGAGAGAGAGAGAGAGAGAGAGAGAGAGAGAGAGAGAGAGAGAGAGAGAGAGAGAGAGAGAGAGAGAGAGAGAGAGAGAGGCACTGCATAGGAGAGGGTATTGTGCAGTGAGTGAGCAAGGTGGAGCATGTGATAAAATAAAGTGCTTACTTGCTGTAGCGAGTTGCCGTAATGATTGATGTATCACCTTGGTCTCATGTCCTTATAGATAATGGGATGCTTGGAAAGGTATTCGCCTCGATTACCAATGGCAGTTTCCAGTTTCCTCCGCTGTTCTTCGGGTTAGACAACACATTGGTCATATAGAGGGATGGACAGTTGGAATAGATTGGGCCATCATTTCGAATAGACATGAGACACGGTGGAAGCAAATCAAAACATTATATACTATATGGATTTTACTTTAGTAATAATGCTAATACAATGTATGTCTGTGTGCGGATACACAACATACTGTACATGCTGTAGTCCTTCTCATGCTGTACCTTTTGTCACGTATATGCGTGTCCTTTGGCCTTATAAGCTTGGGGGAGCAAAGGACAGAATCAATGTTTCAGAATGTGTGCATTATTTACACGCTATCCCCTGAAAAAATAATTAGCAGAGAGACCCAGCAGTTTTCGGCCCGTGTTTACATTTCTCTGTGTGTTTAAAGCCTGTAAAACTCTGTTTGTTTTTCCATTGCGGGGCAGCTGCCGTATTTAGAAGCATGACACTCCTGTAATCCCAAAGGCAGAACAGCACCCCTACCCGATGACACTGGCATGAGGACTTGAGTCTACCCATGGTTGGTCCTCACTGCTAATTATCTTTTCAGAGGACAGGATGTTTCTCTTGGTACAAACGGAGGTACTACTGCTTCATTTATGTAGTGTTTCATTGTATTCGATGGTTTGTTTTCAAAATTATATATAAGTATTCTTGACCGGTTTGTGTTTTGAATGTTGACATTCATAAAAGGTCAATTTGCGTGGGTCGTCGATCTAAGGGGGTGAACCACAAGGAGAAAAACAGGCCACATTGTATGTTAAACATAATTGAAACACAGTACTGCCCTCTAGTGGTCGGGAAGAGATACTTTGCTTAAACGCGCATAGAGCGTACATATTGTCGGCTTTAGGTAAATACTTTCGTATGTGTTTGTGCGATTTACTCTGGGGACGCACTAACTACAAAAGGGAAAGGTTAATTTGTAAGAAACCATACAATGTAATGCAAATATATAAGAAATTGCCCAAAAAGGGTTACTAAATTATCTAACTAAATAATAATAGCCTACACAGAGCACAGATTAATTTAATAATCTAACCAGTGAAAATAAACAAAACAAACAAACAAACAAAAACGCCAATTGGTTCCTACGCCAATGTCACCGCCAACCGCACCACCAATGATGTGTTCATACGCTCAAAGAAAAACCGCATAGTTTAATTCTTCAAGTCTCTAAGTCTTCAAGATTTCCTTTTATTTCAGAAGCAAGACAATAAAATTGCCATAAAAGAAACAAGTGACGTAAAACGAACTATAAATACAATACGAATAAGGTATTGCACAGAATGAGAAATGAATGAAAGCAAATGCTGTCGGCCACCCAGAAAATAGGGCCTATTTAATGGGCTATGTATTTAAGCCAAAGTCCTTCTAAGTCCCTCTGTTCTAGTCTCTACGTGTCTCTGTTTAAGCCTAGTTGTGTTGCTGTTGGCTTGCTCTGGATATTTTTTAAATACAGTAATAGTATCGGGCGCCCCTAGCGTTCGCCTACTGTAACAGGCCAGGCCTACTCCATTAATTGAAGAAATTTGGTGTGAAGAAGAATAATATGATGAAAAGCGATATCTAGATTGTGCATTCCTGTGCACAATAATAATAATAAAAATAATAATGCTATATATTAATGATGATATTGCTCTATTAACAGCAATGAAGTGAACCTTCTTCTGACAAATGTACTTATTGTACCTCCCTTTGGACAAAATTTAGGACATGCTAAATGTCCTACATGTAAATATATACAGTATTATATAACAGCATCCTTGAAGGTTAGACCTTCAATGAGGAAGTCAAAGGCGTTGCTATAACAACTGTAATCAACCTCCCAGTAACAAGGGAGAACGTGTGATTCACAGCAGCCGCAGAAAGAAAGACACCTATTAGGAAAAAAAAAAAAGCGTCAGCAATACGAAAGGTGAGAGAAAGCGATGGAGGAGGCAAACAGAGAGCTGCTGGCTTTGAGGAGTAAGGAGACAGTGGGGAGAGGAGCAGAACCAGAGAGGAGAGCCGGAAACCAAGCATCTCAGGTCGATTGAGTGTGTGGTGTGTGGAGTACAGCTTACAGATGAAGAGTCCACAGGTGATCTGTAGCCTGTCATGTGTTTATGATCCCACTGGCTTTTAATGCAAAAGATGTTCTAAGGAGAACCAAGCGAAGGAAAAACATTAGGATCTCATGAAAAACTACAGAAACTAAACAAAGAACAGACAGATGCTCCATCCGAAGGACGAAAACCAAAAACAACACCATCACCATTTGGAATAACGCACGTCACTTCAAGAGGTGACGGCTACAGAATGGGCCGTTGCAGAAGGACACAGAAGACTTGCAGGAGACTTGCCACCGTGTGTAGATCCCTCTACGGCTGGCTGTCTGGGACCCTGCTCAAAGGTACAGGTCACACATCCTGGGGACCAAACCACCAGGTGTTTCAAGAGAGGCAACCATTTGTTATTGTTGCTGAGAAAATCAAGCGATGCTAAACTATACTCCATATCCATGTCTAATAATAACCTTGAAGGTGTGTTATGTGTTTATGCTTCAATCCAATGGCTGGTCTTCTTTACGTATTCCAGTCCATGGCCCTAGTGTTGCCCGACTGTGGGCTTAAACTGCATTTAAGCATGTGCTTTGCCATGGCTGATTGCCGTTGGTCCTCCCCGCATCGTCCATTTTAAGTCCCTGATTAGACCCACGTGAGAGCCAATGAGATGGCGGCAGAGGTTGGAAGGCGGTTTCTTTGGCAATGAAAGGCTACGGAACAGAAATGTGCTTCTTATTGAGAGACCCGTGGAGGCATCTGAAGAACGATGATGGCCGTTACTATTGCTAATTTCAAGACCTCAAGGCAAGTGTGTGTGTGTGTTCTAGTATTTACCTTAAAGGTGCAGTGTGTAGGATTTAGTGGCATCTAGTGGTCTGGTTGTTGATTGCAACCAACTGAACACTCCCCCCCCCCCCCCCTTCCACGCACCTCTTATACACACTGCATTGTTAACTCTAACTTCGACTAAGCTCTCCAACTTCCATCAAAGAAAAAAAAATACTAACCAATGGCATAAAAGTCCTATATCCTGCTGAAGTCTTGATGCATCGCTCAAGATGAATGTGTGCATGACAACTGTATCGAGTACCAATGCACGACATGGTACTTGGTGCAGAGCACGTTGAGTTGCCAGGTGACCAGGTCAGCAAACCAATCGTCTTGTTAAAGAAAAAAAGCATGGCTACCGAAGCATCAGTGTGTCACCGACGATATGGCGATATGTCACCGACGATATGGCAAATGACTATCATTGGACGGGGCAAGCCTGCGTCAAACCTCCCCTCGCTGTGATTGGTTGATTCCAGGTAACCTGCCGTCCAAACCCAATAAAAAGACCATAAAGCAGAGGTTTCTCAAACTGCTGCCCTGCTGTCGCTCCTCCTCCGGCTCGTCGATCGATCAAAGCAAGTTCCTCTGAGTCGTAGCACACATCATGTGTTCTCCACTGAGGATCCCCCTCGCACACGAAGACACGTGACACTCTCTCTCTGTTTTCCTTTTTGTTTTCTGGCTCCTTTGTGGCTCTCTCTCTCTCCCTTCTCCCCTCCCCTCACACCTCTCTTGTTTCCTCCTCCCCACACACAGTTGAGCTGCAGTCTGTTGGATGGAATCGGGTCTGTTGTGCACGTAATTGTCTGTCTGGTCTCTGTGTCCTCGCAGACAGCGATGCAGAAGATGGGGAGTCCTCCACAATGTACTGCAGACCAGAAGGCCTGGATAAGCTCATGCAACGAACGAAATTCAACAGGAGAGAGCTTCAGATTCTCTACAGGGAGTTCAAAAATGTCAGCCAGGCACATCGTTGACAATTTTCCCTTGCAGTAGCCTCAGGATGATAAGTGTACTGATTGTGAAAGTGCTTGTGAGCAGGCCTGGTGGCTCAACCTGCTTGTGCGCTAACCACATAGACCACAGCCCTTGTCGTACCTGTACCTGTGGAATCCTATGCTATGTTATGTCCTTCCCTGTCCCCCTGTCCTATCCAAAAAGGAACAAAGGCCTATGTGAAATAGTGTGTGCGTGTGTGTGCTTTAGCTCATGTGTACACACATGTGGCTGCCTTCCTATGTGTTTTGTATATGCAGTTTTGGGGACATGACCGTGGGGCTAACCTGGTGTCCCTGTGGCTGTGCTCCACAGGAGTGTCCCAGTGGGATGGTGAATGAGGAGAAGTTCAAAACCATATACTCCCGGTTCTTCCCCCATGGAGGTGGGTCTTGTGCTCTGTGGATGTGAAAGGTTTTTTTTTTTTTTTTTTAAATCCATCAAGAGTGATAGGCTAGCTGTGATGCCTACGGACGACCAGCACAGAATTCCACATCCATCATGTTTCCATGATGTATCCATTATGTGCTTGGGTATCCCTGCTTTGTTTCACGTCACATTCCACTCACAAGCACTTTTCATCATGTTCCCTTAGATTCCAGCATGTACGCTCACTTCCTGTTTCAAGCGTTTGACCTACAAAAGAGCGGCGCAGTCAGCTTCGAGGTGAGCTCTGTACCGTTTACTTATTCAGCAGACGCCTCCATCCGAAGCGCTACAGTGATTTCAAAATTCATGTTACGATGGCGCAGGGAGGCCTACGTCTGCTCACGCTCTGCCTACCGGTAGGCTGCAGGCTGCCCAGTGCCTTTCTGCCGGGATTGAATCCTCCGACAGGCAGCGCAGCGCCAGTCCGCTGTCTGCTTTGCTGCTACTGTTGTCGCTCAGCCGTTCTGTGTGAGCCCCGTCACCCGTCCTGACAGCTCCGTCCAAATGTGTAGGACTTTGTGACGGGCCTGTCAATCATCGTGAGAGGCTCCACGACTGACAAGTTGAACTGGGCCTTCAATCTGTACGACCTCAACAATGACGGATGCATCACTAAAGAGGTGCCCGGGAGATATTCTTTACACCTGTGTGTGTGTGTGTGTGTGTGTCTCTCTGCTGCTCTCTCTCTCTCTCTCTCTCTCTCTCTCTCTCTCTCTCTCTCTCTCTCTATTTAACATTGTGACGAGTTAAAATGTAAACGTTTAAACTGCGCAAACTAACAAGTGACACTAAAATACTTCACAGAAGGGAGTATATGCTCTCTCTCTCTCATTCTCTCTCTCTCTCTCTCTCTCTCTCTCTCTCTCTCTCTCTCTCTCTCTCTCTCTCTCTCTCTCTCTCTCGCTCTCTCCTTCTGTGTTTGTGTGTACGTGAGAGGTCTGTGTAGAGCCATGTAGCCGTGGTGACGTTAACGCCAGGTCTTCACTCCCTCCGCGCTGTTTCCCTGGTCAGGAGATGACGGACATCATGCATTCCATCTACAACATGATGGGGAGGCACACCTACCCCAGCATGAAGGACAACGCTGCGAGGGACCACGTGGACCACTTCTTCAGGGTGAAGCCACGCTCAGACATGCCAGCGGCGGCACAGAGACCAACACACACACACACACACACACACACACACACACACACACACACACACACACACACACACACACACACACACACACACACACACACACACACACACACACACACACACACACACACACACACACACACACACACACACACACACACACACACACACACACACACACACACACACACACACACACACACACACACACACACACACACACACGACTCCCAGAACCGCTCGTACCTTGTGTGTCACGACCAGAGCTAGTGAGCGGAGTGGACGGAATGTTGCTGGAGCGTGGAGCGTTTTTTTATTTAGAGGCCGGAGCGGCCGCTCTGTTCCGCTCCAGTGTCGCTCCGATACCGCTCACACCACGAGTCTGAGGCAGGCCCAAATTCAAACTGTTGCACTTGCCAACTTTTAAAACAGATGTTCTATGACTGAAATATATTGCCGTTGCTCTTAGTTCTTTAGTATGTACGTTTTCTGTTTAAGGTGGCAATTCGTTGTAGATTATTTCTCCCTCATTTAAAGTCAGAACGGCATAATTTTTAAGTGGAGCGCGGAGCGAAAATGAGCGGAGCGGAGGGACGCGATTTTGAACGAGGAGCGGCCGAGAGAACAGCCGTCTGAGAGAGGAGCGGAATATTCGCACCGCTCAGCTCCGCTCACTAGCTCTGCTCCCAACTGCCCTGCAGAACAGGGTGTCGGTGGATTGTCACCCAATTACAAGTTACCCAAGCCCACGAGAAAAACAAGCAACAACTCTGACAAATGTATATTCGGTCGAATTATCATCCTTAAAGAAATTACCGAAACATGACTTTTATTATTCGGAAAACAAAGGCTGCAAGGTAATTGGTTGCTTACTCATGCTCACACAAGCAGGCTTATTCTTCACTGTTGAAACTGTTGAGGTTGAATTGAGTTGATTGACTGAAGATCTCGTCTCAGTTGCTGATTCATTCCCTAACATCGCCTGCAGAGCTGATGTTGATCCCCACTGAAAACGTGTTTAGTGGGAAGTGGACCCTTACTTTCCCCAGCCCTGCATGATACATGTTATATTTATATGATATATTTTCAAGTTTTATGGAATCACCAAGTCTCCATTTGTAACCCTCAGAAAATGGACCGGAACAATGATGGCGTGGTCACGATGGAGGAATTCATAGAGACATGCAAGAAGGTCTTCCATTAATACTTGAACTGAAACAATACAAACCCACCGCAGCCGCAACACATTGAGACGTGCATCTCAGCGTAAATCACTCCCCGCTTGACGACCTGTTGTTTCCTGCTCACTGTGTTCTCTCCCTGCCCAGGACGAGAACATCATGCAGTCCATGCACACGTTGGACCACGTCATCTAGAGTGGAGGCTGGACACCCACCGATCAGACCAGGAGCATCCAGACCTTCACCACAGTGAACCCACTCCTCCCGAGTCCCAGACAAGTGGGTCAGGGCTGCCGCTGGGGCCCATATCCCGTGCAGCAAATACCCGTAGATGTCCAACAGTGTTGTCCCTCCTCCCAGAGTGGACGTTCACGACACGATTTCCTGTCACCACTGTGGAGAGGTGGTCATTGTGCTGGTGACCACTCTCTCCTTAAGGATGGAAATGCTGCTGGTACATTGTACTGTTGAAGTACTGTTCAGTACTGCATGTGTAAGATTTCTAAGCAAGTGCAAGCTGGAGGTACTGTGGTTGTACCGCATCATTTGTATGCACACACACACACACACACACACACACACACACACACACACCTTGGGACTGATGATTTTACAGTTTTTAATGTTTAAGGCTTGAATTGTTTATTGTGTCAAATGTATTATTGAATTACATAACCCCACACATTTAATGTGAATGCATGATGTGTTCATTTCTCCTGTGATCCTTCATCCATCAGTCAGCATATCAGAAATATTTGAAGTTGACACGTTTCTTAATTAAACACATTTCCACCAATGGATACATTTTTATTTAATGTTATTTAGAAATATGTTGTGAGGCAATTCATAACACTATGGTCAAAGCCATTTCACGTATAGCCAACCTATTAATTATAATTACGCCGTTCCACAAGTAGCAGAACCAAGCACCAAGTGCATCAGAGATGAGTAGCAACCTCAGCCCACCGACACACACAGAGCTGAACAGAGCCCGGTCCCTGGAGGCACCGTGGCCCTCCTGTCAAGGGACCGGAGGCACCGTGGCCCTCCTGTCAAGGGACCGGCAGCTCTGCGCTCCGAAGACCATCGACAACCCCCCGGTTGAGAAGAGAAGACACGGACAGAAGAGAAGAGAGCCTGAGACGGGGAATGCGGAGGTGACACGACGCCTGAAGGAGAGGGAGAGGAGTCGCGTGTTCAGTGGACGGCTTCCCTCCAAACACGTAGAAATCCCCCCCGAATCAAGCTGACAGGATGATGAACACAGGGGTGGTGAAGTAAAACCAGACCGCCCCCGCCCCTATCCTCGAGAGAATCCGGAGTCTCCGCAGGTAAAGCGCGTCGCCGACCATAACGCCCGGCAGGAGAGGGAACAGGACCTGTTTGACCAACAGGACAGAGTCTGCAGCGGGGGTCTTGAGGAGAAGGAAGGCCTCCAACAGGACCTCGGTGCTGCAGGATCTGCACTCGGCCTGAAGTGGGTGTGTGAAGGAGAAGGCGCACGCTGCTAAGGTGGCAGTGGAGAGGGCAAGGCGGCTCTAGAGATTTAGGAGGAACGGCTCAATCAGCAGTGTCAGAGCTGTGCTCACATCCAGGAGCACAGCGAGACCACCGGGGTGGGGGGGGGGGGGGGTCCACAAAGCAGGCGGGGCTGAAGAGCATGTCCAGCTGCTGAAGACCCAATTGCTCACTCGGTATTGCACGATAAAACGTGATTTGTGAAGTAAATAAAGTATAGCTGTGGTTTTTGAAATTATGAAAGGGCACACACTTCTGATCAATTCGTATGAACACAGGAAACCACATTTGTTTAATATATATTCTTTATTTTTGTAAACAAAATTTAAGTAAAAAATGGTAAGTACAAAGACAAATTCTCCGTCAGTAGTTTATTCTAGCTCTAGTAGTTTGCCCTGCTAAATTAATAGATGGTGAACAAATGTCTTGACGTTGACCATTAATGCAAAAGATACAAAATAGTTTTGTTTAAGATTTATTCTATAACAAAAGAGGATGCATCTTCGTGTATATTTCTGTGAAGCCATGTATAGTAAATACCTTAAAAACATTTGGAACAATTAGGAGAAACTGCCGTTACAGATAAACAGATCTTAGTCAACTTTATTCAAAATAACCAACTAATAATAAACTACTATTAACCCAGCACGGGGGACGTCTCTCACAGTTATTAACCTGTCCATCAAGACACCAGGCATGAGATATGGGCATAACTTCAGACTGAACGCATCTTTCTCTACCAGTGGTGACCGCGACAGCGTGTCACTATGAGTGCAGACCGAAGAGGCCTGCTATAGATAAGGAGTTGATGTGATGTGCTTCACGAGACCAGCCCTGGGTCGGCAGTGTATTCAATTACTCTTGTTCCTTATATAAAAGTGGAAGCTACATGATTATCATCACAAAATAAAAATCTCTTTGGCATAGATTACTCACCCCAAAAGCACACACACACACACACACACACACACACACATACACACACACGCGCACACACCCTTTTAAAATATCTCCTAAAAAACCCCCGCAGGCATTCTAAAAGTCATAATCATCATTATCAGCATCACACGAAAAAACTATGAGACGGATGGGACATCGTTAAATGTTAGATAGTCAGTGATTGCCGAATATACAGTTGGATCAGAAGCAAAAGCACTATTAATAGAATATATGATTCATGTTTCGGTGTTGTCCCCTCATATGCCTCCCCTTGCCGCTTGTGCCGCGCATCTGAAACAAAACAAACAAACAAACAAAAAAAAAAAAAAAGAGACATCCAGACAAATGGTCAGCCGGCGGGCGGCAACTCGACGCGCCGCGCCTCTTTTGACATGACGTGAATCAGAGACCTGCCGGAGCACACTGACGTCGTCGCCGCCCAACACCGACCTCTTAGTATTGATCGCCGTACTGCCGATCGTAGCCCATGTTGGCCACGTACTCCTCGGGCAGCATCTCGGGCTCCATGCTGTCCATGCCCATTTCTCCGGGGTAGCCGCACCGGTAGGGGATGTCCAGCTCTGCGGTTTGGGTTGCGGGGCACAGCACACAGGATTTTTTAGCTTCTCGGTGTGTGTGTGTGTTTTGTACACAGCAGAGTAATCACACGCCTGCCCTTTCTTTGTGGGACACTGAAAATAGACTGCTAAGGTAGTGGTAAAAGGGCTGCCGATATTTGACCACGCACGCACACACACGCACGCTACGCTGGCCTTTAAAGACTGGACTGTGGGGGTTTATGCACACATCATGACAAGAGGACAACCGTGCCTTCTCGAAATGCAATTTTACAGTGACTGATAGTTAACTAGCTTGGCTAACTTGGCTACCTGGCACTCAACACGGGGGGGGGGGGGGGGTGTAAAAGCCCAGCACAGTGCGGCGACACACCAGAGCGAGAGTAGCCTACAGCTGGCTACAAAGCAGCTTAGTGGCGGCTGTGTTCTGGACCTGTGGTCAAGTGACCCCTTGGTTGGCGGGTTATGAAAAGGGGAGGAGGAATTTGCCATATGGGCACATTTCAGTGGGTGAGTTACTCACCGTCTGCTGCATAGCCCGACTCCATGGGGACAGCGTTCTGGGCCTGCAGGAGGGGACACAAGAGGACAACACACGATTTACACACACGGAAACATAGGACCGTGAGGTCAATGGTGAGTCGGCACGCACGCCACTTCACCCTGCAATAGCTTTTTTCCTCAGTTAGCGGTCAATAGAGGCCTCAATAGGCCTATTAGAGGCCTCAATAGGGCTAGGCCGCACACGGGGTTGGGTTCGGACAAATACTTATAAATATTATGCTCGGGTTCAGGTCAGGATCGGTCACATTTGAGCAATTCGATTTTTTTTTTTAAGTTACCCGCTTATTACCCGCTTATTAACCCGCTCAGAAAGAAAAGAAAAAAAAAAAGCTTGATGCCTGTCGGGCTCGGGTCCGGTTACTGATCTGTCGGACGCGGGCCGGGCTCGGACAGAAAATTCCGGCCCGATTCGCACTCCAACACACACACACACACACACACACACAGGAACTAAACCCGTTTTCGCCGGGCGTGTCTGCGAGGCGGGCAGCGCCGTAGCGTTGTGGGCGGAGACTCACCCTCTCCCAGGCCTCCGGGTCGTTCTTGAACAGGGAGTGCGTGAGCTCCACGGACACGCGCTTCTTGTAGTCCGTGTTCTTGTCCTCGGAGATGCGGAACAGCACCGCAGCTGCGTAGGTGGCTGGGGGGACGCGGGGGACAAAGTACAACCTTTTAACTCACAATCATCAAGTTTATGTCACTTTAAGGGGGATTAAGGGGAACATGTCTTTAATAAAAAAAAAAAAAAAAAAAATTTAAGCTAAACATTTCAAGAATACGCTATTTATAGTTCTAGATGAACGGGTCTTGGGCAGAGAACTGTAGCGCCCCAGCGGCTGCTCAGAACACAGTACGATGTTTGTTGACGCGTAGGTTTGCACCCACGAGGAATTTGTCTCTGGTGGTTCGTGCGCAGTAACAGTGAACCAGCACCAATCAACAATAACAATAGACAATACAAACAACAACAACAGCAGCACGATGGCGGGCCCCGGGATAGAGTAAAGAAGTACGTTAACCCCCAAAGCTGGTGCGGGGGGGGGGGGGGCGGGCGGGCGGTGGTGGTGTGTTCGTGGCGTGTGTGTTAGCGCGGAGGGGGGGGGGGGGTCATTGCATGGTGGCGTGTTCGTAGCGTGTGTGTTAGCGCGGAGGGGGGGGGGGTCGTTGCATGGTGGCGTGTTTTGTAGCGTGTGTGTGTTAGCGTGTGTGTGTGTGTGTGTGTATGGGGGGGGGGGGGGGGGTCATTGCATGGTGGCGTGTTCGTAGCGTGTTCGTAGCGTGTGTGTTAGCGTGCGCGCACGGGGGGGGGGGGGGGGTTATTGCTTGGCGGCGTGTTTGCGGCGTGTATGTTAGCTTGTGCACGGGGGGGGGGGGGGGGGGGGGGGGGGGTGGGGGGGGGGGGCTCATTGCGTGGCGGCGTGTTCGCGGCGGCGTGTGCGTTACCGATGCCCTCGTTGTTGGAGTGCAGCAGGTCCATCAGGGGAGCAGAGGCGCCCTCCGCGTCGATCAGGTCAGCGGACGGTTTGTCCAGCGCCAGCTCGCACAGGATGCCGGCCGCCACGCGCTTCACGTTGTCCACGGGCGAGTACAGGAGCTGTGGGGCACGCACACGCACACACGCAAAAGAGAGGTTAGTCCCACGCACTCACTGGTCAGGCTTGCTTTGATGAACACATTAAAGGCATCAACACAAAAAGATAAAGACAAAGATTTTCACTTGCCCTCGTGAGGGTCGAACAGACACTTTTCCCAGCCATGATGCCTCATGCTACCATGAGGCGTCATGCTACCATGAGGCGTCATGCTACCATGAGGCGTCATGCTACCATGAGGCGTCATGCTACCATGAGGGGTCATGCTACCATGAGGCGTCATGCTACCATGAGGCGTCATGCTACCATGATGCCTCATGCTACCATGATGCCTCATGCTACCATGAGGCGTCATGCTACCATGATGCCTCATGCTACCATGAGGCGTCATGCTACCATGAGGCGTCATGCTACCATGAGGCGTCATGCTACCATGATGCCTCATGCTACCATGATGCCTCATGCTACCATGAGGCGTCATGCTACCATGAGGCGTCATGCTACCATGAGGCGTCATGTGTGTATGGCACCGCTGGTAGACTGACCTCCAGTAGTGAAGGTCAGTCTACCTACTGTATGTAGCCCCCCCCGCGTGGACGTAAAGAGCAGCAGACTCTTAATTAGCGTTACCAGTCACAGCCGGCCCACGACGGCCTGGCTGTGAAAAGGGCCCTGTCGTGGAAAGACCCGTGGTTCCCATGAACGGTGACTCCCCTCACCTGTACAAAGACCCGCGGTTCCCATGAACAGTGACTCCCCTCACCTGTACAAAGACCCGCGGTTCCCATGAACAGTGACTCCCCTCACCTGTACAAAGACCCGCGGTTCCCATGAACGGTGACTCCCCTCACCTGTACAAAGACCCGCGGGTTCCCATGAACAGTGACTCCCCTCACCTGTACAAAGACCCGTGGTTCCCATGAACAGTGACTCCCCTCACCTGTACAAAGACCCGTGGTTCCCATGAACAGTGACTCCCCTCACCTGTACAAAGACCCGTGGTTCCCATGAACAGTGACTCCCCTCACCTGTACAAAGACCCGTGGTTCCCATGAACAGTGACTCCCCTCACCTGTACAAAGACCCGCGGTTCCCATGAACAGTGACTCCCCTCACCTGTACAAACAGCGGGATGGTCTCCATGTTGGCGATCTCGCCGCGGCTGATGGGGTCCCGGGCCATGATGTGCAGAGCTCCCGTGCAGCCCTCCACGATCTCCTCCATGCGGACGCCATCCTGCGGCGGCGGGGGAGGGGAAACGACAACGTCATCCCACACGCACGTCGGCCAATCGCCCGGGCCCGCATCGCTGAATAACAAACCTCTTATTTTTTTTATCTTTTTGAGGTTGACGTTTACTATGCAGCTGGAATAAACTCCCTGAGGATTTAAGACTTGCCCCAACTCTGACCACTTTTAAAACAAGACTGAAGACTTTTATGTTTGCTTGTTTGTTTCTTTCTTTCTATTTTTTTAAAATTTTATTATTATCTCATTTTATTGTATGCCAATGTTTCTACGTAAAACACTTTGAGCCTTGTGTATGAAAAGTGCTATATAAATAAAGTTGCCGTGCCTTGCCTACGTTTCTACTTACCTGTTTGTTTGTAGATTTAGCTGCAGCTTTTTTCCCCCGAATTTAAATTTATATGTAGCCTATTCAATTTGGATGACTTTCTGCTGTGTGACACCCTAACTTCCTCGTCTGGAACACAGGAAGCCCCTGCGATCCGGTGACGCACATTTCAGGTCATGCGTCACTGTGTCCCGTGGGCCGTGCCAGAGACCCCGCCGCCCCCCCCGACCCCCAGCCCCCACCCCGCGTGTACCTGGTACGTCTGCTGATTGGACGAGCCTCCTCTCTTCTGGGCGTCCTGGTGGGCCTTGATCAGCAGGTTGACCAGGCGGGGCGTGGCCCCCGCGTCCCTCAGGGGGGCCTGGTTCTCCGGGCACAGCGCCAGGTTGCGGATCAGGCCCACCACAGCCTGCAGGGGGGGGGGGGGGGGGGGGACCCACAGGGGCAGGGGGGACAGGGGGGGTTCAGAGGCTGTACTGTGCAGGGGGGGCAGCGGAGCGATCGTCACCCAGCAGCCTTTGCACTTTGGAAGGCGAGTGGATTGGCCTCCAAAGTATGGGTCATAAAAAAAAACTAAGTGTTGTTGCTCATGCGTCGTCCAAAGGTCACCGCTCTCGTCGCATTCAATTCCGTTTGCTTCGTAGCCTTGATTGCTGCGCTGCCCTGGAAGCTCTGAAGTGCAGCGTTTTATTGCGACTCCCGTTATCAACGTTGCCATGACGCAATTCAAAACACAGACACACACACACGCACGCACTCACACGCACACACAGACACACAGACACACACGCGCACGCACCTTGATGACGGGCCAGTAGTAGGGCTGGTTGAGCAGCTTGACGATGGCGGGGATGCGTAGTGCATGCGCACGGCGTTCTGCGCCGTCTCGGCGTGCTGGTGGCGCGAGGTGAGGTGGCGCAGGGCGCACACGGCCGGCTCCGTCACGTCCTCCTTCTCGCCGGCGCGCAGCACGGCGTGGATGAGCGCCTCCACGCCGTTGCTCTGGGTGACCAGCGTCTTGTTGTGGGCGTTGTTGCACGTGAGGTTGGACAGGATGCCCGTGGCGCACGTCAGCATGTTGATGTCGTCCGAGCTGAGCAGGCCCACCAGCACCTGCAGGAGGCTGTCCATCCCCTCCTGCACACAGAGGGGGGGCACACGGGAAACAGAAACCGTCACACACCAGAGGAGGAGGAGGAGAAAGAGGAGGAAGAGGAGGAAGAGAAGGAGGGAAGACAAGTAGAGGAGTAGGAGGGAGAGGAAGAGAAGGACGACAAGGAGAAGAGGAGGGAAGAGGAGGAGAGACAGAAGAGAAGGAGAGGAGGAGGAAGAGGAGTAGGAGGGAGAGGAGCAGGAACGGTGGCTCCCAGGAAGCACTTGCAGTCACTGCAGTACAGTGAACCGAGAGAGAGGTGTGTGTGTGTGTGTGTGTGTGTGGAGGGTGCGGGGGGCTGACCTGTTTTGTGGCAGCGTCTGACAGGTTCCTCAGGGTCCACAGGCAGTTCTGCATCAGGCGCTGGCTTGAGCCGGTCAGGTGTTTGCCCAAGGCCTGCATTCTATGATTGAATGATGGGTTCCATTTTCTTTCTCTACATATTTGTTCTGACAAATCCTGCTGCTGGATGCATGGGTCTGTAAGTGCGTAATTGCCATTTAACCGTTAAACTTACAGTTTTAAACTGTAAAATAATAAATCATGGGTTTAAAATCAACGCTGTGCATCAATCAATCCTGTCCCATACACTTATTGAAATCCTCTCCAGATCAGTTCCTCCCACACCGAGCCAAACAGCAAATGAGCAAATGGCCGCTTGCGTACATTCTGCCAGAACACCGCTGGAGCCCAGAGTACAATCCACTGAATCCACTGTCAACACAGCCTCATCCGACTCCTCTCTGCCTCTCACCTGACTCCTCTCTTTTCTACCCCCCCCCCCGGAAAAAAAACTCAAAAGAAGAAGAAGAAAGGAGCTGGCACACCTGTGTGTGGCGGGCCCTCATGCACAGGTGTGCACTGCAGCTATAGCAGGGGAGGGGACTGGGAGGAGGAAGGAGGGGGAGACCACATACCTGCTTCCACAATGGCCGGCTTGTTGCTGGGGCACACAGAGAGGACTTTGAGCACGCGGCTGGTTGTCCAAAGCAGCTTCTCATAGTTGTAGCTCCTCATGATGTGAACGAGCCCCTCTGGGCCGTTGTTGGCCAGGATGATCAGCTGATGATGGGGAGATGGGAGAGAGAAAAAAGAAGAAAAAAAAAACAGGAACGTGGTGAAGTGCTTGTGGGGGTGTGTGGAAGAAGCGTCCTAAGATACCCTCAGAGATGATTAGTGAACCGGTATTTCCTCTCTGCACCATGGAAACGCACACGCACACACACACCCACACCCATTACACCATGCAAACAAACACACCCACAGGGCACCATTTGCATGCCCCACTCAGGCCAAAACGCCGTGACCGCTCTCACGGATAGAGCAGCAGCCTCGCCGCTCTATTGACATAGCAAACAAACAATACAGAGACGATTTCAAACTCAAACCTTCAATGAGTGTTGCTTGCGTAACGCGCCTTTCCTACACACAGTCTGTACCTCCCAAAAAATTTAACTAATTGGCGTGATACATGCTACATGAACAATACGTGTGATACATGAGCAATTTAGAGAGCCGTTAAGGGTGATGCACCTTTCTCAAGGATCCTTCTGTGCAAGCAAACTTTTCTGCCCAAACGCCCACCTCAAGACCCCCCCCCCCCCCACACACACACACACACACGCACACGCACACACACGCACGCGCACACGCACGCACGCGCACACGCACGCACGCGCACACGCGCACACACACAGACACACAGACACACAGACACACACACACACACACGGACGCACACACACACGGACACACACGCACACACGCACACACACACGCACACTCACACACACACGGACACACACACACACACACCTTGCTCTCCTGGTTGCCGTAGGACAGCAGCTGCAGACAGTCGGTGGTGATGGCCAGGAACTTGGGGTTGCTCTTCTTCAGCAGCGGCACCATCCTCTGCAGGCCGTCGGCCAGGCGCACCGCCATCTTGGCGCCCTCCTGGTGCAGCAGCAGGTTGTGCAGCGTGGTGATGGCGTAGAACAGCACCGACTCCATGGGGGAGCTGAAAAGGGAAACGGCAGGAGAGCCCGGGGTCACAAACTGGGCCTCGGCGTCACCCAACTCATCCTCTGCCCTTCCAAGGGGATTTTTTTGACCTAACACATCGCGCATGCATTAAATTAAATTATTTATTCATCCTTTTTAGCACATCCGTCAGAAAGACCTGCGATGAATAATTGAGGTAAGAAGGTTCCATTAGTTCATCCATCTGTCTGTCAATCTGTCTGTCGTCTGTCTGTCCATCCGCCTGTCCGCCCGTCCGTCCGTCAGTCCGTTCGTCCGCACGGCGGAGCCCTACCTGAGCATGCGCACCAGCGCCGGGATGCCGCCGGACTTGAAGATGGAGAGCAGGCCCTCCCTCTGGTGGGACAGGTTGTGCAGGATGCTGGCGGTGGCCCGGGCGGTCTCCATGTCGCTGGTGTTCTGCATGGCGCGCACCACCGCCGCCACCACCTGGGGCGACTGCATCAGGACGCGGCAGGACGCCTCCTTGCGCGTCAGCTGGTTGACGATCAGCGCCGCTTTGTTGACCACCACCTGGGAGTGGGGGGGAGAGGTGGGCGGAGGGAGTGGGTGGGGGCGGGGGGGGCAAGAAGGAGCGTTCAAAACGGGAGGAATGCCGATGGAGCACAGGTACGGTGCAAGACCGGCGCAGAACCATGGGGGGTCGGGGGTTGGTTGGTTGCCGGTTCGAACCCCGACCAGTACGAACGGCTGAAGTGCCCTTGAGCAAGGCACCTAACCCCCTCACTGCTCCCCCGAGCGCCGCTGTTGGCAGCTCACTGCCTCGGGATTAGTGTGTGTTTCACCTCACTGTGTGTGCCTCACCATCATTGTGTGCTGAGTGTATTTCCACTAATTCACGATTGGGTTAAATTGCAGAGACCAAATTTCCCTCACGGGATCAAAAGAGTAATTCTAAGAAGTCTAAGAATGCCGATGGAGCACAGGTACGGTGCGAGACCTCTGCAGAACCAAAGGGGGGGGGGGGGGGTGGTCAGGGTCCGGGTCGTCGGCGGGGAGACCGGGTCATCTCACCTGGTCCTCGTCGTTCAGCAGCTTGGTGAGCTCGGGCACGGCGCGTGTGGCCAGCTCGGCGTCGTCCTGGTAGTTGATCAGGTGGATGATGGCGTTCTTCAGCATCTGCGAGGGCTCGGCGAGCTTCTGCACGTTGGTCATCTGGGTGGGGTCCGTCTGCGTGGACAGGATGGAGATGCCCTATCTGGGTGGGGTCCGTCTGCGTGGACAGGATGGAGATGCCCTCGGGCAGCGTCTCGGGGTACATGGCGGCCCGCACGCGCTGGGCCCGGGTCAGGGTGCCATGGTCCCCCAGGTCTGGAGGGAGAGGAGAGAGGAGAGAGGATAGAAGAGAGAGAGGAGAGGGGAGAGAGAGAAGAGAGAGAAGAGAGAGAAGAGAAGAGAGAAGAGAGAAGAGAGAAGAGAGAGGAGAGAAGAGAGAAGAGAGAAGAGAGAAGAGAGAAGAGAGAAGAGAGAGAAGAGAGGGGAGAGGGGAGAGGGGAGAGGGGAGAGGGGAGAGAGAAGAGAGAGGAGAGAGAGGAGAGAGAAGAGAGAGGAGAGAGAGGAGAGAGAGGAGAGAGAGGAGAGAGGAGAGAGAGGAGAGAGAGGAGAGAGAGGAGAGGAGAGGAGAGAGGAGAGAGAGGAGAGAGAGGAGAGAGAAGAGAGGAGAGAGGAGAGAGGAGAGGAGAGAGGAGAGGGGGAGAGGGGAGAGAGAAGATAGAAGAGAGAGAAGATAGAAGAGAAGAGAAGATAGAAGATAGAAGAGAGAAAAGAGAAGAGAGAAGAGAGAGGAGAGAAGAGAGAAGAGAAGGAGAGAGAGAAGAGAGAGAAGAGAGAGAAGAGAGGAAAGAGAAGAGAGAAGAGAGAGGAGAGAAGAGAGGGATCACAGCTTGCCCTTGTGGTCTGGTTGTGTGTTCAAACAGCCTTTAAAAAAAAAGACTAAACAGGGCAGTGGGAACAGTGTCCACCGTACCGTTTAATCCGCATCATGTTTCTGTTCTGTTCTGTCGTTTCTCTCATGGGGAGAAAGTCTTATAAGCTGTCCCTCGGCTGCACTTTATTTCCATGTTTCCATCCCAGTATGTGCTCTCATTGTAATTCTTCCATTGTGCAAATACATAACCCAAACTAATATATATATATATATAATATAATTCAATAAAACCATTTAACAAAAATAACGTTATTAAAACAAAGTCACGGCGCAGATGCAGACCAAAGCGCTGGGAGTCGCAAGAATCTTCAGAAACCCAAAACCCCCAAAACGTCGGAGCGTCTACGGTAGACGCCCCCATCATCAACCGAACGGCGTGTGCGGTTCACGGCGTCTTAACGCGCACGCGGACACGAGCGCACCGTGTGTGTGTGCCTGCCTACCTTCGTCTCCCGACATGGTGGTGGTGGTGGTGACGGTGTAGTGCTTGGACGTGTAGTCGGCGCCGTCGTCGGTCCGCACCGTGTTGGCGCCCGACTGGATGCCGGAGTCCGTGCCGTAGTAGGAGTGCTGCCACTCCTCCACCATCACCCTGCCATCCGCTTCAGCCAACTGGCGGGGAGAGAAACGACACAGGAGTCAAGACACGCTCGTTGGGCCCACTGCGGTGGTGGAAAAAGCCCCCGTTTCCCCCGAGAGTCCACGGTGATAAAATGGGTTGGGGGGGGGGGCAGCCGCGGCCTACTGGTTAGGGCTTCGGACTTGTAACCGGAGGGTTGCCGGTTCGAACCCCGACCAGTACGAACGGCTGAAGTGCCTGTGAGCAAGGCACCTAACCCCTCACTGCTCCCCCGAGCGCCGCTGTTGGCAGCTCACTGCCTCGGGATTAGTGTGTGCTTCACCTCACTGTGTGCCTCACCATCACTGTGTGCTGAGTGTATTTCCACTAATTCACGATTGGGTTAAATGCAGAGACCAAATTTCCCTCACGGGATCAAAAGAGTAACTCTTCTTCAACTAAACAACCGCAAATTAACATGACAACAAAAATAAAAATCTCATTCTAGTTTTTAACAATAGGGTAATGTTGGACAGAGGAGTGGGGCCGCGTGTAACCTCGAGACTCCTATTCTACAGTCTGCACAGACGTAGACAAATGTGAGGCTAACCCCAATTGGGGAACTCAATTGGGAAGAGGAACAAAAAAAACAAAACATGAACAACTCTTTGGCGAAGAAGACAGGACAGGACAGACAGGCCGCCTCCTCGCTTACTTTTCATCGACATTGTATCCCGGTCTCGGAAACCAACCAAGTGGCGCTCTCCTACAGAAAACACACAAAAAGAAAACAGGGAGGGATTAAACAGCAGTTCTCACATTAATACATCTGATTCAGAAGAGAACAACCCACCGCCCTTTTTCACAGGTGAACCGATATTCAAACGAGACACGTTGGCTCAATGACTTTCTGTCCTGAGTCTACTTTCGCGACCTCGCTCACAAAATGTCAACACAGCGCACACTTGTCTGTGTGTGCGGCAGCTGGACCGTGCCCGGAGACCAGGCGGGAAAGGCAACCCTATGGCAGGAATGTCAGCCACTCGGCCCTGCCGGCCTTTGACCCGATAGCCTCCGCCCGTAGAGCCGTGAGAGTTGGACCGCGTGCTGCTGCTGCTGACGCAGAGTATCGACGCTCACAAACTGGCTGGGCCGGTTTCTGTCTGTAACGACGGCTGGAAGAGTCACACACACACACACACACACCCACACACACACACACACCCACCCAACCCTATCTCTCTCTCTCTCTCTCTCTCTCTCTAGCTAGTAAGTGAGCTAGTGGCTTCAGGCAAATACGGGGCGTGTTCCCAGCATGGACATCTCTCACGCTACCTTGAGCAGGTTTGTTCCTGTCTGCTCAGGTTTCCCCCCTCCCCCTTACTCCAAGTTTCTCTCTGTGCATTGTAACTCCTGTACAATATTTCCTGATTGTTTAATCACTTTAACTGGCCTGTTTCCAATCAACCGCACACTACCTGCCCATTAAATATTCAAACTTAATCTCAATATGACGCTCTGAAAATGTTTAAAATGTGCCTTTTATTTCCAGTGTCTCTGTCATGTCTAAAATTGTGACGCTATGCCCCAAGTAATGTGGCCAAGCTGCTGCGTTATACAATAAGGGCGCTTCCCATGATCTTCCCAAATTCTTGTTTTCTCGTCAAATTCTTGTTTCTGTTCACAATTGTGGAAATTCCTGACCCGCAAGTCCGTCCACTCGCCTACCCACCGGGCTACCTGCACGCACTCTGCAGTGCGCCCCACATTGCCCCCACAGCACCCCACATTGCCCCACATTGCCCCACATTAACCCGATCAGAGTCTTCCCCGAGGCTGGGCGCACCTGTTGCTAAAGCTAGCGAGTGAGTCGCGCATTTTTTGGGGTTGTGTGCGTTCCAACTTTACTTCAACCGTTCAAATGCATAGCATGTGGCGTGTGAGCGCGCCAACAGCGTTTCCCACTGTGTGTGCACTGGCGTGCAGTGCAGTGTTGTAAAGATGTTTGCGGTGTCGGGGCGGTGCGACCGGCGTGACTTGATTCCTCGCCGCTCGCCTGGAGGGCTCAGCGCTGTGGCTCTGTGTGTGTGCCTGTGACTGACTGACTGACTGAGTGCTTCTAGAACGAGGGCCACACAGGGAATTGAATGGAGTGGCCCGTTATAACCAGAGCTATGCAGAAGCATTCAGTGCCGAGTTAAGAGGCCATTGTGGCCGGTGCCAAGATGGCTATTGTGAGGACAATTTGTTTTTTTTTACGCTCCGCATAAAAACCACTATCTGTACGAGGAATAATACACACCAAGCACTGGGGCACGGTAGGAACAGATAGATTGGAGGTTGGTAGAACATCCCCATTATAACCGTCACACTGTAAAAATAACGCTTCACAAAGCCACAGATGACTGGCAGTCCATGCAGCAGATGTTTAAGAACATGTTAACATCTGTAACAGTGAGAACTGCGGTCGTCTGGTCGCGGGACACGTAGGTTCACTTTGTAGCCGCCGTCGTCTTGGAATCAGCGAAGATCTACCTCGCGTGTTGAGACAAACTAGGAATGCGTCCTGCAGGGGCTGCGGAGGCACGGACATGTTTGGTGTTTCTGCCTTTCTGCCGAGAAACACGTTCTCTCAAAAGACACGTTGATAGGATGTCCCCTTTTTCCTCAGAAACGGCGAAATGAAATAAAAAAAATCTAAAAAAAAAAATCTAAAGATTCCCTCGGGATGAATAAAGTATCCATCCCTCTCCATCTATCTCTCTAAATAAGCTGCTCATACGGCAAATGGTTCGAAGTCCGCCATGTGCTACGCAGGCTGTAGCTTTGTACGAGCGTGAGTGCTAGCAGAACACCCGGCCCGGTACAGCTGGTTCCATTACCAAACGCTCGCTACAGCGCGGTTATCTCTCCGGCATTTGGCTCACCTCCCCACACTTCTCCAGGGGCCCCCGATGTGTGTAATCTGCGATTCAAAATACATTCCCCTTATCTTAAAAGCCCTTCTGCATTCCCAAAATATCCCCACAGAAGACGTGATGCTGAACAGGGAACGGGGGCACAGCCGGCGCGTGGGGGATGTCTACCGCCGAGCCACAAAAGGGACACAGATGTGCTTGTAAACGCATGCTTCTGTCAGAAACGATACTTACAGTGGTCTTGTTCTGACCATTTCCCCTTTCTTTTCGACAAAATGCAGCCAAATGAGGTTGTTCAAGAGGTAAGGTAGTGGTGCTTGACCCTTGGCCCAGGTTGAGATATTACAATAACAATAAAAAAAAAAAAAGGTTGGGCTGTTGATAAAACCATCGCATAAAGCCACTTTTATGAACATCGCTAAATTCCTTCCTCAGAATGAGGATTCTGCTCTTGCTACGATTAAAAACACACACAGAAGATAATATCGTTTTTGATCGACAAATGGTGTGCACACACACACACACACACACACACACACACACACACACACACACACACACACACACACACACACACACACACACACACACACACACACACACACACACACACACACACACACACACACACACACACACACACACTCTCTCAGTCCCAGCATTCAGCACAATAAGCAGTAATGGC
The DNA here is from genome assembly GCA_036785325.1 of Urophycis tenuis. NCBI lineage: Eukaryota > Metazoa > Chordata > Actinopteri > Gadiformes > Phycidae > Urophycis > Urophycis tenuis. The sequence goes on from JAXIVH010000001.1 coordinate 17,092,457, forward strand.
GTTGGCCTGTGGAGACTCCACTGTCCTGGGCGAGCCATTGGGTTCGGCCAACTGCTGCAGTGCTTTGACACACTCAGCATATCGCCATGGTAACGGGAAATCGGACCACTAGCTGGGGGGGGGGGGGTTCACGCGGTGGACGTTTCGGGTAAACCGGTGGTCGGTTGGTGGAAATGGTTGCCGTTGGGTTGTATTGTATTGTTTTGTATTTTTTTCCCCCAAAGCCCAACATCTTCCCGGCCGTGCCGACGCTAACCAACCGGGGAAACAGAGCAACTGTTATGTTTCTGTCTGGACTTTGTCCGCCTCCAGTCCGCCATCGAGTTAATAAACAACACACTACCTACCGTACCTTGGTCCAACCTTTTACGAGAGGCGGAAGCAACTAACGCAAGACTGAAAGTACAACTCTGTGTACAGCGAGATAAAAAAAGGGCCAATAAATAAATTGACTTTAGCTGCCAGCGGCAGGACTGTGAGGCCGGTGTGACATTCTGAGCCAACTTGGTACAGACAGAGAGAGAGAGAGTGTGTGTGTGTGTGTGTGTCTGTGTGTGTGTGTGTGTGTCCTCGTCCTCCTGAATACTTCATCAGAGCCCATGCAGGGTTCACCATGTCCACTCAGGCCAGCCCTCCCCCCCCCCCCCCCCCTAGTCAAACACATGCGCTACCCCACAAGGCCTTCCAAGTGCCATGGTGACTGCATCAGCTATAACAGACATTATTACTGAGAAAAGAGTAGAAGGGAAAAAAAAAAATAAATAAATACCCCAAGCCGCTCCTCCCTCATTCTCAGATAGGGAGTGTCCTGTTCTCGGTGTTGCTGTGGAGCAATCTGTGGGCGTTTGCTTGTGTTGGGCGCGGCCTTCCCCTCAGCGCACCTTAAAAAGCCAAAGGGCTTTTTTCGGTGCGGTGCAGCCGTGAAACTCTTACTCTCTACCGGCGGGGGCAGGCCGCAGCCGCCCGGGACAGGTGGCGGTGGGCGATGGAGTCGCTCAGTCATTAAGGCGTACGTACGCACACGCGTTGTGCTGTGGAGAGTGAGCCAAACTTTGTGGAGGGGTTTTTTTTTTTTTGGTTGTTTTTTTTTTTTTTTACACAAACATCACATCTGCGTGGGTCGTGTCTGGACGTGAAGCTCAGAGGAAGAGAGACAGAGAGAGACAGAGAGACAGAGAGACAGAGAGACAGAGAGAGAGAGAGAGAGCAGCCCAGCTGAGTAATCCTGAGTTACACAAACACACTGCCCCACCCAAAACCTAAATGAGCGGACGTAGGCAAAACAGACAGGCTTTTATGCAATTGGTTTGTTATCTACAACCCCCCCCCCCCCCCCCCCCCCCAAACAAATAAAATGTTCAGTGATTTAAATCAAAATGTTACAATGCGCAATTGAACACATGTAAAAAGTATTTTGTCTTGATTGTCATTAATTATGTTTCTAGACCAAAGGCGTGGGCAACAAACACCCAGACTTTTTATCTGTTGATCTGAGGCGGGGGGGGGGTTAGGACATGGGGTGCATCATTAGAGCAGATTATACTCCCATTACTCCACATCTGTAAAGCTTCATGCACCATCTGCACTAGAACCGCCTCGCCCACTTGACCACCACACCATGACCCCACCCCCTTGCTCCCACACACACACACACACACACACACACACACACACACACACACACACACACACACACACACACACACACACACACACACACACACACACACACACACACACACACACACACACACACACACACACACACACACACACACACAGCTATATTGATCCTGATACTGATGGCGGCTACACGCAACATGAGCATGCACAAATGGACACACGCAGCCACTTTATGTTAAAGACTGCAAAGGCAGTTGAGTGGCTGGGTGTCTAGCAAATGAGAGTTTGATCAACTGTGATTGATAGTCAGTTTACCCCAATGCCTGTACAACAACAGCCTCTTTTACATGAGAGGTCCCGCAACATTGCCGTAAAGAGGAATTTCACTGCTGCACAAGAATTTCACTGCGGCGCAAGAATTTAACTGATGTACATTGTTATCCAGCATGTGACAATAAACTTGAAACTTGAAGATCCACCAATATGTTGGCTTTGCTTCCTTTCATAAAGCAGGGAGGGGTTTGAAGCAGAAAGGTTGAAATCCCCTGGTGAAGGGTCATGGGTCACATCAACGTCTTCAAAACGTCACTCTGTCCCACCATGCAAGTTCAGCCTTTTAACACGGATGTCCATTTGGCTTGGTCAACACCTCTACCGCCTTAAAGACCGAAGGACAATGCCACCCCCCCCCCCCCCCCCCCATTCCACGTTTATATGTGTCATAGAGCAGGCGAGGTGGAATAATGCCACAACATTTCCACCTTGAATGGCAGAGACACTGGGTTTGGAAGGCAACGGAGAACTCTCAAACGCCGACCCTTTGCCCCCATCAACTCATCGCGTCCCTCTTTTGCGCCTCTCCGGGCGGCCTAGAGTTCGATGGCATCGCTGCGCAGCATGAGCTAATTGGCTAACTGTTTGGTACAAATCAATAAGAGCGGATGTGCAGTGATGCGCGCCTAATGGGGTTATTGTGGCGGTGACAGGAAGTGGCAGCTCGGCCCCTTAAACAGCCGGGGAGCAGCTGATAAACTGTAGTGCCGCGCCGCACGTGGCCACATCTGTTTCCGATAACTTTAGCGCCGTCAGTCTGACTCGTACATTGCTTGTCATGGACAATGTTTCCCAGACGCGCTTCTCTAATGCATAATGCATCTATAATCGATAAACAGGACAAAAAGGAAATGAACGTCGACAACACGGATGCACTCAGCGATTCTTTGGACGGGGCGTGCAAAGGTCCGCGATTCCCCTACAAAGTCACGGTGAGCGCAAATAGCAAATACATTGTAGGGGCTCTGGCGGCGTCCGGGGCCAGAATCTGCTCTAAATAAAGTAAACCAACAAAACAAAACACTTTTGTAAAGGAGCTTCTCAGCCCACCAGTCAAGGCATCGGCATCAATTGACGTGAAGTGCAATGCAACGTATCCACCGCGTCCACTGCACCAGTCGCTGTCCGGGACCATGAATAAAACAACATGACGTGGGGCTGGGTGTGTCCGCGACGGCAGCGCATTAAGAGGAACCACTGAGATGGGGCTGCCGGATCGGCCGGCTGGAAGACACGGAGCCGGGAGGGGAGCCGCCTCTTTACTGTCGCTGCTCCCTGCGGGCCCTCGCTGGGAATCAAAGGGGGAAATGGGAGTCTGTCTCGGAGGAGGCGTCCCGAGTGCGGAACGGGATCAGATTACAGGGAGCCCAGGCCGCACATAAAGGAGGAGGAAAGGGAAAGAGGGGGCGTGTCCAAAGGGGGGGAATAAACATCAGGGCGCACAATGGCACGGTTCACAGGAGTGTATAGAGCCCGACCAGAATAAGTCACATAAAGACCCTTTAGTCTTTTTCGGAGGAAAGCGGCTAAAAGGCCTATATTTAACCCCCTCCAAGCTCCACCACCACTGAGGCTGCATTCTTTCAGGACTTTTTGATGGGATGGGCGGGGGGGGGGATTTAACACATTATTTAATGCCCTCTGGTTTTAAATATTGGGGATACAGGAGGATGGGTCTAAAAAGAGTAAAATGGGGGAAAGGGAGCGTCTGGCCGAGCGGCCTCGGTAGCCATCGCACGGCGAGGGCTACAGGAGGAACAGACTTGTGATACTGTGTTGACTCGCCGCGTAACGAAACCAGGTCTCTGGTGACTCAGTGGGACACAATACAACACAAGAAAGAAACACTAGCTTGTATCTGTTCAGCCGAGCTCTGTTCGCTATGCCACTGGCTGGGGGGGGGGGGGGGGGGGGGGTTGGCCGCGCACACCACTGTGCATGGCTTGGCCCCTTATCTTTAACACAATCAGACAAATGATGAATATTTCAAGAAGTGCATGTTTTAGTGCGGATGGAATGAGGATAGCGAGTGAGTGAGAGTGAGCGAGTTAGAGAGAGAGAGAGAGAGAGGGAGCGAGGGAGGGGGCACTTGAAGAACAGGTGGACTCAACTGACTCATGGTGACGAGATGAGTCTTCAGGTCTCAACAGGCACGTTGAGGTACTCCCTGTTCCGCTGTTCAGTAACAACATCAACAGCATACAGTGTATGCTTAACGTACGCAACCGCGTACCAAACGGAGAACATGAATTAGTCGTTAGTCTCGGTCCCAAGCATTCCCCTTCCAACCCCGCCCTCACTTTCCCCATGTCCCACTGGGGTGAAACTATGGGATGGGTAGAGCACCAGGCATAGGAGCTGAGAGACACCGCACGACTCATCACAGTGTGTGTGTGTGTGTGACGTGTGTGTATGTGGTTGTGCGTGTGTGTGTGTGTGTGTGTGTGTGCGTGCGTGCGCGTGCGATAAGAAGTGCAACACACAGACGAGTTAGGCAACTGTGAAACGCTTGTCTTTTGAGTCAGTGCTTAAAAAAAAAAAGGCACAGACTCTCACATTCTTGGACGAGCAGAAGCCGTCAGCGAGAAGCAATGGCTCGGACATTCATGAGGATTCAGCCCGTCGCGGCAGACAGTCAAGACGCTGTGTGTGGGAGGTTTTCAAAAGAATTCTATAAAGGGTCCAAGTTGTGGAGCATGCCATCAGAATACAAAAAAGGACAACTAATAGGGGGGGGGGGGGGGGAGCCATTCTTAGTCTGGTTTGTTTCAACCAAGAAAGCTGTCACAAGTAAATTATTAATTTAATTGAACGTAAGGGGAGCCTGTTTTGGTTCAGGGGGAGGGGGGCAAGTGTGGGTCAGTGTCCGCTAGTCCAGTTTCACGCTGCTGTGTCAATGACCCGCTAGGGACTCGAGAAGTTACGACAACTCTGGCCACACTCTGGGCCACTGCCAGGCCCGTTATTCAAAATATAATGTACACCAAACTTTTGGTTTAAATAAAAAAAAAAAAGAGGACTGTTTCCCTATGACTACACGGTGTCTTGACACAGACACAGACACAGGAAGTACCGAAAAAAGCAGCAAAAATAAAAACCCATCACACATTCATGCCGCGTGCCTGACCCGCTGACGGTGAAGACGAACGCAGGCTTGATTAAAGATCTGCTGGAGGCTGATAACATCATCCATGTGGAAGATCCCTTGTTAAGCTCCTGGAATTCGACTCCTCTTGAGATTATGGTGGTGCCATCACACACACACACACACACACACACACACCACCTTCCCTCTGACAGGGAAACTCAATCTGCCCTGACCCCTCGTCTCCATGGGAACAGCCCAACATACGTCCATGCGTGTGTGTGTGTGTGTGTGTGTGTGCAGTCACTGCATGTGTGTGGGTTCCTACCAGGTTCCATACAAAGTTCTGCGCTCTGAAAACGGGTCACGCTCCACCTCGGAGCGGGTGTAACCGAAGTCCGTAGGAGTCTGCGTGTGTAACGACGTGGAATTAAACCATTCAAGTCAAGACAAAGAAGCCACAGAGATATTCCATGCAGTAATCCCCCCCCTACCCCTATTTATAAACCAGTGGATCTCTTGGACCTTTCACTGCTAATGTAGGACAATATCGTGGAAGTGGAATTAACTGGTGTGTGTGTGTGTGTGTGTGTGTGTGTGTGTGTGTGTGTGTGTGTGTGTGTGTGTGTGTGTGTGTGACTGGGATTATCATCAGTGGTACCACAGCTGTAGCTGCATGTACAGTCGTCGCCCCCCCCCCCGCCCCCAACCGAGCCCCTCTCTCTCTCTCCCCCACCCCCCCACCCACCCACACACACCCACTCACACCCACACACACACACTCACTCCTGGCCACACTGCTGTATACCACTGCAGTGGTTTGTTTCATGGCAGGGACCCAGGGCCGGCGTGCTAAAAGGGTCCAACTGGCAGGATTGTACTGACACGCAGTTTTCAACATGACACAGTTTCCAACAGCCTGGGCCGAGACTCCCCGTGTGAGGGGGTGGTTGGGTGGTATAAAAAAAACAAAACAGCGGATTAAAAAAAATGTTTGAAATGTAATGTTGTGGAACTAAAAAGCTACAACGATGAAACTGCAGGAGAAACAGCAACAGCAGGTGCACCTATACAGGTGCTTGGTATGAAACTATAATCACAATGTTCACCTTGTGTTTCATTGTGTCAATATTCTGTCTTTTGCTTTTATCTAAAAAAAAGGGGTATGTCAGCCACACAACTTGCTCTGTTGACATACAACGTGTAGGCAATTTGTACCCCAATGGTATCCCCGACAGTCACGACTGTCGTTGTGACGGTCGGGGATTTAAGTGATGAAGAGGTTTTTTTTTTTTTTTAGATCTGCCATTAAAAACTAACTCCGGGCTGGCCCATGTCAAAATCTGACTTTAACTCAGATCAAGGGTTGGCTTGTGAGGACTGCAAATTACCTAATCGCATAAGGAAAGCGGATGAAAGTAATTTCTGCTGAATCGTTTTGGTGTATTTACTCATAACATAAATAAGGAATTAGAAACACTCCTTTCCGCCCCCGAGCCACGACTTACTTGTGGGTCAAGATGAGCGTAAGATAATGAAATCGTGGATTTGGCAACAACAGAGACACCACTGGTGACTTATCGGAGCTGACGACAATGGTGATGATGAAGTGGGAGTTTAGTTTTCATAAATCAGTGAGACCGTTTGCATTAGTCATTGACACAAATTATTCATGTTATAACAAGTCAACTCTGCCCCACCCAAAGTCCAACCCCAATGTACTCCAGAGTAGAGAGAAACTTAACCAATTAAGCAACAAATACATTTGTTAAGGACACCAGAAGGTTCAAATCCCTGGTTTGGGGAAATACAGGGTTGACGAATAACTTACGAAAGCACCAGCACATACTTGTATTCGTCACCATATATGCAATCAAACAAGAAGATCATGCTGAGTCTGCAATTACGAAAATTAAGTTTTCCATCAAGTACTTCTGCCTAAATAAAACATTGCTTCGTGATGCCCGATCCAGGTAAAAAATACACATTGTAAAAGAATAAAACGTAGGCCTATAACCATTTTCCTTTGTAGGTAGGCCTATGTGCTACACCAAAAAAACAACGTGCGCAAGTTTACTGCCCAACTGGTGACGTTAAAGTTCGCAGAAAACAGCAATGAGGCGAAACTTGGCCTTTCCAAAAGCTCAGCTCCAAAAAAAGCCCAATTGTTTACTTTCGGCCACCAGTGAAACTAACCTGCTCTTGTTGACATTGCATTGATCACGTCAAACTGATCAATGCCTCACAATAATGCCTGGCAATACAAGGTCTCTCTCTCCCCCCCCCCCCCCCACACACACACACATCTAACAGAACGTTTTCCCCTGAAGTTCGCTTAGATAGGCCACCTTAATTTAGTTTAGGTGATCCAACTTTTTGTACGAATTTGAGAGTCGTACTATTACTACGTACTACGTCAAATCCACATTCACGGTGTGGCTGGCTTGCCCGAGGCATGCGGAAATGGGGCCCCAACAATGTTGGATAAACAGGTACATTTCTCAAAAACAAACAAAGCATCAGCTAAAGTATCAGTAATGGCCGTTTGAGGATATAATACGTACATTTACAAAGACAAAATAACAAACACAACAAAACACACACACACACACACATACACACACTCACTCACTCACTCACACACACAAACCAAAGTCAAACTATTGAATTCGCTGTAACGACCACAAAAAAAACTACACCAAGCACAACATTTCTAACACTAAAACGAAGTCGCCGACACGTACCTTTTAGAAATTAAAAACGAGATGTTAGGTACTACTCCAGGTTCGTGTTGGTTGTACTGGAGCACGACTTCGCCAGACACACTTTCCACCGCTGTGTCGACGATCCGCTGAACAATGAGTAACAGCGTCACCTCACTCGAGGCTCCGCCTACTTCACCACCACCGCTAGGATCGACCCCACCCTGGCTGTGGCTCTCCAAATTAGGATTTGGAGATGCTGCACATTGGGAAATGAACTAAATCACAGCGGGCTGCATTTACTTCATGGAAGATTGAAATAAAACGTTCGTCAAATGGCCCAGTGAATTTAAACTCGCGATGGCTTTGTATGGGTCCACTCGGACTTTTACGCACATCCACACGCGCGCACGCACACGCGCACACACACACGCGCGCGCACGCACGCACGCACGCACGCACGCACGCACACACGCACGCACACACACACACACACACACACACACACACACACACACACACACACACACACACACACACACACCTGAAGGGAAGGGCAAGTGCGCGACGCCCGACCACACCTTAGTTACATGACGAAGTACAGAGATATGAGTCACGGAAGTCGGGAAGTCGTCTAAGAAATTCTGTCATGCATATCCAAATATATACAATGATATAGAAACAGTGTAGCACTCCTTTGAGCACTTGTTACTGGGAAATGGAGAGGGAGAGAGGAATTCATAATTCTTTTACTCAGAATTGTCATTCATAATTGTCATTCATATTTTTCTTAATTTTTCTATGGCCTACCTCTCAAAGGTGGCGGGTATACTCAATATCTATCAAATAAAACAATAAAACAATATAAATATTTCAAGGTTGCATTCCATTAATGTCAACATTTTGAAATCCCATGACCTTGTAGCACTGAATAAAAAGAACATCCAATTGATTTCCAATTTTATCCATTTAGGGTCCGTGGCAGGCTAGAAACCCTGCAAACGTTCTCTGCATTCGTCCTTTTACTTACTGCTGTTGAACTGAATACATCCAAAGTTAGAGGGCAGGGATACAGTACAATACAATACAAAAAAAAAAGAATTTACACTTAATTGACAATTATATAAGAACATGTATCATCATCACAGCAAACAGAACACGAACATTTTGAAGACCATGAGGAAATAAATATGACAATAAAATATGTCCATACAGAAAACAACAAATTAGGGGGAAAAAAAAGAAAACATCTCATTTACATTAAAAGTTATTTTTAGTTACTTCATTGTTTATTTTGTGTGGTTTGATCCTAACCATCATACATTAATATTCATAAAGTGATTTTCAAGAAAAGAAAAAAAAAAAACAATATGCAGGCCAACAGGGTAAACAGTTATGGGCCTAACCTGAAACTGATTCACTCATTCCAATCAGAATATCCAGCTGTTTGATTGATTCAAATAGGTCCTGCTATGGACTGGGCTCCATTGTTTCTACTCTTCTCCGTAACCATTGTGGCAGTCATCAGCTGTCCATCCCTCAATAAAAGACACACACACACAAGGTTTGTTTAGTCGATACTTGCTGTCTAGCTAGAAATCTGTGTGTTTAAAGCAGCCCTGCAGGGCAAGTCAGTCATGTTCTACTTGCAAGATAGCCAAGGGTTGTTTTTCAAATGTGAACTCCTGTCACTGTTTGGTTTGGGGATTTTTCTGGTGCATGTTCTGGGTGTTCAGGGTTCGAGAACTGGTTCTCAGAACAGGCTTTAAATATGGCTATAACCAAGCGCTGTACAAATAGTTTATCCCTTTTTGTTACTCGCCTTTTAACACACACACAGCCCTTCACTACTCGCATGGTGCTACGTTGTTGTAACTTTAGTTACATTCTTTATTGACCATTGAATATGGACCAGTTCTCTGCCAAGTATTTTCTAGTCGATCAATGCAACAATCTACCCTGAAGCTGACCACAAATGACACCGAGCGACCCGGGCCTGGGTCTTTCAGTCCAAGGCGAACACATGCTGATATGATGTCCCTGCCTCACAATGGCCCACTGTCCTGCACATGTCTCTATTCTCCTTTTCCTCTGCCATACACCCCACAGGAAACAGGCCCATTGTCCTTGGGAGAGGATGTGGCCATGCACTGGACTGGACTACTGTATTGATGGAGGGTGCAGTGAATTATTGATGGCAGCTTCCAAATGGTAGACACACACACACACACACACGCACACACACACGCACACACACACACACACGCACACACGCATATGCACACAAGCCACACACACACACACACACACACACACACACACACACACACACACGCACACATAGGACATGCACAGGCACACATGTATGCATACACGCATGCACACACAAACATTCACACAAATGCTTGAATGAATGCACACATGTACACACACAAACACACAAACACACACACACACACACACACACACACACACACACACACACACACACACACACACACACACACACACACACACACACACACACACACACACACACAAACACTTGCATTTACTGTAGCCGGTCAACTCAAGAAGATTGTGGGACAATGGACAACAGAATTAGGTCCGGTGCTCAACAATGGAGACAAACAAGAAACAATACTAATTCAAGTGACTAAATTGACATATATTGACAACATTTATTTAGGCTATACATCCGTTTAGTCATAGGACAATTTTTTGTAATATTAATGACAGCTCAAAAGAACAACAGCATCAACATTGTTATTGCAAATGCAAAGAATATTTGCAATTTGGATGTACAACACTAGATGTAGACAGTGAGACGTCATAGTGGTTTAACTGCGCAAATGCAGCACATCACGTTCGTTTGAAACAACGTAAGGCATAGTTAAATAATAGTGAATTAAAAAATATTGAATATTTGTTCTTTCTGTAGGACCTATAACAAACTACATTTCATCGTAATGTTAAATAATTCAGAATTTTCATTTGAATGTATTGTTATTTCTGTAGGCCTAAATGTAGGCCTACATTACATGGCTATTTTATTTGACTTCAAGTAGTATTTCTCTTTAAAAAATAGCAACCATATTACAACCTTACAACATACCTAGGCCTAGGCCTACACTGTCAATTTTCCAGTAGGATACCTGTAATCTATGAACACATTAATTGGATAAATAATTCACAGTCTCTTGATTTTTTTCTATGCAATAGACCTATTGCAAAGAACAACAATGTATAGGCCAGTTCTACATCATGTTGGCACTAATTCATCATAATAGTTCGATAATTTAATTATCATAGATTGTGACAATCATAGATTGTGATTAGGCAGGTTATTTGTTTTACTTAGGCAAAGAGTTCATTCAAGGATATGTATTGGGAAGAATGGATTCCAGTTAAATATTCAGAAATTAGTTCATAATTCAGAATCATAATTCCGATCTGTACATATGGCTTATCGTAGCTGGCTGGGCCATCGGAAGTCCGGGTCTAAAACTACATATCCCAAGAGCCCTCACTCCTGAGTGAAGTGGACACAGAAGACTGTACCCACCTAGTCTTGACAGCTGAGCTCCAAGTTTTCTGGGAGGAAAGTTGTCAGCTGCCGGCGACCTTGGGCAACTGCGGATGACTTAAACAAGTAAGTTTACGCTTTATCTATTTTTAGCTACGTTGTCACAATGCACACATTAACATAAAGCTGTTCTGCTTTCGGTTTGTTAAGAAAACAACCCACGGTCTAAAGGAGAATTTCCATAGCCCGGAGGGTGGGATCGCTCAGCGGTAGGAAGTCGAAAGTTTGCCAGCATTTGTTGTGGGTTATGTTAGTAGGACCCGATCTGTCTGATGTGACCCATGCTGTCATCCAGTCTCAACGTTGATAACCATCGCGTTTGATTTTTCATGTACGAACTCCATGCACCGTTTTTCTCACTTTGCACGGCGTTTGAAATTCTGCAATGAAAACTGTAAAAGCATATAGAACTGATCAATTTCACATTTCATCCGGACGCTATTATCACGAAACCTGTTTAAATTAGGGTGAGTCATATTGACTTGTTTTACATCTTAGCCTCATGTATTATTTACCATTCCGATAACAACTTCCTTACTGTTTTTAGCCTTCCGATAACCTGTGATTGCTTAAGGACATCAATACCATCAACCAAGTGCTTCTAAATAAACCAGAGCTAGAGCAATGCACATAGTTACACGCATAACGAAATTGCCTCCTATTCATTTTCAACTTTCAGTGCCAATATTGTTTTAATTTGGAAGCCGATGTGAATCAGAATCAAAAAGCGTGATTGTAGGCCTGGACTCTAAATCTGATCAATATGCTCAATCAGATGATCAAATAATGAATCAATGAATTATCATACAAACTATTAAAATAGTAGTCCTAATTGCCAATGCAATTATCTTGAGTAGTTACAGTGTGTTGCTATTTGGAAACTTGCAAAAAGACATGCAGATGTTGTAACTAATTCAACACCTGTGCTGTTTGTCCACACCATGCTATAACATCTGGTTTTAGTTCAGTAAGTAGCCTACACTGTTTTGTGCATCTGTCTTAACCTCCGCATTGCACTTGTCTTGGATGGATCATACACATTTCAAAACTTATTCTATCACTTGAAAAATTGAGCAACATATTTAAATTATTCTGCCCTTTAAGCAATATTGTATTGTGAGTATGGTTGTATGTACTTATATTTTAGTGATACTTCTACTTATAGCCTTTGTCATTTTTGGAAAGCTATTATGCTGTGTCCTTTTGATGGCAAACTTTCTTCTCAGACAGAATTCTATCTTACTTCCCAGAGGGCTTTTCTTAAAGATCAGCCCAGTTGTTAAAGTCACCATAACATAAATTATGTTTATAACCTCATCTTTAGAATACACACTATTCCTGTAAAAAAGAAGAAGCAAACATCTAGTAAAACACACAGGGGCTTGGTGTTTCTAGTATTTAACTAACTGTTGTTTAACAATCATAGCACAGCTACAACATACTGGGTATGAGTGTACAGTCCATAATCCTGTGCCACTCCATTGTCCAAGAAACACATGCTTGTGATGTGTGTATGTGTGACATCAAGTCTCAGACCACTCTGTCAAAACTCGTTACACACACACACACACACACACACACACACACACACACACACACACACACATCATGCCCTCTGTGTTATATACATGCATCCCTCCCCCTGTGATGTCCGACTTCCACCCCACCACCACCACCACCACCTCCACCCTGCCCAAGTCAAGCGCTGCTGGACACACACGCACACACACACACACACACACACACCTCCACACACACGCACACTGGACAGGAGAGCAGCAGGAGCAGCACTCTCATCTCCACAGCTACACAGGGCGACTTGACGGAGACCACGTTCTACCCACAACATGCTAGGATCACTTCGTTAGCGGAAGAACGTGAGTCTAGCGCGCACGCCCTCCGTGCGTTATTTATGTACATTAGATTTACCGGGTAGACTTTCTGCTGCTGGAATCAGACTAGTGATTAGTGGTGCTGTAGCTGTGCATTGCACCGTGTGTCCAGTGTGGAGTGTTTTTAGCATTGCTAGCATGTCTCCACAGTTCTACTTTGTCCTTTTTCTGTGCTGCTCCTTTAGATTCCCCATGTGCCTGGAGTCTTTTAGGTGCTTTTCATCCTCCACACCCTGATACCCTGCCTCTCATCTCCACTTCACACAATGGAAGTTTTCTTTTAATGTGTGTGTGCCGGTGTATTGTGATATGTGCATGAGTGATGCGTTTATGAATGACTGAATGCCGTAGGCTTGTGCTGTGATCTGCTCAACTGGTGTTGCTATTGCCCAGATTTGAAAACAGTGAGTTGTATTCTGTTTCAGGGGGATCCTGACTTTTTCAATGGCACTGGCACTGGCATTGGTTATTTGCTAAGAACAACAAATAACAGACAACAAAGAACATGGGGGTTTCCCATAGTTTATAAGTCGTCTTCTTTTTCTTTTTCTTTTTCTTTTTCTTTTTCTTTTCTTCTTTTTCTTTTTCTTCTTTTTCTTCTTCGTCTTCTCCTTCTTCTTGCCTAAACAGTTGTACATTTTTGATAAGCATGCTAATAATAACCTGAGACAACCACACACGAGGCTCCCAGACAATGGACTATGATGTAGGTTAGGACAAGTCAGGCTCTGGAGTCGAGCCTGACTTCACACGTGCAGCTCGTTAAAGCTATCGGCCCGGTGACCCGACTGAGCACTTTTCCCCCTCTCTGGTATTTGGGTGTTCACTTTCTAGCCACTTTCTATTGATATATATGCTTGGTGGGTCTAGATATAGCTTCCCCAGTTGTCAGGGTGGCTCTGTGGCTCTGTGTGTGACCACCACTCAGCATGGTTTCCCGCAGAAGCCCAGTGGTTCACAGACAAGTTCCCACTCGTGTGGACTATAATCTCTCTCTCTCTCTCATGCTCTCACGCTCTCACTCTCTCACTTTTGCTTTTGCGCTCTGCCTCAGCTGTTAATTAACCACCCGCTTAATCTATATATCCACCCCAGCCCACTGGTTCACCCTGTTTCGGATCAGTGAGTGAGTATATCCTATTTGTCTTTTCCCCCCACATACAACAATGCGGTGGCTTCGTCCGAGCTGTGGAGCCGGTGTGCTCCACGTTTTTCCCCTTTGAGTCCCACAGGTTTGTTATATGGCTGTCGCGACACAATGGTGTACACTCTCTGTTTGTTTAGTTCTAGTCATCACATCCTGTCTTTTGTCATCGGACGAGACCAGGCGCTTGCATTGTGACCTTTGAGCAGTATGGCGCTCATTTTATTGTCATTAAATGATATCTGGTTGGTGTGTTGATTTTTACAGACGCTTTATTTTTTACTATGAGCTGAAATTCCCGATGGCATGGGTTTATAGTCGGGAGTCGTGATGCATCAGGGTACGTCGGGGTTTCTGTGCTTGTAAACTTCTGTAACTGCCAGTTTTCATCTGCTTTGCCAGGGAAGCGCTATTATCAGAGTGCTTTATTGTGCTTGTCTTTAATGGAAATGTTGTTGTTAATGGTTAAACCCAGACATGCAATCGTTGAGTCGTGCCAGGGTCCAAAATTGCATATTGAATATGTAACTTTTTTTTTTTTTTAATCTCCCAAATGGTCAAATATATTCGCCATTGGCTGAGGTCAGGTGTTTGCTTAGGGCCTCTGCCGCTCACTCATTTATGACCTATAGAGTATGATTAATATTTTACAGTCTATCCATGCTGCTTCGGGAAATATTTAACTACATTATTCATTTGAATATCAACGTTATAGCAGATAGGGTTTTGTGTTGATTACAGTTGTCTCCATTGAGAGACTGAAGAGGAAGTGTCATCCAAGTGTCATCCAATCATACTTGATAACAGAACTCCAAGTGCGGCAAGAGTTTGCCCTCTTTGACGTGACCAACAGACAACCAGCGCCTGAATGCAGTAGATGCCAGAATTGTGTATCTATGGTAACGAAGACCCCCCCCCCCCCACCACCACCCCATTCCTCATGAGGGATGCCAGCTAGTTAGCGTATTTTGGACCATTATTGCTTTAATCCAGTTGTGACCTTTTTGGGGGGCTTCTGCGTGGACTCAGGGAGGTCAGAGTAACAGAGAGAGAGTGTTGGTAGCCCCTTGCTGTGTCTTAAAGGTCATTTTTAAGATTTAGATGCGAAGACTGGAGTGCGAGGTAGAAAAAAAAAACTGGAAACATTATCAGGAGGCGTTCATTAGTTTATCCCCTCATGGACACATATTTTGCAACTGTTGTAATAGTGATGTTCTGCCATTTAGATTCAACCTTGACTCACAAACTTAGCACAAGCCTGATGTTTTTTTTTGTTAAGTATATAGTAGATAAATGTTTGTTTTACCTTTGTTTATTTTATAGTAGTTAATCTTTATGTTTAGCTCATTGTCTTGTTTGAGCTGTATGTCTAGTCTGTGTCTGTACTTTGAGAGCATGGAAAAACCAGAGTCAAATTCCTTGTATGTTTGTGAACATACTTGGCGAATAAAGCTGATTCTGATTCAGATTCTGATGTTTCCGCAGATTTAGCCTTTCAGAAAAAGTGTTTCAAAGGTTTTATGCTAATGTTGGTGATAATTAAAATGACACAAAATAAATATACCCCTTAAACGAAATACATTTTTGTTCACAAATACACATGGCGGAAGTGTTGCTTTGTGTGCATGTGATTCTGACTGCTTGTATGTGATCGTGCTCGTTGATTGTGCGTAGCGTGGCATTCGCGTCTGCGTACGTGCGGGAACACACTCGCGGTTCTAAAGGGCAAGAAGGACGTTTTAGGAGTCTTTACGAGCCACCGTTTCAGGACTCGGCTGTGTGCCCGTGAAGTCAGACATGTGGCTTATCTCTGAACCATAACACAGACACTGAACACACACATCAGGTCATCTCGCCCGCTCAGCTGACTGTCCATGAGGGCATTTTTTTCCCCGACCATCCAACCACCAAACATCAGACAACTGCACTCTCCAGAATTGTATAGTAGTTCTACCTCTTTAGAAACTCTCTAAAAGAGCTTTATGGATACCATAGGATTATGGATACCGTAAGACTCTGATGTGGACTCAAATCCTTATCATTAAATCTACTCTTCCGTATCATAGGACTACATTAAGACAGCAGTAGAGTCTAAAAGCATCTGGCACTGACCTGCTACTTAAATCTAATAAGTGTTTTCCCGGCTCGGTCTTTAAAGGAAGACGCAACTGAAGTCAAAATGAAAGCATTGCTCTCTATTCACCTTTGGAAAGAATCCCCTACTCAAGCTATGAAAGCAAGCTTTTAAGACCCGGTCTCTTGGATTACATGCCAGACAGGGATTTGACATTGAGTATCTTTGCAGAGGGTCCAGCTTGGTGTGTTTTTTTCAAAAGTTTAAAGATTAACATGTCATAAAAGTGCCAATTACAGCGTTTACAGTAATCTCAGATTTGAGTTTGATTTGCAGAATAAGAGTGTGATTATTGTGAGCCTTATTACATTTTTTTTTATTTTTCATAAACTTGCCATGGTCATTTCATGCCAAAGCACCTTCTAATAAAGATGTAAAAACGTGTGAGGATACGGGCTGTAAATGTGATTCATTCCGATCCTGTCCGTAGCAGGAAGCACTTCGAAGAGGTACGCAGACCTTCCTCCGCAAAAAAAAAAAAAAATAGATAGATAGATAGATAGATAGATAGATAGATAGATAGATAGATAGATAGATAGATAGATAGATAGATAGATAGATAGATAGATAGATAGATAGATTGATTGATTGATTGATTGATTGATATATCTAAATTGGGTTAATGTCCCGCGGGACATTTGGGGGGACCTCGCCGTAAAAATTGACTCGTCGGCACGTGGATGGCGTCGTGACAGTTCGTCGTTCACATGGATGAAGTCGTGACAGGTCGTCGTTTGCTCAAGGATGGCGTGACAGGTTCTCGTTTGTGGCTGTCCACGCACTGTGCGGTATGGCTGACTTTGACGGCACACCCTGGCCACGCCCTTCGAGGTAGAGCCGTAAATAGCACAACTTTAGTTAAGAACCACGTTTCAAATGCACTGACCAATTTTGAAGCAGAACGGAAAAATCCCTTGGGAGGAATTTGTTCACAAACATGGGTATAAAAGACGAAATAATTGAATATGGCCGACTTTGACGGGAAGCCATGACCACGCCCTTTGAGGTAGGGTCGCAAATAGCACAACTTTAGTTAAGAACCACGTTGTAAATGCACTGACCAATTTTGAAGCAGAACGGAAAAATCCCATGGGAGGAGTTCGTTCACAAACATGGGTATAAAAATGACATAATTGAATATGGCCGACTTTGAAGGAAAGCCATGACCACGCCCTTTGAGGTAGGGTCGCAAATAGCACAACTTTTGGTGAGAATCATGTTCTGAATCTACCCCAAAAATTTGGAGCCCAAGCGACAAATCCCCTGGGAGGAGTTCGTTCAAATAGGACGCGAAAATCGAAAATGACAAAAATTAAAATGAAAATATCTGACTTCCGGTGGTTTTTTTGGTATCGGTCCAATAGGCTTTTTTGTAGGGCTAGGCAAGGGTAACATCCATACCAAGTTTCAAACATATCGGTTAAAGTCGGTGTCGTGGAAAAAACGACAAAATTGATTATGGCCGATTTTGATTGAACGCCGTGGCCACGCCCTTTGAGGTAGAGTCCCAAATAGCACAACTTTTGGTAAGAACCATCTTCTGAATCTACCCAAAAAATTTGGAGCCCAAGCAACAAATCCCCTGGGAGGAGTTCGTTCAAATACAACGCGAAAATTGCAAAGGTCAAATGCAAATATCTGACTTCCGGTGCTTTAAGGGGTATGGGTCCAAGAGGCTTTTTTGTAGGTCTGGGGCTGTATAACGTGCCTACCGAGTTTCATACATGTAGGTGAAACGTGGTGTCGGGGCTGTTGTTTTTAATGCCTGTAGGGGGCGCTACTACCACGACAAGCACGATTTTTGGTCTGTGAGCTTTGGGCAGCACTCTACATGTGTCCAGTGAATTTCATATTCTTAACTATTACGGTGTTTGCACAATAATTTACGCTGCTTTTAGAGCGCCATCCACTGGCAGAATTTTTTCCCCGTTTTGAACCACGCCTCAGGGCCCCACGAGCTAGCCGCATACCAAGTTTCATTTAAATATCAATTGCCAATGTTGAGATATAAACTTATTGATTTTAATGAGCGCCACCTGGTGGAAATGACCCCAAATTTTGTGAGATGCATACAGGAGGTACAGAGAAGTAGGGCTCCAAGTTTGGTGTCGAACGGACATAGCAATGTGGAGAAATTGTCCACTTACGTTTTTTACGTAAAATGTAGACATCTATAAAAATATATAAAGCACTATAACACGCTTATCTTCGGGAATTTCAATAAACTTCCAATTAGTTATTTTTATGATACAGAATGTAGATGCTACATGTGGAGTTTCGTGCAAATCGGTGAAAGCCACATGCAATAGATGTCTAGGACGCACTTTTTTGAGTTTTTGCATTGTAGCCAAAAAAAAGTCATGGCGGAAATGGGCGTGGCCTACATCAGGAGGTGCAGCATGTTTGCCCGCATGTGTGGATATAAACATTTTGAGTGTGCGCCAAAGTATGCAGGAGTTATTAGCATTACAGTGTTTTTTTTAAAATAGCGCCACCTATAGGTGAGACATGAACGTGTCGCATAGAATAAATAATTTTTCACCAGGTGTGATAACTCTGTCAAAAAAAATTGAGTTTTCGTATATGTTCAGGGGGTTAAAATCAACGTCAAAGATCCCCAAATAACAAAAACAATAGGGACCTCGTCCTGTTTCACAGGCTCGGTCCCTAAAAAGTTTCGTCGGCAACGATGAGAGCGCTGTTGAACTGCCAGAGTTTGTTTCAGTCAGATTGTGTTCAGTCTCGGAGTCTCGCTGTGAAAACACACTCGATACCTCGTACTCCCCTCCCGCCTCTGTGGTCATCCCTCAACCCCTTCTAGCCTTTATTCCCCTTTTTCTTCACCCTTAGCCCATGGGCCCCTGGTGTGCCCTGTCCGTCTCCTGCCGTCCTTTCCTATGTGAGTCCACTCACGTACACACACACCCTTCCTGGGTGGCCTTTGTTTGATCAGAGGGACAACAGGTTGCATTTCAGGTTTCAGCCACAGAGAGAGAGAGAGAGAGAGAGAGAGAGAGAGAGAGAGAGAGAGAGAGAGAGAGAGAGAGAGAGAGAGAGAGAGAGAGAGAGAGAGAGAGAGAGAGAGAGAGAGAGAGAGAGAGAGAGAGAGAGAGAGAGAGAGAGAGAGAGAGAGAGAGAGAGAGAGCATATACTAGTGTCACTTGTTAGTTTGCGCAGTTTAAATGTTTACATTTTAACTCGTCACAATGTTAAATATTCTCTCTTTGGCTTTTCTGTTCTTTTTCCAATTCATAATGCAAATGACACATAATAACAAAATGCACACAGTTCAGTTGCAAAACTAGACCTTTTTTTGGGTCTAGTGGGCCCACCCTATCGTTTCGTCCACGAATCTAATATTCTGCCGTCTACTGTAGACTGTCAAAAAATATACAATGTGTTGGATTGATAGATGAATAGATAGATTTACCCCCTGTGGATTCCTGACCCCCCCTCCCCAAAAGTCAGAACCTAGAAACGCCCCTGACACAGATACACATAGAATTTTGTGAAAGTCTGCATTTCTGTTTGTGTGCTCTGTTACTGTGTCTGTAACAGAACACCTCTGAATGTTCAGACTCTTCGCCTCACTTGTGTTTCCTTGGACGAATGGCTGATTTCACACAGTGGGTGCTTAGCATATGATTAGGGTTGCCAACTTTCTCAACCCCAAATGCAGGAGACTTTGTACCAGGTGTGCGTGTGTGCGAGTTTGGCACGTTCACAGCAAAGCTCCGCTCTATAATAATATGATTTGTTTTACAGTATTATTTGGTTGAAATATTATTTGGTTTAGTAGCCTACTATGGCCATTGACAACTTGACGAGGCCGACAAGGCTGTGATGGAAATGCGGGACAGGAGCTGTCCCGTACGGGACAAATCAAAATCACTCGGAATACGGGACGTCCCGCACAATCCGGGATGGTTGGCAACCCTACATATGATTCACCCTGACGTGCCAGTATCATGTTATGTTATATGGCCCTTATTGTCCTAGCGGCCATCTTGAATGCTGAATTCTGTCCTATAAGGCCAATCACTCAGCTGACGTCTTTGTCCTCAGTAAAAACATTGTTTTTATTGAACAGAAACCGTATAGTAAATGAGATTGCTTATAATGGCGTCCGTGGTTGCCAAGGCGTTGATAGCGTTCCCCTTCACCTCCTGCCTACCGTACACGCACACGCGCACACGCACGCGCACGCATCACTGTGCATATTCAGTGTGTTTGAGTTTGAGCCCAATGTTAATGATACACCAACAATGTGAAGCACGTTGCAGGTGTACCGTCCCAGTCAGATAGATACACAGTATGGAAATTTACAGGGGGCTGAATATTAATGGCCCCCACCGCGTGACCCCTCTCTACCCCCTCCGGCAGCCCTGAGTGGAGGGCGATGAAGGAGGGCCGGAGGGCTCGCCACCACCCACAGCACTCAGCTGATTAGAAAGGTTTCACTGGGAGCAGCAGAAAATAGTAGAGGCGGAGGTCGGTGTGTGTGTGTGTGTGTGTGCGTGTGCATGTGCGTGTGTGTGTGTGTGCACCTACATGGTGTGTGTGTGTGTGTGCATGCATGTGTGCATGCGTGTGTGCGTGTGTGTGCACCTACATGGTGTGTGTGTGTGTGCATGCGTGCGTGCATGAGTGCGTGCGTGGACCTACATGGTGTGTGTGTGCGTGCATGCGTGCGTGCGTGCATGCACCTACTGTACATGGTGTGTGTGTGTGTGTGTGCATGTGTGTATACCTACATGATGTGTGTATATGCATGTGGTCTTTCCATCAGCCTACTGCTCAATATTAATTATACGTGGTCTTGGTGGTCCTGGTCCTCATGATTTATGGACTGCCATAATTCTCATGAGTGATTAGCAATCCTCTTGTTACAGGAACTATGTATGGCCACATTTATTTAAATCATTCAACGCTTCATTAGGGGTTATTGATTTCAACAATACTGCACTTATGCCTGCTATTGTCAGAAGTGAAACAATTTGTAGCTAGAGTAATGTGTTGTGTTTTCATCTGTCCTGGAATAGACAAGGCTATGAAAGTCTGCCTGTGGTCTATGTGTGTCTAATATTGGGTGTCTTAAAGGTTAGAATACCGACGCTACCATTGTGCTATAGGCTTTGATAACCTGTTAGGTTCAGAACACAACTCATGTATGGTGTGTCCAGCAGGCTTCTTTTCTTCTGCGGCGGGTCACAGGTGCCAAGGTATCAGTTTCAGATCAATATGCGAGTCAAGCCGGTTTGTTTGTTTGACACGGTTTGCATCGGGATCATTGCTGCCTGCATGACTGCCAGCCATGTGTCGGCCTCTTGGGCAGGCCAGTGTGCTTGCTCCTCTGTAACAGTGTGTGTGTTTGTGTGTGTGTGTGTTTGTGTGTGTGTGTGCGTGTGTGTGTGCGTGTTTGCGTGTGTGTGTGTGTGTGTGTGTGTGTGTGGGTGTGTGGGTGCGTGTGTGCATGTGCGTGTGCCTGTGTGTGTGCGTGTGCGTGCGTGCGTGCGTGTGCATGTGTGTGTGTGTGCGTGCGCACCATAAAGGAGGGGTTATTAGCTGCAACATGATCAGGCTGTCTCCCTGGGCCATGGGAAACCTTAGATGTTTGACCCTAATAGCAAAGGCCGCACAGGATAAGATGGTTTGTTGTATTGTGAAATTGCTTATACAAATGTATATCGAGCAAGATCAGCGTCTTTGTAACGTCATTCAGTCTTTGTTTACGCTGTTTGAAGTCAGTGGAATATATGTTGTTGTACAAAAAAAAAACCCCAATGTGTCCTTCATTGTTGAACCTGGCTAGCCTCTTGAGACCATCTGTGTCGTGTGAGGTAATCCTCCTGTTTCCCCATCCTGTTTCTCTCTGCAAAACAGTCTGGCCCTGATACCGTTTAAAACCTCTTGCAAGCATTTTTAAAATGATACAAACTTGAAAATCCACACGGTCTCCATCAATACTCCATCAATTTCGTAATACAATACAAAGAGCCGGTCATGGATTCCTTTGGCCGCTGCCCAAGGAATATTGATTGGTCCTTTTTGTATGTAACTCAACGACGTTGGCCAAATGTATCTCAACAGCGACGAATGTGTTCCTTCATTCTGGGTTGTCAGCTTGGGAGCCCCCGGACGCCGCCGCCGCCGCCGCCGCCGCCGTCATCACCTCTCCCCTGAGCCACCGGGCGGCACCAGATCCACGCCGGGGCGACGGCTGCCGCGCCCACCTTCACCCTGAACCCTCCAGGCCCTGTCGAGCTGTGTGACCCGGAGGCCCGTCCTCCTCCCACGTCTCCTCCCGTCGGCCGCCGTCTCTCTCCCCCCCCCGCCGGGGCCCCCAGAGGCCCCCCTGGATGCCCCGCCAGACTCCTCCCTCCATGAGGGGCCGGGGGAGACGTCGGAGGCCCTGGACGCCGAGGCATCGCCTCTCGACTCCCACCTCAGGGCCTCGGCGGCAGCCAGGGACTTCCAGGATGTGTCCACGCTGACGGGTGAGAACCTGGGTGCTGAGCCCCCCCAATAACCCCCCTAATAGCCCCCAATAGCCCCAATACCTCCGCCTGGAGGCATGTCTTGCCTCACCTGGCGCGCCGAAGGGTTTGTTACACAGAGCCATCTGGGACTTTATCTTTGGAAACTGGGCAGGCATTTTCCAAAAAATACTTGGCAGGTGATTCGATGAGCCAAGGATCCAAAATAGTCCAAACCGCTGTGGTTCATCCACAAGCACATGGTTTGAAGGGCGAGATGGATTCTTGGTTCAGCTGGGGGCAGCTCCTCAACTGTGCCAATGCAGACTTTTGGGGGAAAATAAGGTTATTTCCCGCTTTTGACCCCGGAATGGAGTGTTTTACTCGCACTTCACTGATGGAGGTCAGTGAACTCATCTGCTTCCACTGATTTTCGAACTCGTTAACTCACTTAGGTCTCACTAAGGCACTAAGGTAAGGTGCTTCTCCATGGGTATGTGGGGGAAAAAAACATTATTTTGCCAAAGTCGGAGTATACCTTTCATGACTTGTTTCTGATTTCAATGTAAGTCGCTTTGGAAAAAGTAATGGTAAATATATCTTTGAACACCCAATAAAAAAACTATATATTGGAGACATCTTTGATATGAGATCACAGTGCAGTGAGAGTATAGGATGTTCGTGCTGCGGTTTATTTTTGATGCTAACAAAATGGGTGGCGAACTCACAGGAGTTGTTGTAGTAGTACGCGCCTCGCCCCAAGATGGCAGTATAACAACGCAGATGACTTGCCACCGGCTCACAAAGCTTTTTCCAGGGATCCGTTCTCTCGACTGCACCCCTCCCAGACACGCCCTTGGGCCAACTCACCGGCACACCTTTTTTTTTTTTTTTCCATTCACCTTCCCAGAGCTTTGTTCCAACCTGCCGGAGTTGGAGATCGTGAGTCTCCTGTCGGAGGGCCAGCCCAACTACACGCTGCGTGCCGACTCTGTGTTTGGCTACGACCATGACGACTGGCTGCACACCCCTCTGCTGCCCCAAGAGGCGGTTCTGGGACTCACACACCAGCAGATCGAGGAGACCTTCAAGTATTTCTGTAAGTCATTTCCCCTTTCCCCCCCCCCCCCCCCCCCCCCCCCATGCATGCGTGCGTCACACCGACGCAAAAGTAATGAATAAGCAATGGCGTCTGGACAAGCCGCGTGCCAGATGCCTCCCACTGGAGTTAAGGCAATGCACTAATCCCATGAAGATCATCATATGATGGAGACGCCATGTACTGGGAGTTTGATCACGACTTGCTTTTAGTCAATTGATTTTGTGAAAAATGAAATGATGTATTGATTTAATGAATGAGTGGTGGAACATCTCCAGTGCAAGACATTTTGCTCCAGAAATGACATTAATGGCCCCATTAATGGCAACAGTGGCAGTGGTTGATGGCACCCTTAACAACACAGCAAATATCTGTGGTGTTTTCTTAGAATAGTTTTTTTCTCCCGCAGTCCGATGCACGACATAATCTCTGTCCCTGGTGATGCCTCACCAGCCAATAGTATTCACAGATGCCGCCGTGGGGATTATCCTGCCCGTGAATTAGCCCCTTAAGCAGTTCTCTGTGGAACTGCACTCCCAGGCGTATCCCAGCAGGCATTGCGGCAGCATTAGATGCAATGCTCAGGCATTCTGACGTCATGGCAACTTAAATGGCTCTGCTGCTGTTGATTGCTGCAGCATCAACAGTGAGGGAATTTAAAACCGTGCGTGTGTGTGTGTGTGTGTGTGTGTGTGGGTGTGTGTGCGCGTGCACGTGTGCCTGTGCATGCAGGCATGCGTGGTCTAGACATGGTAGATGGCAGACTGTCTTCCTGTCATGAAACATGAAACATTTGCTGACGTATGACATGACAGAGGCAATAATGAATAGTAGTATGATAGTAGTAGTGTTATAGTAATGTATTCATCTATATTTTCAAGTATCGTCTGCTATGCAGCAGGCAAGATTGAAATTACCTATACATGTATAATTATTCTGCTGTCTAGAACATATTGCAACTTCAAACACCTTTTATTTGTCTGGCAAAATCTTCATGAGATAAAGTGTAAATAAGGTCAGGGATGAAATGTGTTCTAGTGTTGAGAAGTAATACCTTTTGTTCCCCATGTATTAGTTGGAGGTGTGTATGAGTGTCCTCTTTTCTGCTGCAAGGTTTTAGGTTAAAGTGATTGGGTTCAGTAGGCTTGTATGACCACCGGAACGTGAGCGCGTGTAAGGTGCTTAACCAGGAAGAGAACAGACTATCCTGACCCAGCCTGGGGGCTCTGTCTCCAGACACACTTAATACTCGAGTTGTACTGCACGTTTTTGTTGTTGTTGTTGTCGTTGTCGTTGTCTAACCTCACCCAGTGAGCTCTCACACACTGTCTAGACACTACTTAGACACAGTTGGTGTTGCTTGTTTTCCTGAAAGTATCCCAAAGCAGAGAGAGCTGTATCATAAACAAATAAGTTGTGATATGACTTCCTTTTTTCCTTCACATGCAGAAAATCGAATTTGCATCATACAGACAGACAGACAGAAATACTTTCCTGAGGGAAATTGCATTTGTTACAATACTCCGGGAAAAGAAAAGGCAGTGCAGAAGTGAGGAACAGTATAGTACCGTGTAGAAATATAAATATCTAATATAAACATATGTAACAATATACATAATATACAAAAATATACATACATCTAGGCATACACTATATATCATATACACAGGCATATATCATATAAACGTTTTAAACCCAAGAACAGCTGTTGCACAACTCTGTGGCCAGTCAGTTTATTCAAGGCGTCGTCAGAACACACCATGAGATCGTACCTCTGTAGCGAGGTCCTGCGGCTTGCACCTGCGATAACGTCGACTGTGATTGCCGCCACCCACCGCAGTGTTGCCAGGGCGGCACGCCTCGTTGTGGCAGGTGAGTCTGAGAGTCTGAGTCTGAGAGTCTGAGTCTGAGAGTCCGAGTCTGAGAGTCCGAGTCTGAGAGTCCGAGTCTGAGAGTCCGAGTCTGAGAGTCCGAGTCTGAGAGTCCGAGTCTGAGAGTTGGAGTCTGAGAGTCGGAGTCTGAGAGTCTGAGAGTCTGAGTCTGAGAGTCTGCGAGTCTGAGTCTGAGAGTCTGCGAGTCCGAGTCTGAGAGTCTGAGTCTGAGTCTGAGAGTCTGAGTCTGAGTCTGAGAGTCTGAGTCTGAGTCTGAGAGTCTGCGAGTCCGAGTCTGAGAGTCTGCGAGTCTGCGAGTCCGAGTCTGCGAGTCCGAGTCTGAGAGTCCGAGTCTGAGAGTCCGAGTCTGAGAGTCGGTGACCCGACGCAGGCGGGGCCCTGCCACCCGCCCCCGAGCAGCGCAGCACCCGCTGGGTGAAAAATGGATGAGGATGCTGTTAATATTTGATTGGGCGGACACTCCTGCGGCAGGCAGGTTTACCAGAGGAGCGGTGTGTGTGTGTGTGGGGGTGGGGGGGGGGGGGGGGGGGGGGGGCGTTGGCCACATGGGGGGCCGTGCATGAAGATAACAACAGGGAGGGGAAGACTGTGGATGACATGTTATGAGTGCACGATCACGTTCGCCCCGACTTGATACAAACGCCAGTCAGCTACAGCCATGGTCTTTTACCGTGAAACTGGCGCCGCCCGGCCTTTCTTTTGTCATAAATATCACACTCCACAGGACAGGGACACTGCCTATGAGGAACTATAAATGATTGATTACTCATTCATTATTACTGCCTCCATCCTCTCCATTTAGTCCTGACGCTTATACTTGAGACAGTAAGCAACTTAAACGATTGTTGTAGCTCAACCCTTCAAAAATATACGGTTTTATGATCACGTCCATCGATGAAAATCTACCAGGCAGCTAGGACTAACGTTGTGGTGCATGCGCTCCCAGCTGCGACACGACAACACAATCTGAGCCTGTGTCCACAGTGCTGCTCCCCTGCAGCTCTCTGAAGGGGGCGTGGCCCAACGCTCCTCACCCGTATTACGTGTGGAGATTTACAGCCACTGTTGGCATAGCTGGAAGATACCATTTCTCTACTTTTCATAGGGGGGGGGGGGTTGGGATGGTCCATGGGCTTACTGCAGCCTGCCTGTAATTAAACAAACGCATCCTTTTACATTGGAGAATGTGTATTGAAATAAAAAAATAGATTAATTTTTTTTTTATTATCCAATTCAAATTCAGCTGACGTGTTGACACCCCTTCACGGTGGTCATTGTCATCGAGTGTCCCGGTCCCCTCCCCTCTCCCACACGCTGCTCTCGCCTTTGTACCCTGTGGTCCAGCGTGGCCAGGTGAAGGGAAGCAGGCGTGACCACAGACAGGGCTCTCACAGGGACGGGGGGGGGGGGAAAGAGCTTGCGTTTTAACAA
The DNA here is from genome assembly GCA_036785325.1 of Urophycis tenuis. Classification (NCBI taxonomy): domain Eukaryota; kingdom Metazoa; phylum Chordata; class Actinopteri; order Gadiformes; family Phycidae; genus Urophycis; species Urophycis tenuis. The sequence continues at coordinate 17,119,854 of JAXIVH010000001.1, forward strand.
CAGGGAGCTCCGATCCCTTCATACCCTTACACACGCGCGCGTCTCCTCTGAAGACACACACGCAGACACTCACACACACACACACACACACTGAGAGCGGGAACAGCCCGGCCGGTGAAGCAAACAGAACCGGTGAGGCGCGGGATTTTTTTTTTTAAACGTGTGATGGGGGAAGCGGCAGAAGAGGGCTTCACGGTCGCCATGGAGGTGTGGAGCTCGTTGGCTTCAGAGGACGAGGTGGAGGAAGAGGACGAAGAGGAGGAGGAGGACGACGACGACGAGAAGAGCGGCTGCAGTCTAGGGGAGGAGGTGCAGGAGAGAGGGGAGAGGAAACACCTGAACAGCAACAGCAATAACAACAACGGCAATGACCTCCTGTGTAGGGAGGTGACGCAAGGTGAGGGCTTGAAGATGGTGAAGGACGAGACGAAGGCAGACATCATGTGAGCCACCTCGCATGATGTCATGGATGTGAATGTATAATCAGCTAAATTAAATCAGAGCGAAGAGGACCAGAGGAGTTGCATTCATCCTCCTGATTGCCTCTTGATGAGTTGAAATGTGATATACCTTTATGTAGCTTTATGTTGTGATGTGTGCGCCGTTGTTGGATATCACCGGGGAATTGAACAGAACTAGTTGTATATTTCATGGGTACTTTTTCATAGAAATCTTCTGTTCCACGCTATATTGCCACTTGTCCCTGTTGAAGGTCAGCAAGCATGCTAATGCGCTAGAGGGAGAGGGAGAGAGGGGGGGGGGGAGAGAGAGGGAGGGAGGGAGGGGGAGAGAGGGAGACAGAGGACAGTGCAGCCTTTAAGTCCCATGTTATGTCAGAGGATATACCATGACAGCTCTGCTATGCTTTAGCATCAATATTATCATTCAGAAGTAGTTCCAGTTCTCCACTGTGTATCAGCTTGCTCTCGTCCATTGAGATGATAAAACGGTGTCGTGGATCACGTCGCGTGACCTTAAAGGTCTTTCTGCCGATTGCCGGAATCAAAAGTCCCCCTTTCCGTGCCCCCTTTCTGCGTTTGAGCACTAACGATTCAGGGTAACATGAGGGACTTGTATGACTATTCTGTGAATCGTGGTGCCCTAGTTTGAATCCAGTAGTGCAGACTGAGAGTCGCCCAGCCCACCCTGCAGGTTCGTTGAGTCATTGAGGAAACACATTTTTTTTTTTTGAGTCAACAATTGCTCTACTGTGAACTTGACTTTGACTTGAACGCGACACATTGTCAATGTCGGAGTAATCCCTTTTTAATACTTTTCCTTATCAGTTCCTCCTATCGTACCAAGGAGCGCCAAAAGGGGCACTGTGTATCAGTACGTAATCTGAGACGCGTTTCTATTTTTTTCTTTACACAGCATTGTTAGCTCGTGAAATTCGTCCGAAATGTTAGTGAGTAGTACACTCCATTGAGGCTTTAGATTCCCATCTCCTTGTCTTGTGCAACCCACAGATATGTTTTTTAGAAGCATTTGATATCTGTGAGGGATCTGATTCCAGGCCAGCTTTGTGTGATCAAAACCTCAATGAATGGATCTGCATGCCGAACACTTGGCTGGCAGGTTTCCATCCTTCCTTCTTCGTATTCTCTTGTGTACGCCACAAAGAGGCATGAGGCCCCCCGCAGCCACTGCGGAATGTGGCCTGTTTGGCCTGTGATGAAGTGTGCCTTCTTAGGCTGAGACCTGGTCGAGACCTGGACGAGAGCCTGGACGAGAGCCTGGGAGCTCCGGCTCAGACTGTCTCACCTCTGGGCTGCTTGCTATATTTTGCTCGAGGCAAATTGAATCAGAGCTACTTAGAGTGCAGGTGGAAGACTTTGGGGGATCAACAGTGTGGAGTCCTCCCGGTTCAGTCAGACTGGACTTGCATCCCTAGTCTAGTTAGTGTTTGAATAGAATCGTAGTTGAACAGAATGAATTTAAGTTTGAAAGCTGTTACAGCTGATATGATGCCTGTTCACTGTTTGGTGATCTGGATGGTTTTGCTGTGTTGTCCAGACCTATTGGCCCTTTTCCCAGCTGGGAGACACAGGTGTAGCTCATTACATGAGTCATGGCTCCATTCGACTTGGGTAGGGCAGTGCGCCACGAGACACAACTTGTCAAGCTAATATACATGGTGACTTAATGTTAAAATGACAGGAACAGGAAGTGACTTAATCCTACGTTTGACGGCCGGTGACAGGGTCCATTGTGGGACTAATGGAGAGACATTTATCTTTTGTTCGTCCCTTCTTTCTTTTTTTGTCCGTTCTTTCATTCGCCCGCTATGTAATTTGTGTCACAGTTATGGACCTCTCCGTTTGAACATCATGCTATGGGCTGAACACGGCAGCCACCACACGGACAAACGAATGCATGGTTCACAACCCATCTTTTGGACGGCTTATTCATCAGAACACTGCACTGTACCACAGTCTGACCATGGCTTCCTGGCCAAGTCCATCTATTTGATGGACCATCTCCTTCCTAAGGGCAGCTTCCCAGCACTGCATCTATACCATTAATTATGTTCAGACTTTAGACTAGATGGAGATTAGACCTGGCAGGGAGGGATCCTTTTGAAATACCTAAATGAACTAATTACTAGATAGTCATTTGGCTAAAGCTTTATCCAAAGTCACTCACAGTGCATCCAGATACTCATCAGTTCTGGAGCAGGAAGGGGTGAAACATGTTGAAATGAGTAATTACATTGGGTATCGAACCCAGTACCTTTCAGCCTGGAGTCGAACACACTGACCACTGACTATCAGTAAAGACCATTTTGATCTTCTTACTTCAGTAATTGGATAAAATAGAATGTCATGTATTAAATTTGTACTTTTTAGTTAACAAATTCCATGTCCACATGAAGCCAATGTGCCCTCACCATCAACAACAAAGTCCTAAGGACATTGATGCTAGTTGTAGTGTGAATATGTGTGAATGTAACCAAGGGGCTTTTGACCCTCAGCTCCTCTGGTGGTCGAGCGGTGATCTGTCCGTGATCTGAGAGAGACATGTAGCTAGAGGGAGGGAGGGAGCGAGGAGAGGGAGGGTTGACCGTGATGTCTTATCTGGAGTTAATGGGATCAGGCTAAGAGGATTTCAGTACTTTTGGGTCTTGTAGTCTGTGGCCCTAAGTGCGGCCGCCTTCCCCCCACAGGTCCCATTCACAGAGTGCAGCGGCGTTGCTTAAAGAAAAGGAACACATATGAATGAGGGAAACGTCACCACAGAGTTGTTTTTTATGGCAAATCTACACAATGTGGTCAGGAAACATTCAAACCAAAGTTTGGTTTTTACTACAAACTCATTTATACCAAAATAGATTTTCATTTTCTTTCATATTTCCACGGAACACATGATGTGAGCTATACTGGTCCGTATACAGTAGCTTATACAGTACATCTGCTCTAAACTGGCTCTACAGTTTTCCCTTTCTTTGTTCACTAAATACCTTCCTTGGCCCTCTGTCTCCTCCTTTTCTTTCTTGTTGTGTAGTGCTGTGCTCGGACAGAGTGGGCCAGGTCACCAAGACGTACCACGACATTAAGGCAGTCACCCACCTCCTGGAGGAGGTAAGAGAGACCCAGCCTCCGCCATCTGTCACACGTCTGCTTTTTCGCGGGAACAATTCGCTTTCGTCCCGCAAACCCTTTTTGTAGTCTCCCACCGCGAGCCCCTCTTTACACACTGCGCGCTTCGCCCGTCGTCGACGTCGTATACCGCGTGCAGTGACACCTGTGTCCTGTTGTGCGGCCCCCGGCAGAAAGAGCGTGACCTGGAGCTGGCGGCCCGGATCGGCCAGTCGCTCCTCAAGCAGAACCGGGAGCTCACCACCCACAACCAGATGCTGGACGAGCAGCTGGAGATCACCAAAGAGGAGGTGAACGCCGCGCACCGGTGACACGCGCTTGCACAGAACACAACACAACGCGCTGCACAGAACACAACGCGCTGCACAGAACACAACGCGCTGCACAGAACACAACACAACACACTGCACAGAACACAACGCGCTGCACAGAACACAACGCGCTGCACAGAACACAACACAACACGCTGCACAGAACACAACGCGTTGCACAGACAGAACACAACGCGCTGCACAGAACACAACGCGCTGCACAGACAGAACACAACGCGCTGCACAGAACGAACACAACGTGCTGCACAGAACACAACGCGCTGCACAGACAGAACACAACGCGCTGCACAGAACACAACACGCTGCACAGACAGAACACAACGCCCTGCACAGACAGAACACAACTCGCTGCACAGAACACATTGCACTGCACAGAACACAACGCGCTGCACAGAACGAACACAACGTGCTGCACAGAACACAACGCGCTGCACAGACAGAACACAACTCGCTGCACAGAACACAACACGCTGCACAGACAGAACACAACGCCCTGCACAGACAGAACACAACGCGCTGCACAGAACACAACACGCTGCACAGACAGAACACAACGCCCTGCACAGACAGAACACAACTCGCTGCACAGAACACATTGCACTGCACAGAACACAACACGCTGCACAGAACACAACACGCTGCACAGACAGAACACAACGCGCTGCACAACGCGGAACAACCCGCAGGAATTCAGTTGACACCGGGGAGCACTCAGCTGACGGTGTGTACGTGTGTGTACATGTGCCAAGGTATCAGTTCCAGATCAATATGCGAGTCAAGTCGGATTGTTTGTTTGACAGGGTTTGCATCGGGATCATTGCTGCCTGCATGACTGCCACCCATGTGTCGGCCTCTTGGGCAGGCCAGTGTACTCGCTCCTCTGTAACAGTGTGTGTGTTTGTGTGTGTGCGTGTGTACGTGTGTGTGCGTGTGTGCGTGTGTATGTGTGTGTGTGTGTGTGTATGTGTGTGTGTGTGTGTGTACGTGTGTGTGTGTACGTGTGTGTGTACGTGTGTGTGTGTATGTGTGTGTGTGTGTGTGTACGTGTGTGTGTACATGTGTGTGTGTGTGTGTGTGTGTGCGTGTGCGTGTGTACATGTGTGTGTGTGTGTGTGTATGTGTGTGTGTGTGTGTGTGTGTGTGTGTGTGTACGTGTGTGTGTGTGTGTGTGTGTGTGTACGTGTGTGTGTGCGCGTGTGTACGTGTGTGTGTGTGTGTGTACGTGTGTGTGTGTGTGTGCGTGTGTATGTGTGTGTGTGTGTGTGTACGTGCGTGTGTACATGTGTGTGTGTGTGTGTGTACGTGTGTGTGTGTGTGTGTGTACGTGTGTGTGTACGTGTGTGTGTGTGTGTGTGTGTGTACGTGTGCGTGTCCTTTTGTTTCGTTCAGATTGCACAACTTCGCCATGAGCTGTCTATGAGGGACGACCTGCTCCAGTTCTACGCTGGCAACGAGGAGGCCGAGAGAGCTGAATTACAATCACCGTGAGTGTGCACGCACACACACACACAGACACACACACACACACACACACACGTGCAGGTATGCACACGCATGCACTTACACACGCACGCACACACACTCACACTACAAAGGTACTGTGGATCAAAATACAACCCACTGGCAAGGAAATTGGCACCATATTATTTCGACCTTTTAGCTCAGGAAGAGCTATGAATAACATCCCTCCCCTTTTTGATCCCGAGCCTCTTCAGCATATTCAACAGTGATAACAATGTAATTAAACCCTTGTTTTTCTTTTAACCACAATTTCTCTCTTACAAAACGTGTAACCCTGACCCTTTTCTCACCTGCTTCCCGTGGTTTCAGAATCAAGCGCACCGAGTCGACCTCTGCCCTCAGCAACTTCGTCCACTACGACTTCCTGCACCAGAAGCTCCGCGGCCTCGAGGACGAGAACCGCAAGCTGCGCACCGAGGTGTGCAGGCCCCCCCCCCCCCCCCACACACACTTTAGCTCTGCTCCCCTCCTCCAGCTGCCCAGCGCCCACCGCACTCCTGTCTTCTGTGCCCGCGAGGAGAGAGCCCTCTGCTCCGGTCCTTCTCCAGGCTTCACCCTTGTACAATATGGACCTGTGAAGCCATCATAGGATTCGGCGTTCAGAATGATGCCGCCCGCACCTCAGGGCTCTGAAGTCGCCTAGTGGGTGCAGTGGCGTGTAAACGCGCAGCAGAAACCGCCCAGCCGGGGCCGTTCATATGCGCTAACACGGGCCAGACCAAACATATACAGCTGTGGGGGGTGGATAAACATTTGTTTGGGACATGACGGATGTAAATTGACGGCTGCATGCTGATTTATGGGTGAACGTGTCCACACAGCGAGAGGGGATGAATCACGGCCCATTTATACCTCGACGTTGTCAACAACAAAGCTGAGGTCTAAACAAATCCTTTAATGGCGATTAAGGGCTGCAGGAAGTTCATTTATCTTGACTTCGATGTGTTGGTATCCCCCAGGGGCAGCCGAGGCCTACTGGTTAGGGCTTCGGACTTGTAACCGGAGAGTTGCCGGTTCGAACCGCGACCAGTACGAACGGCTGAAGTGCCCTTGAGCAAGGCACCTAACCCCTCACTGCTCCCCGAGCGCCGCTGTCGGCAGCTCACTGCCTCGGGATTAGTGTGTGTTTCACCTCACTGTGTGCCTCACCATCACTATGTATTCCACTAACTCACGATTGGGTTAAATGCAGAGACCAAATTTCCCTCACTGGATCCAAAGAAATTGTCTTCTTCTTCTTAGTGCTGGTACAAACGTTTTGCAGTCGTCATTCTGTTCAGTTTCGTCATCCTGAAGAGAGTGGGCGTCCCTGTAGCTAACCCCTAGTCGTCCTGCAGGAGGCGGGGTGCCTCTCGGTAGCATGAATGCTAACCGCTAAGCGACTGCGCATTCTCCCCCCGGCAGGCGGACGACCTGACCACGGCGACCGAGAGCTATGAGGAGCAGGAGCAGGAGCTGATGATGGTGTGCGTGGAGGAGCTCAGTGAGTGTTGCACTGAACACACACACACACACACACACACACACACACACACACACACACACACACACACACACACACACACACACACACACTCACACACTCTCACTCACTCACTCACTCACTCACTCACTCACTCACTCACTCACTCACTCACTCACTCACTCACTCACTCACTCACCCACCCACCCACCCACCCTCATTGAGACAAGTGTGTTTGGAGGGTTTGATCCGTGGGTTTGATGCATGAACCCGCCTTGCAGCGTCGGTGAACAAGCGCGTGGGGGACCTGTCGGAGGAGCTGGCCCGGAGGGTGGAGGACTCCCTCAGACAGCAGGAGGAGATCAGCTCCCTGCTGGCCCAGATCGTAGACCTGCAGGCCCGATGCAAGGGGGTGAGCCAACTCACTAGGCCGGGTTAGGTTAGGTGAGATGGGTACTGGGTTAGGTTAGCTGACATGGGTACTAGGGTAGGTAAGGTGAGGTGGGTACTAGGTAAGGTTAGATGAGATGGGTACTGGGTTAGGTTAGATCGATGGGTACTAGGTTATCTTAGATGAGATTGTACTAGGTTAGGTTAGATGAGATGGGTACTAGGTTAGGTTAGATGAGATGGGTACTGGGTTAGGTTAGATGAGATGGGTACTAGGTTGGGTTAGGTTAGATGAGATGGGTACTGGGTTAGGTTAGATGAGATGGGTACTGGGTTTGGTTAGATCGATGGGTACTAGATTAGCTTAGATGAGATGGTACTAGGTTAGGTTAGATGAGATGGTACTAGGTTAGGTTAGATGAGATGGTACTAGGTTAGGTTAGATGAGGTGGGTACTAGGTTAAGTTAGATGAGATGGGTACTTCATTAAAAAATAACCTGAAATGTTTATATAAAAAGTATGAAATAGAAACATTATTGGAATTATTACGAAAAAAAGGGGGAAATGAAGTTACTATTGTAGTGTCTTTATTTTTGTCTGTATTTACAGTGTATGTACATCATAATATATGACGTATATGAAAGCACGGTGCAGTGCAAATGTTCTTGCACAAGTACAAAATAATAATGATAACAAAATGGCGAGGTGATGGCGTGCTACCGCTGATGTAACGCACTCAATATTTACCCGTGCTTTTAATGTGGCCGGATAGCGCTTTGCCGCGGCACTCAGGAAAGAACCTGGCCACAAAACAAACCAAATCAAAGCATTAACCTTCAGGATTACGCTCTCTGTGTTTGTTCAGCTCAGCAACGAGAACGAGGAGCTTAGCCAGCACCTGACTGCCGCCCGGGAAAGCGAGTTAATCCTCAAATCAGAGGTACGGCCCGCTTCTTGCAACCTGTCAACTTCTCTAAACTCATTCTGATTCATACTTTCTCATTCAAAGTTTCACCCCGTGTTTTTCTGGGTTGTCTAGGTGCCCTGGTGTGTACAGCTACCTACTCTGATGTATATTGGCAATTGCGTGTCGACGACGGTGTCTCTGTAACTCTGTCTCCCCCTGGTGGCAGATGAAGGACCTGCAGGACAAGTACGCTCAGTGCGAGGACATGCTACGGGAAGCCAGAGAGGACATTAAGAACCTGCGCAACAAGAGCCTGCCCAACAGCACGGTGCAGCGCTACAGCACCCTGGCCTCGGTCTTTCCCATGAAATCCCTGGCAGCGGAAATAGAGGGCACCTTCCGGAAGGGCCTGGACAGCCCCGCCCCCTCTGAGTACAGGTGAGTTCCCCTGCAGCTGGTGACTTAACCTGCAGGCATTAAGGGATTGTTTCCCAAATTGCCAAAGTTTCTTTCTGGAATGACTTCAGTTATATCATATAATTATTGTGCGTAGAAATGCACTATCTAGATATCGCTTTTCGTGGTATTATTATTCTTCACTAGCCTGGGAATTCCCATGCTGCTTTGCGCGCGATTTCATTCTCACTGCAAAGACAGCCTGGAAACCACCGCCCTTATTTTCCCCTGAGTTAGGGAACCAATCACAGAACGGGGGGGGCAGCAAGACGATGAAGACGTCTATGCACGACACCGAAGCTTGTAGCGTGTTAATCCAACATGGCAGCGGACACAACGTTACCGTTCGATGCAGCTTTAGAAAGTGTATTAAGTAGCTTTTGTAGCAATTAATTTAATTTTAGTAGCTAATTTTTAGTAGCAATTGGCTATGAATCGCGCGCAAAGCAGCATGTGAAGAACCAGACGCCATTTGATAGACATTCGTAGCGCCCAATAAACGGCTCTAGGCATTCGTAAACCACGCCTCAAATACGAGAAAATGCACACCTAGTTCCCAGACCACTATCTCATCGAGATGTGGACGCGTCAGCCAGGCTAATTCTTCACACCAAATGGTCTGTAATTAATGGAGGCTAAACGACTGAACCTCGAGATTTCATTCAAACTGTATTACAAAGGTCAACCGCCGTATAGCTGTGCTATGTATTTAGAATTTTTGTAAACTTTACACTTTTTGAGATATTTGCGATTAAAAACTCTCAGAGATTGAGTTTCCTAGAGAACATTCAGCCTAGCTTTCCATTGTTATGTTTGACTCCTCTAATTGCTCTCCAGCTGTCAACTGGGCGACATAGCTCAAAGGGTAGAGCGTGTGTTCCACAACCGGAGGGTTGGTGGTTCGATCCCCACCTCAACTACATTAATCTCAATCATCATGGGCATTCTCGTGCACAAGTAATTCCTTGTGTGGGATACAATTTTTTCTATTTTCTATCTATCTATTATTATTTATTTAGTGGTGTTGTTTAGTATTGAATCCGACCCACATTTGTCAGACAGTGCTGGCAAGGGGAAATTAAGATGACTATCTTGAACCAGGACTGGGGAAGGTGCACTGTTTGATAATTGATTCAGGAGTAATCAGGCCTCGGTGGTTCAGCCTTCATGGACGTCATTGCCCTACAGGAACCACCCGTTGCGCGTGTTTGAGACGGTGAAGGTAGCGCAGCGGCTGCGCTCTCGCTGCGGATCCCCGGCCTTGCCGGGCTCCAGCCCGGCGTCGGCCCACTCCAGCTGCACCAGCACCCCCAGGACCAGCTACTACGGCTCGGACACCGCCAGCTTCATCCTGGAAGACAAGCCCGGCCTCCTCTCGGCACACAGGGGGGAGCAGGAGAACAGGTCTGTTGGGGGCGCGCGCTCTTAGGCTATGCCACGCTATGCTAGGCTATGTTATGCTATGCTATGTTATTTCATGCTATGCTATGATATGCTACTCTACATCATGCTATGCTGTGTCACACTATTCTCCGTTATGCTATGCTATGCTACATTATCCTATGCGTAACGCTATGTCTGCTAATATGTTCAATGGAAACCAATTTGGATTGAGCCATGGTCAGCGTGAAACAGGATTGGTCTTAATCGTCTGTGGCTAACCCACTCACCCTCCTCCTCCTCCCCCTCCTCCTCTTCCTCCTCCTGAGCCGCAGCGCTGCTAAAGAGGGGCCCAAGCGGCTGGGCCAGCCCGGCACCCCGGGGGGCCAGGACCTGGAGACGGCCCTGCAGAACCTGTCGGCCCGCCAGCAGAACCACCTGTCGGAGCGGCCCTTCTTCGACGTGGAGCGCGAGAGGAAGATGCGTGCCCTGGCGGCGCACGGCAGGGGGCGCCTGGCGGGGGGCGGGGTGGCGGCGGAGGAGGAGGAGGAGGAGGAGGAGGAGGAGGGCCTGGACTCCAGCGGGTTCCTCACCCCCAACGACAGCCTGGCCTCCAGCTCCACCGGCACCAACTACTCCAACGGCAGCTCCAGACACTCCTACGGCTCCTCGGGGGGCTCACGCTCCTATCTGCCCGACCGCCTGCAGATCGTTAAGCCCCTGGAGGGTGAGTGGGGGGGGGGGGGGGGGGGGGGGGTGCGCCTGGGGGAGGCTGGGGGAGGTGGGCCTGGGGGAGGCTGGGGGAGGGCGCCTGGGGGAGGCTGGGGGAGGTGGGCTTGGGGGAGGCTGGGGGAGGTGGGCTTAGGGGAGGTTGGGGGAGGTGGGCCTGGGGGAGGTGGGCTTGGGGGAGGCTGGGGGAGGGCGCCTGGGGGAGGCTGGAGGAGGTGGGCCTGGAGAAGGCTGGGGGAGGCTGGGGGAGGGGGGGTGAAGAGGGAGTCTGATGGTGTTGGTGAGTTGAATGTAAACAAACGAGCAGTGTGATGAATGTCAGGAAGTGGAAGTGGGTTCAGGTTGCAGATGTTGATCCAGGGGAAATAGTAAAGATACACCAACTTTTTTTAAATTTTTTTTAAATTCAGTTCAGATTTCTATTTGAAGACTCGATTGCATTTCTTCTTACCATAATACGCCAACTTACAAATGTCTAGATGACAAAGATTAGTATAAAATTTAGGAAATTTGCTAAAAGACAAAAACATCTTACTAACTTCATTGCTATAAAATTTGGCTTATATTTGTGCATTTTGGCAAATGTCACCAGTTTTTAAAATCCTACATATTTCTATGTAGTTGGCTTTTCAAGTGATTTCAAACGTTGGGAGTTCACGATGCCTCGCCGAGCGGCTCTCGGCAAGACGCCGCCGTGAGACGCCGAGGCAAACCGCGGCCCCCCGGGGTGATTTTCCCCATCAGGCTCGGCGACTCTGCACCAGTGGCAGCAGCTGGCCACGCCCAACCTGGCGGGCATCCTGCAGCCGCGGCCGGGCGTCCTGACCAAAGACTTCCGGGAGCTGGAGGTGGACGTGCAGCACGTCTACAGCCTCAACGACCTGGAGGAGGACGAGCCCGACCTCTCCCAGCTCCCCGGAGCCCACGGCGCCATGGGTAAGCACGCACGCACGCATGCACGCACGCACGCACGCACGCACGCACGCACATACACACACGCGCAAGCACACACACGACCAGACGCACACAAGCGCACACACACATACACAAACGACCACACGCGCGCGCACACACACGACCGCACGCACGCACGCACGCACGCACGCACGCGCGCAAGCACACACGCAAGCACGCGCGCAAGCACACACGCAAGCACACACATGACCACATGCACACAAGCACATACACACACACACACACGCACGCACGCACACGCGCACGCACACACGCACACGCATGCGCACACGCACGACCACATGCACACAAGCACACAAGCACACACACACACACACACACACACACGACCACACACACACACACACACACACACACACACACACACATGCACACTGCTTGGCTCAGAAAGTGTTGAAAGTGAGACACAGAAAGTGTTGCCTCCATCTAGAAAGTGCCAAAACGTACCTCCAACTCACCGACGCCCAAACTGCTTTGTCCTTCCTTCCCACGGCATCACAGCATCTCCATTCGGTCCCCACCTCCCCCAGACCTCTCCCCCCCACACCACCACCACCACCAACACCAACACCACCACCACCTGTCCAGTCCTCCACCCCTCTCTCCATATCCCCTCCTTCTCCACCAGGTAAGGCTATGACCCCGGTGCCTCCAGGCATGCTACATGTACCCGTTTTAATAGTCTGTGTTTCAGGTTGAGCAATGCACTGCGTAGGCATCCACCCAAAGGGACTTGCCCCAAATTATTTTTTTGATGGATACTTTAATTGATCCTTGGATTTGGAGGACATTTTCTTTGCCAGAACCTCAAAGCTACCAATTAAAATGCACTTTTCTTTTTACGATGTCAGCCAGTGTTTGTGATTGTGTCACCGAGTTGGAACAGAAGGAATAAGGAACACTGTGGAAGGAACCGCTCATCACAGTTCAAACCAAACAACACGCACCTCTCTCTGATCCCGCCTGCAGTTTCTGCCTCTCTAAACGAGCCCTATTTCCCTGCTAAAGCTTAAAAGCCCCCCTATGGATATTCCAAGTGTCCCTGTATGTCTTTTGCTTAAAGACCTTCCCTCCTTAGCCATGTTGTTTTCTTTATGCGCCCGCAAACAGAAAGCGTCTGCCCAGGCTCTTTCTCCAGCTATAGAAGAGGCTTTCCGGGCAAAGTAAGAGCTGGGGGAGAAAACAACCTCACTTTAACAGGCGGAAGGACGCTACAAATTCCCTCAAATTGACCATAAAAGTTGGATGCTTTATTAAAAGCATCCCTTTCGGTACAATAAGAGATAACTTGAGCACTGTATTGAATGAACATTTTCTTTTATTACAGTAACAGGCCTGCAGTGCACTCTTTTCTTTAGACTACAGTGTCAATTGAGGTCAATCCTGTAGCGTGCTTCCACGGTTTCTCTACTCACTCAAGCTCTTAACCCTGGTAACCCTAACCATGCACAAACTGGTTACCCTAACCACGCACAGACTGGTTACCCTAACCACGCACAAACTGCTAACCCTAACCACGCACAAACTGGTAACCTTAACCACGCACAAACTGGTAACCCTAACCACGCACAAACTGCTAACCCTAACCACGCACAAACTGGTAACCCTAACCACGCACAAACTGCTAACCCTAACCACGCACAAAACTGCTGTCTACTAACGACTAACCACCGCTAACCACGTGCTGCGAGCCGCAGGCCACCATGGAATCCCCCGTTCGTCTTTATTTGACACGTTATATAGACGTCACTTGTTCAGTGGTGATATTCTGCATGACTGATTTGGTTTGAAGGCCCCTGTTGGCACGACATCTCTGTCCGGGGAGCAGAGGTTGGGTGACGCCTGCAGAGATGAATGACCTGAAGACTGACGTACCTTTTTTTAAATGATTCTGTCTTGTCTTTGAAACGATTTGTGACACACTGATTTGTTTTTTATTAACAGCCTTCGCGCTCTCGGCCTGCCCGCTGGTGGGAGCGCTGAGCATCTGAGCACCTGGTCGCCGTCCAATCAGCATCAGCCTCAGCAGCCTCAGCATCAGCATCAGCAGCATCAGCATCAGCATCAGCATCGGCAGCACACAGCCCCGTTCTCCATCCATCCAGGGGGTCCCAGCAGCGCCCCCGTCCCCTCCTGCCCCGCCGCCTCCCCCCTGGGTCTGGTGAAGCTGCTGGAGAGCCGGGGCATCACCGCCTCCACCTCTGTTCAGCAGCGACCCCCTCACCCCCACCCCGACCCCCACCCCGACCACCACCACCACCACCACCACTACTGGGGTCCGCTCCATCGGACTCCATCAGGCGCCCCTCCCACGGGCCCGCAGAGCGGTCCCGGGGAGCCCTTCTTCGGGGCGGAGGAGGAAAGGAGGAGCGTTTTCAGCTTGAACTTGATGGAGAAGCTGCAGAATCTGGGCCTGCAGCGGGTGGCGGCCTGGGGGATGGGGAACAGGAGCCAGAGGTCAGAGGTCAGATATCCACCTGAAGGCTGACGCGGTGGAGCTGGGTGCCTCTTGACTCCTGTGTCCCCCCCGCCACCACGCCGGGAGTCATTTCACCATCTCTTCAGGGTTTTTTTGGGTTTTTTTTCCTTTCTTCATTTTTTGTTTTTGTTTTTTTCTGTGCCGTTCTCAAAGCAAATCAAATCTGCAGGATCTCGCCAAAGTCTCTAGGAGTGATTTTTTTTTTTCTTTGTGTCGGTATGATTTAGCACTCTCCATTTTTCAACAGTCAACAGTCTTAGTAGTAGTCGTAGTGACAGTATCGCCATGGCGATGTGTGTGTGTGTGTGTGTGTGTGTGTGTCTGTGTATGAAACTGCCATTTCAGGACATAATCGTCCGCTCATCAGTCCAAACTCATCTTCTGTGCATCTCGTCACTTTAAAAAAAAAAGAAAAGGTATTTAAAGGGAATGCGATATGTAGGAAATTGTAGCCTATTTTTTTATATCACATAAAGCTGTTAATTCGGGAGATGCAAGAAAAAAGACATGATATTGTTCGTCAGAAAAACACTGTATTGCCTATTAATCACGTTGAAGGACTCGTTCAAAATTGCACTGAAATTGCAGCCTACCTGCTCTGCAGTAGCGACTCTGTAGTAAATCGAGCATGCTTCGCGTACAGCTGTGCTGCCACACTTCAAGAGGTGTGTAGAAACCCTTGCAATGGCCACTTGCACTTAAACCATAGCATTAAGCTGTGGCACCACTTCGTCGTCTGAAGCATTTCAGCACAGAGATCGTCAACCAGAGTGCATTCTCTCTCGGCTGCCTCTGCCACACTGTCAGACCCATGAGCAAATTGCTGTGAGTGTGTTTATTTGCTCACTGACTGACAATGATCTGCTGGATGTCGTCATCGGGAACATACTCTCTATAATGTACACACTGTTGGGACAGATAAACCATTTTACGTTGGGCATTCAAAGTCGGCTGCCCAGTTTAAAGAATCCCCTGCTTTTGTAGCTGATGTGACATGAGCTTTGAAACGAAATGTGTAGGCTTTTTATTTAGACTTCTTCCAAGAAATCTTTTGGACAATCAGAAATAAAGGCATAGGAGACACTGGGGGAAAAAAAGGGAGACATCAAGTGAACCAAACTTTCTGTATGTAGCTCAGCTTTTCTTTAGTTTTTGTGTACACCCTGGCTTTGAAATGCACTACCGATCTGTTGGCACGGAAGTTACGATCACAGTCATTTGTCAATGTGTATATACATTGTATAATCTGTAAATAAACTCTACTGTGGATTTATGCCCATTCCCTTATCCCTTGCTTGCCACATTGATTTACCCTCGCCTCGTAAAGTGGAATCTAAAAATCACAGGCAATGAAATGACAAAAAAACAAACAAAGTCTTATGAACCACGCAAACTTTTGTTTAATTAGGATGTTTTGCAAAAATATCACATGTTGAATGTAAAAGGTACAAAAAGGGACGAAACCACGCCGTCTCGATATAGAAATGATAAAGAAGTCTTCTGGCCACTCAGAAGGACCACTCCGTCTACTCTGCACTCCGACGCCCAAAGTCCACCCAGCCCTGGTAGTCACGGTTGGACATGCACTCCGAGTTCACCATCTCTGTGAACACAAAAAGCCCACATGAATCCAGCAGGAAGAGTCCGCACAGCACATCAGGAGTGCATGCTCTTTCAGCGGGGAGGTGGGCGGGTTCAGCCGCTCCTCCGCAGACACGACGCACTCGCTCACACACGTCCGTGATCGCAATGTGCACACACGATGCATTAATGTTGATCTATCATGACATGTTATTATGAACGTGACTCAACGACAGACATACCTGAGATGGCGTGCATTATTTGTTTGGTCATGAACTCTCGCTCGTCCTCCGACAGGTGAGGCAGCTTGTCCATCCGAGACACTCTGGTGTGGTGGTCGTCCCGTCTGGACGAGGAGTCCTCCTCGGCCCCTCGGCCCCCCTGCCCCCGCCGGCCCAGCAGCTGCTGTAGTGCAGCGCCGCCTCTGGCCTCTCCGTCGGGAGACTGCGCGGCGTGCGCCGTCCACGGCAAGAGAAGCGCGAGCGCTAAAAACACCGTCGCTTTCAACGCCATATCTGCAAACCAAAAGGGGAAACGTGGCCTTAAAATGTCCACTACGGTGACACAACGGCACGGAGGGAAAGGAAAAGTCTCGCAGAGAGCTTTTGTCGGCGTGACACGCTTTACCTGTGAAGTTGTAGGCTACAAAGTCTTGAGGCTGTGGCTGCTGTGACTCTGGTGCGCTTGTGTCAGTTGAGGGATAAGCATCTCTTTTAAATGGCAAGGCTAATATCTGGTCAGGCTGTCATGGATCAATTGATTGATGGAAGGGAAAGAGCAAGTGCATTAGTGCGTTCATCGATACACCATTTCCTCAACTGTAAATGCCTTTTTTTTGCAGTAGCAGTAGCAATAAAACGTGTCAATACACTTTTCTTTGCTATCAAGAAATTCGATACAGCTTTAGATGATCTGTTCCACAGCTCATACATTTTGACGTAATCATCCTGGCGAGGCTGAGGATGATGGCCCTTTTACCAACCTGCCCTGAAGTGTGTGTGTGTGTGTGTGTGTGTGTGTGTGTGTGTGTGTGTGTGTGTGTGTGTGTGTGTGTGTGTGTGTGTGTGTGACTGTGTACGCACACAACCCGCGATGAGATAAAACGTGGCTTAAGTGAAGATTGAGTCTATTCAGGTGAATAAATAAATAAAAGATCGTAAATCATTTGCTATAAAAAAATATATAGATTTAAATATAGGCCTAAATACAGGAAAACATGTTCACATGCTGTTACCCAAGACGTTTTGGCTATGCCGTCTGTGGGCATGAGGTAAACAGATATTTGCTCACTTGCTCACACAGACTTCACAGCCGAGTAGATTGGAGATAGGCAGATGTTTGGAGTTGTCCTGTGGGTGCAGGCCATCAAACCGTCACTGGGAGATGATGTTGCAATAACTGTTGGTAAGGCAAACATGTGGCAGCCCATGCAAGCATGTAGGCCTACGGAAACACAATTAGTTAAATGACTGCACCTTCATGCTTCTCTGTAGTACGTGTCTCTAAACTGCTGCGTAGTATGCAACTACGTGGCTGCATCTACTGAAGTGTAAGGCATTTGTATACAGCTACAACACTCACATCTCATATCTGTTTTGAGGTGTCATACTTCACGGAAGTGAGTGTGAGAACTGCTCTAAATTAAAATGGTTGAGTAGGTTTTCAATTTCTTAGCTGTTTTTTACAGTCAGTGGATTTGTAATTGCAATTTTAATGATGATTATTGATATGTAATTCCTGGTTGAAATCAGTATTGGGATGAAGGCATTTCTGTTTAAAAACATGAAAAACAACTCATAATTTAGAAATATGAAAAATGAAGCGTGGTCTTGATGGTGTACTTCTACTAATGGTCTGCAGGTGTCGCCCCGGTGTTCTACTGATGTCGGTGTGATCTCACTTGGCTAAATGGAAACAGATTTCCTAACTGACATTTGTAAACTTGGCTTTTTCTGGGACCAGAGTTGTGCAAATGCACATACGTAAGCGATGGCTCGTAAATCCTATAAAGTGTAGGAAATTCATGGATTTAATGATGTTTTGGAACACTCACATCACCAGAAAAATAAATAAAAAGTATAGATAAATAAATATAGGCCTACAGGGATGCCGATTTGGTGTGGCAGATGAGAGGAGACCATTAGCAGGAGTTTGGTCAGCAGCCACAAATATACCCTCCCCCCCCCCCCCCCCCCCCCACACACACACACACACACATTATTTTCCCCGTGATTATCGTACCAAAGCCAAAAACTGCATTTGGCAACAATCACACCCTCTGTAAACCTTGCTTTTTATTTAGGTTTTTTTTATTAGATTCATTTTTTTTTTTTGTAATATAATTATTATCATTTTTGGAAATGGGTTTCAACCTCATGCTTTGGTAAACCACAAACAATCGTCCGTGTGAAAGAAGTGGGGGACCAAATATATAATTCAAACAGTGGTATATAAATTATATATAGGCCTACAGTATAATATGCAGTGTATAGTATACATGTGTTCGTGTGCTGCCTTACACTGACTAACGTGTTCAGGGTAGGCTGCTGGCAATGCGGAGTAACCAGACATGTCCTGTCCATATTCAAACTTGGCCGTGCGGTTGAATGTGCCGGGACTTGTCTTTGTTGATTCACAAATCCGTCATCAAAGATGTGGGTAGGGCGGCTTAAACAAGCATATTTCCCATCAAAAAGGAAAACATAATCGGTTTTATTAATTATTATTTTTTTACAGTACATAAACCATCTGTATCAAGGTATCCGTTCCACGCAGGATATATGTGGAAAGAGTTGCCAAATGTCAGAATTAATTGCAGTTGTGATCATCAAAGAAGGCTAATCGTTGAAAAAAAACCCTAAGATAATCAGAAAACAAATGGGCCTATAGTTACTGAACCCTGAAGTGTGCTGAAATAAGAAAATATCTGCCTCACATTGATGATTTTGCTATGTTTTGTTCACGGTTTTATGTCCTGCATATAAGTGGTACTATATTAAACCAACCAAACATGTAATGGCGCATTCACTAGCCAAGTGTCAGAATTCAGACCTCATTGTTAAGGCAAGCGCTCGCACAGAGCCCCTGTGTTGTTCATGTTTTAAGTCATGGAGGCCTGCAGGCGCTCTGTTAAGGCTTGTGTTTTGGGGTTCAGAGCTTTGTTTTAGTTTTAGGGTTAGGGTGTCGAAATGGGGTTAGGTTTTAGAATTTGATATTGGTTTTAGTGTTTGGTTTTAGGGTTAGGGTTTAGTTTTAGGGTTTGGTTTTAGGGTTTGGTTTTGGATTTTGGGTTAGATGTTAGGGTTAGGTTTTGAGGGATGAAATTTGGGTTGAGGGTTGGTTTTAGGGTTTGGTTTTGGATTTAGGTTTAGCTGTTAGGGTTAGGTTTTAAGAGTTGAATTTGGGTTGAGGGCTGGTTTTAGGGTTTGGTTTTGGAATTAGAGTTAGATGTTAGGGTTAGGTATAAAGGGTTGAATTTGGGTAGAGGGTTTGGTTTTAGGGTTTGGTTTTGGATTCAGGGTTAGATATTAGGGTTTGGCTTTAAGGAGTGAATTTAGATAGAGGGTTTGGTTTTAGGGATTGGTTTTGGATTTAGGGTTCGATGTTAGGGTTAGGTTTTAAGGATTGAATTTGGGTTGAGGGATTAGTTTTAGGGTTTGGTTTTGGATTTAGGGTTTGGTTTCAGGGTTAAGATTTTTGTTTAAGGGTTTGGTTGGGTTTGATTTTAGCTTCAGAGTTTAGGCCCTGAGGTCCAGGTTCCAAGAACAAAGACCCCAGAATATTCCCCAGTGGACCTTTTTTAAGGAACAGGGTTAGTGATAGGGTTAGTGATAGCAACAGGGTTAGTGTCAATATGTTTAGGCTCATGCTTTACAGTTCTTCGTGTGCCTGCTTTCGCCCTGTTGCAGGGCGGCACCCCCAAAATGGCAGCTGCTCTCATGCTGGCCACTCCAGCAACAGTTGTGTGTAACCACCATTGGGCCTGTGCCATTCTTCACTGGCTGCTATAGCATTGCAAGGCACTGTAGTACATGAGATAATATTATGTTTGCACTGGGAAGCGTATTACCTCAAAATACATGAAAATTATAGGCGTAATTACTGACACAACAAATTGCAATAACGAGCACTACACGCTACACATTTTGCTTCAGAGACTGTAACTAAACACCCTTACACGGAAGGTGACTTGCTGCATTTGTAGGGGGTAGTTTGTATGTAATTTGTACGTAGTTTGTATGTATACTTTCATGTGGAGTGTTCTCCAACGACCTCGGAAAACCCCAATCAATCTCTTGTACTTTTTTTTTTTTTTTCACAGTTTCAATGTAAAGGATCAAAGAGATTTGTCCTGTTGGGTGTGGCTGTCAAACGCTTCAGGTAACTCTGTGATACAGCAGCAACTAGTCTGCGCCTGCATGTCAGCGAAAACAAAGAGCTGGGCGAAGCCACGGAACTTGACGCAAACAGTGACTCAGTGCAGATGTTGGACAGCTTTCAGAGCAGTGATGCGAGATATGGAGAGAGAAAGTGAGGGTGAGCGTGAGAGAGAGTGAGAGAGAGAGAGAAAGTGAGTTTGACTTTATCTCCTGATCCTACTTAGAGTGCGTGTAAGCGACGTGAACAGCCTGCAGGAATGTTCTGATGTCAGAACGGAAACCCACTGCATCTTATACGATGCACTAACAGCAATAATCTTCTTGAACAAAATGTGAAGACTGTTTTAAGAGACAATATATTAGTTGGTGACTTTAGTTTTCAGCGAGTTTAAGTTTAAGTTGGTGACTTTAGTTTTCAGTGACTTTAAGTTTAAGTCGGTGACTTCAGATTTCAGTGACTTTAAGTTTAAGTTGGTGACTTTAGTTTTCAGTGACTTTAAGTTTAAATTGGTGACTTTAGATTTCAGTGACTTTAAGTTTAAGTCGGTGAGCTTTTAGTGACTTAAAGTTATATCAAAAAGCTAAAATTCGTTCACACTTGTACTACAAAATCATCTCGAACGTTATCAACCATCACGTACGATTGCTAACAGAACAAGCCTTCTGCTGGCCGAACCAACTGAAGTGGTGGATCTGATGAGGTCATGTATTAATATTGGGTGGCTTGCATCCCACAATTGATATCATCAATACGATGAGACGATAATTCCTTCAGGAGTTATTGTCGTCTCGCTTTCTTCTCAAGCTACTTTTCAAACGGTGTGCCAACAGAGACAAAGAAAACGTTCAGTGAAATAAAGCAGTTTGGGGACTCCCCACATTCCTTCTTTCACCTGGCAGTGTCATGGAGCTAGGTGGGTGCCCACACCCTCTCATTATCCCAGCCTCTGAATGCTTCTATGTGCCTTTCTTCAGCCTTTCACACCATTCAGCTGCATTGACACACACACACACACACACACGCACGCACGCACACATACACACACACACACACACACGCGCACACACACACATCATGTATATGCTCCGCACACCCACACCCACACACAAACACGCACACACACACACACACACACACACACAAACACGCACACACACACACCCACACACACACACAAACACGCACACACACACATACACACGCACACAGACACACACATCATGTATGCTCCACACACCCACACACAAACACGCACACACACACACACACACACGCACACACACACACACACCCACACACAAAAACGCACACACACACCCACACACAAACACGCACACCGACGCACACCCACACACACACACACACACACACACACACACACACACACACACACGCAAACACACGCACACACACACGCAAACACACGCACACACACACACACACACACACACACACACACTGATGTGATTGATCATATTTCATCATTATTCACAAAACACAACAAAACATAGTGTTTCATTCTTTGTATTTCAACAGTGGACTCATCACGAGACACTGAAGTGGGTACATCCTGAGAAAGGGTGTTGCTGACGCAGGTGTTCCAGGTAGAACACCTGAGACACTCGCTGAGCAGGACTCCAGCGCAGCAAAGCACCAAAGTAAGTGTGTGCAGAGCATGCAAAAGATGTCACAATGAGGGGGTGGTGTGAGAATGCCATCTCCACAGAGACTAATACTCTTCACGCAAACAGTCCTGACTGAGACCTATGTGAGAATCTAGCGTTTTAAAGCAATATGCATCTTGGACATAATTTATGGCTGTTTAGCACATGCATGAGAAAGATTTGCCCTCGCAAGAGCAGCACTGAATAGGCTGCGCTCGGCCCAACATTGCGGTATGTGTGCGCGCGTGTGCGTGTGCCTGTGCGTGTGTGCGTGCGTAAGTCAGCGCTAATTCAAAGCAGGTCCACAGCACATAAGCGTACGACTTTGCACAAGAAGCAACACAGTGGCGTGTTTGTTACGTGCACATCCTCGACCCACTCTGAAAACGCCACTGTCAGCGCTCGACAGCCCGCCGTTTCCACAAAAGCGGAGGCCAATGGCGTGGCGTGTGGGGGCGAGTGGTCCGTGACATTTTAAAAGCCTTAAAACCCACAGAGGAAACGTAACAGCCCAACACTCAGACGCTTGTTGTCCAGGTTTGGACAAGGGGGAAAGAACGCCAGAACACTTTGCCAGGGAAAAGTGAATGGCACAGGGCCCTCGCCTGCAGAAAACATTCCATGACTGCCATGCCAGCTCTCGAGTTATAGCCCTTCTCAACAGCCCCAATGAACTCCCTGAGTTTTCGTGAAAAACGGTTTCTGCATTGCAATGTCTTTGGACAGTGCAGAAGTAATAATAATAACGACACTGATGAATACACACACACCCCACTCTGGGCAGAAGAATGTCTCTCAGCGAAAGGAACTCAGGTAAAGGTATGTAGGCCGTCCAACCCAAACCCTGTTTAAGAGTTATGATTCAAACAGAACAACAACAGCAAGATGACAGGAGTTTGGCACAGCTTCTCTTTTACCTGACTCCAACCCCAGGAACTGATTCATAACAGAGACCTATAATTAAGCGGTGCGCTGGGTTCTCATACATGGACCGAGACATAATGGATACATGCATGCAACAATGTGGTTTCTGGAGCTGCTTTGCTAACATTTTGAATGTGCCCTCCTCTCCTGCCTACAACAACACAACTGTCGCCGTGATAACCAGTGCTGCAAAGCTGGTGTGTTCTCGCTCTCTACCCCCCGGATACATCTCTAAACACATGTATGTGTCCAGAAGGGGTGTGTGCAGCAGGGGTGTGTGCAGCAGGCGGAGGTGCGGGTGGGGGCTCCTCGCTCCACCCGGTCTCTCTGCCTCCTCCTCCTCCTCCTCCTCCTCCTCCTACACAGTGAGTTATAAAAGAGCGGGGCTGGCGCAGGGATAGTGCACCTCTCTCCTCATCTACAGGCTCTCCTCTCACTCTCTCTCTCACACAGCAGCCATGAGCTCTTCCTACAGCTTCAGTTCAGGCTCTACCGGCGGCAGCCTGATGCGCAGGGGCCAGTCCCGAAGCGTGTACGGTGGCCCCGGGAACCTTAAAATCTCCACCTCCTCCATGGGCGGCGGCAGTTATGGAGGGTCAGGAGGTGGCTACAGCGGCTACAGCTTCAGCCAAAGCGGCGGCGGCGGTGGCGGCGGCGGCGGCGGTTTTGGCGGCGGCTTCGGCATGGGGGGAGGCGACGGGAACAGCTTTGATGTCAGCACCAACGAGAAGGCCACCATGCAGAACCTGAACGACCGCCTGTCCAACTACCTGATCAAGGTGCGCTCCCTGGAGGCCGCCAACGCTGAGCTGGAGCTAAAGATCCGCCAGTTCATGGAGAACAAGACCTCCCCCGGCGCTAGAGACTACTCTGCCTTCTACGTCACCATCGCCGACCTGCACAACAAGGTACGTCCCCTCAGGGCTTCAGGAAGATCTCAGCCTCGCGCCGAGCCTCCCTGTGGCCCCGCATGCCCCTCGCCCTACGTCATAGTCAGCGCCTGTGGTTCAGGGTTCTAATTCTTCTTCTCATGCATTCTTTTGCTCCCCTCTTCATCGCTTAGATTCAGAATGCCACATGTGTCAACGGAGGCATCTACCTGTCCATAGACAATGCCAAACTGGCTGCAGACGACTTCAGGACAAAGTAAGTGTGACAGAGAGAAAGGAAGGCGACAGCCGGCATCTATCCGCAGGTTGAACGTGAAGCAGAGAATGCCAGGACTGACCTTGGTGACACTATGATTTGCAACAGGTATGAGACTGAGCTGAACATGCGCCAGTCGGTGGAGGCGGACATCGCCGGCCTCAAGAGGCTGCTGGACGAGTTGACCCTGTCCAGGTCCGACCTGGAGATGCAGATCGAAGGCCTGAAGGAGGAGCTGATCTTCCTCAAGAAGAACCACGAGGAGGTGGGTTCTCAAATGCGGGCGGCCTCGTCACGTCTCACCGCGGCACACCGGGGGCCTCTCGGGAGCTCAATGGAAATGACTAACCTTTGTATTTTTTTTGGTCTTCGTAAACTGTCCAGCCGCTGACTTGACTTGACTTGTTCCCCGCTGTGGCACTAACAGGAGATGGCTGCCATCAGGCACCAGATGACGGGCCAGGTGAACGTGGAGGTTGAGGCCGGGCCGACACAGGATCTGGCCGCCGCCATGGCGGACATCCGTGAGCAGTACGAAGCGGCAGCGGCAAAGGACCGGAAGGAACTGGACAGCTGGTTCCAAAATAAGGTAAGAACCCGTCTTTCCCTCCGCCGGGTAAAGACGCGCCATATGTGGTGTTGACATCTGCGTGAGTGATTTGTCTTGAGCGACTGCTGTCTGATTCCATTGCAGGCGGCAGCCCTCAACAAGGAGGTAGCCGTGAGCACGGAAACCATCTCCACGTTCAAGTCAGAGATCACCGACCTCAAACGCATGTTGCAATCCTTGCAAATCGAACTGGAGTCACAGCTCAGTATGGTAAGTGCACCGCTGTGTCTGCAGCGCCCAATGCAGAAGACTTCACCTCGGGTGTGGTCAAGCAATGTTGTTACCTCAATTACTTAGGGTGTGGTCAAGCAATATTGTTACCTCAGTTACTTAGGGTGTGGTCAGGAAATATATATTGCTACCTAAGGTACTTAGGGTGTGGCCAGGCAATATTGTTACCGAAGGTGCTCAGGGTGTGGTCAGGGAATATTGTTGTGCATTTTCCACTGTTTGGGTCCGTTACGTACACATCCTAAAAAACAATTTTCTGTTCATTTGCACTGTCGCTCTCTCTCCTTCTCTCTTCCCTCCTCGCGAACAACCAGAAAGCATCGCTCGAAGGCAATTTGGCAGACACAGAGGGTAGGTACGGGATGCAACTTGCAGGCTACCAGAATCAAGTCTCCAGCCTAGAGTCCCAGCTAGTTTCCTTGCGTGCCGACATCGCACGGCAGGGCAGTGATTACCAGATGCTGCTGGACCTCAAGACCCGCCTGGAGATGGAGATCGCAGAGTACAGGAGGCTTCTAGATGGAGACAGCAGGTGGGTCACTGTGCTACTATGTTTGTGAATCTGTAAAACATGGATGCCACCACGGCAGCCATTCATAAATGCATTCACGTAAAAAAAAAAAAAAAAAAGGGGAACATTTCCCAGGGAAATAAGATGATAGGAGATAGTACATTATTATGCCCAGATAGGACAGTCAGGATAGATAGTTAAACAGAGAGTTACAGGAGGAGTTCCTCCCTGCAGTGCTTCATTTACAATTGGTATCCAACAACACAACTTGCTAATCGTAATCTAAAAGGCAGGGAAGGCAGAATGCAGGGAAGGCAACTAGATGCCAGACTAGACTGCTTACGAAGACCATCGATAATAATATTCCAAATCCCCCTCCCCCCCCCCCCCCCCCCCCCCCCCCCCCCCCCCCCGCAGCTCCATTGGCATTGGCACCGGCAGCAGCAGCAGCAGCACCACCACCACCACAAAAACCACGTACAAGGTGATCACAGAGGAGTTAGTGGACGGTGTGGTGGTCTCCTCCTCCTCAAGCTGAGCACAGCCCACTGCGGTGGCCAGCAGCACACTGGGCGGGGCCAACACCTCCATCCTGCCCCTCCCCCATGCCTGGAACGGGCAGGCAGCGAAGAGCTGCTTGTGGTCAAACCCACAACATTTGGACCCAATCAAAAAATAATAAAAGAATTGTGCTGGTACTCGGCCCTGAGAGTCATTCATTGCTTAGTTTTGTATCATTTGTAACTTTTGCTTTGGGGGAGTGCCTCTCGGAATCAATTGTAACTTTTCTGTACTACCCCATCACAGTCTTAAGGAACCATGAATAATAATAATAATAATAATAATAATAACAATAACAACAACAACAATAATAATAATAATAATAATAATAATAATAATAATAATAATAATAATAATAACAATAATAATAATCATCATCATCATTATATTGTTCTTATCCTTATTAATAATAGTGTTACAACGATAATCATATGTGATAATTTTATGACTCATAACTAGCTAAATAGCTTGTGTAAATAAAATTACTCATTATTCCGCGGTGGTGTTGCTCAATTTCACTTAGATATATAGATATACTTTATTGATCCAAAGCTGGGAAATTGCAGTTTAGCATTAACTAGTTCTAAAAAATAAACATTTTATGAGCTTTAATAAATCTACATTTTTATTAACATTTACTAATTATCACCTGCAAATAATATAACGTTGTTGAGTGTATAGTGACTGGCAGAGTAATGTAATATTCGTCCATGTGGCAGCAAAGACAAGAGAATCAGTGACGCATGCAACAGGTCGTGGTGACGGAGAACTTTGTAAAAAAGGACAAACTCCGAACTGAAGATTCTGACCCAGGTGAAGTTCCTCATATGAGCAGTGGTAAAAAGAAAAAAAAAGCAAAGACGGCGAGCTCGAGGCAGTACAGCGACAGCTATCCTTTTACTTTTACTTCCATTTACTTTCACCGGGGAGGAGAGACGACACCGACGCCGTTATGCTTGGCGTGTGGCGAGAAGCTGTCCGACAGCGCCGCGGCGCCGAGCAGGCCTCAACGCCACCGAGCAGGCCTCAACGCCACCGAGCAGGCCTCAACGCCACCGAGCAGGCCTCAACGCCACCTCCAGACAAAGCGCCCGTCGCTTCAAAACAAACCTGTGTGCTATTTTGTTCGCCTGCCCGAAAGCACAGAGAAAAAGGCGACTTTCATGACAAAAACCACAAAGGTAAATGAGAAAGCCCTTAAAGCTAGTTGATAGTGAGGAGATTGTTGTTGATGCGGAAGAACAAGAAGTGCCAGGAACTCTATATAGTTTAAGCTGAAGTTGTTTATTGGTCTCGTAGGCCTACGAGGAGAAGCAGAGGATTTCATCAAGCAAGAGATTTGTGCGTGAATCTTCCTCAGTTTCTCCTGCCGGCTCCCGGAGACACAGTGTATTATATACAAGTCTCAAACCGGAACAGCATGACAGGAGTGTCCCATTCTGATTGGCTTATAATGTATAAACATTACATGTTACTAAGCAGATTTGACATGACGTAGGTGTATTCTTCAATCACTTTATGTTATGTCTCCAAGTTCCAGAGAGTCAGACTTAAAGTCGCCATGAGGAATACAATCTTCACTATGTCCTTCTTCAGAATGTCAGATCAACCTAACCGTACCATTGCTAGATAATATTTTTCCTAACACTAGTTACCTAATTGCTGAACTCTTAGCTAAATCCCAAAAAGTCTCACACTCACACAGTGGCAGCGACATTAATGCTACCTGCCTGCAAAGCTATTGTCAACGAGACGCACGGACCTGACGCGGTTAGAGACATAACTAAAGTCCCACTCTCAACACAATGGCCAGACGTATTGATGACCAGCCTACAGACACCGAAAGTGATGTTTTGGAAAAAGATACGCATCAGTAGGAAATTTGCATTACTTGATGAGTCTACGGATATGAGTGGACATTCTCAGCTCTTGGCCAATGTGCGTTTTGTGGATGGAGATGCCATTAGAGAAAACTCTTTTTAAAAGGCACTGCCAGAAAAAAAACAACAGGAGAGGAATTTCTTCAGGTCACATCAGAACATCTTGACCAGGGAGGACTTACTTGGCAGAATTGCACAAGTGAATTGCACTGATGGAGCTGCAGCCATGGCCGGGTGCGCCAAAGGCTTTGTTAGCAGTGTGAAGGAAAGAAACACAGATCTTATTGTTACACACTGTTGTTTGCACCGTGAGGCCGTCGGTACAACGAGGCCGGACTTCAGCCACTCTGCGATGTTTAGTTTCTTTCCTGTAGTCGCTACATATATTATATATACTGTATTAGGCTACAGAGTGTCATTTTGTAAAATCTTTGGTTGGTGGTGTGCCGCAAGATTTTTCCAATGTAAAAAATGTGCCGTGGCCCAAAAAGGGTTGAAAAACACTGGTCTAGTTTAGAGGATGGATGACTGAGACAGTGCACCGTGTTGTGAAACAACATGGCGTCGTCCAAAAAGAACCACGACCCATAGGGGGCAGCGTAGAGCAGAGCGAGTCGGGAGCACTTTGTCTTGCTGGATTCATTTAGACGACACTAGATCCGACGACGAATAACACAAACAGACTGAAGAATTCAAGAAAACAGAATTCACGGCACAGAACAGAGTATAGTTGGACTGCGGGATTTTTTTTATTGATCGTTTTAGGTGTGAATTTAATTCGTAATTTCATCCACGTCCACGTCCACGGTCTGGCTGCTCTTGACAACCCTGCCGTCCACCACTGTCTCCACCACCGTGATGACCTTGGTGACCACTGAAAGAGAAGCACATCAACACTGAGTGGAAGGAGTAGGAGTAGGAGTAGGAGTTGTAGCTGTATTAGACGTAGTGGCACCTAGTTGTAGGAACAAACCAGTTCAGAAATGCTAATGCTTTTTATTCCTTTGAGTTTTCAAAAGAAGACAAAAACCCATGAATGGATGAGCGTCGCTTACCTTGTCTTGAGCTGTGAAGCACACGGTAGAACGGGACAAAGGGGAAAAAGGGAAAAGAGAAATAGATTAGTGTCGGACATCTGAGCGGCTGCAGACGGTGCACACAACGTGCGCTTGGTGGCTGTGGTTGCGCGGCGCACTTCCGTTCACCCTTTGGTTTCGCCACCACCTCGATAGACTTTCGCTTGTCGAGCGGAGCGGTTCGCCGTCGAGTTTCACCGCGGGCTCGTCGCACGCCCGTGTCCTACCTGTCGTCCTCTCCATCCAGAAGCCTCCTGTACTCGGCGATCTCCAGCTCCAGGCGGGTCTTGAGGTCCAGCAGCATGTCGTACTCCTGCTTGTGGCTGGCGATGTTGACGCGGAGCTGGGACAGCTGCTCCTCCAGGCTGGTCACGGTGAACTGCAGCCCAGAGAGCTGCTCTGCGTAGCGGTGCCGGGTCTCCGCCAGCGTGCCCTCTAGGGAGGATTTCTAGTGGGGGAGGAAGGACGGGGTGTTGGAGGTTTAGCGAGAAGAGGGTCCTTGTTCGTGTGTGTATGTTGCATGTTCTCGTGTGTGTGTGTGTGTGCATGTGCGTGTCTCTATGTTTACACGATATCTGTTCACGCAAGGCAAAAGAGCCAAAGAGAAATCTGTGTAATTCCTTGGCAGAGAAAAGAGAGCGAGGTGAAGAACCCATTCTGCGTGGTGTCGAATCCTACCATGCTCAAGTGAGACTGCAGTTCAATCTGAAGCCTCTGGAGGGTGCACTTCAGCTCCTTCAGCTCAATGCGGGCCTTCAACAGAAGTTCTGATTCCTGCTGGACTTCCACCTCGATCACAGAAATCTGCGCAAGGCAAGAGCAGGATGAGTCGTGCAAACGAAACCAACAAACAAACATGCGATTCCAAGCAGGGCTGAGGTGTGCAGATGAACCCCAGATCAGCAGGTGGGATGGTGGCCCCGGCTGAAGATCACATCACCTTGGTCTGGTACCAGCTCTCCAGTTCTTTGCGGTTCTTGGCGATCATGGCCTCGTAGTGTTCCCTGACTTCGGTCATGGCCTGGTTCAGGTCCAGTGAGGGCGCGGCGTCCACGGACACGTCAACCTGCCCGCCGATCCTGGACCTGATGGCATCCATCTCCTGCCAGGGTCAGCAAATAAGGCCTCCGTCAGCATTGATCACAGCAGAGCAATTTTGTGTCATGTTGGCATTAATGTTATTCTTTCTCCACTGGTATTAAGAGCGTAATGTGTGTGTGTGTGTTGCATAATGTGTGTGTGTGTGTGTGTGTGTGTGTGTGTGTGTTGTGGTTGGTTTGTCTGTGTGTGACTTAAAAGGATAGAGATGGGATGATAAGAGAAATGCTAGGAGGTGGCAGTGGGAGTCCACAGAGGAACACATGCATTGCATACAGTTGCTACTGCGCTGAAACTCTGGTGAATGACGAGAGAATGTGACTCTAAGTGAGGAACAGCACTGAGGAAGGGTCCGCTCGGTCCTCTACCTCGGCGTGGTTCCTCTTCAGCATGATGAGCTCGTCCTTCAGTCCCTCGTACTGGTGCTCCAGGTCCATGCGGCTCACGTTCATGTCGTCCAGGATTCGCCGCAGGCCGGAGGTGTCCGCCTCCACCATCATCCTCATGGACTGCTCGTTCTCAAACCTATCGTGGTGGTGGTGGTGGTGGTGGTGGTAGTGGTGGGGGGGGGGTCGGGAACAAGGGGTCAGGACGGTTAGGGTTAGAAGCTGTCAACTATGCACCATGTTACACCATGACACAGCTGTGAAGTGGCACATACGTGGCAGCTGGTAAAATGCGCAAAAGGCGGCTAACCTGAAAGCGACCGCACACACATACACACACACACACACTTTTCCACAGGAGCACTCACTTCATCTTGAAGTCCTCTGCAGCCAGTTTGGCGTTATCACTATCCAGCATGATCTTGGCGTTGATTCTGGCGGCGAAGCGGATCTGAGGGACAAGGACAACAACGCATGTATGAAATAACTGAGGAGAAGACGAACCCTCGGCCAGGGGTGGCATTCATCGTGCTCTGCTTTGGCTACACATCCTTATCATGATGTCATATACAGTGTATCATGAACATCATCATCAAAATCATGATGTCTTTGAACATCATCATCAACATCATGATGTCATATATCATGAACATCATCATCAACATCATGATGTCATATATCATGAACAACATGACATGAAACTGAATGAGTCCATGTAAAAGGGAAGAAAGAGGCTTGTGGCTCAAGCGGGCACTGTATCCGCCACACCTTCCTCACATCATCCCTGCTTTAAAAAAACGCAGGCCAGTTGAGCCAGTTAGACCGACCGGGCAGGTCCTGCCTGGCACTGACCCGCTCAGGTCTCCTTTAGATTTCACACAGATTGGGTAACCTCCCTTAATCCGTGGCATGCCAATCCCCCTGAACACACACACACACACACATGTGCACGCGCAAACGCACACACAAACACAAAAAATACCTGAGCAGACTCGCCCACGCACGTATGCGCAAACACATGTCGACAGACATGCCCTAACGGACACATGAGCAGCTCGGACAAAGCACCCACATAGCACAAACAA
>JAXIVH010000001.1:17156217-17163717 GCA_036785325.1 Urophycis tenuis
CTCAAGGGCACTTCAGCCATGCGCACTGGTCGAGGTTCGAACCGGCCACCCTCCGGTTACAAATCCAAAGCCCTAACCAGTAGGCCGGCTGCCCCATAGGGAAGGGGGGAGGGGATTGGTTCTCTGCATTTGACCCATCCTATATCACATAGGAGCAGTGGGCTGCCGTGTTCAGCGCCCGGGGAGCAAGTTGGGGTTCAGTGTCGTCCTCATGACACTACGACATGCAGACAGTTGGAGGAGGGAATCGAACCGCCGACCCTGCGATTAGTGGACGACCCGCTCTACCCACTGAGCTACTGCCGCCCCAACCTACAACCTACAACCAACCTGTGGCAGCAGGTATACACACATAGTGCACATAATATAGATGGGATTGCTGCATGACGGGTTGCGTGATGATGGACGAAGGATGAGTCACACATCATCAGGCTGCCTGCAGTGACAAGACCGGCAGAAATCAACGATGCAAACGTTTTGAGAGTGATGCTAACCTATCTGCAAATGACAATGTATAAGAATTTGGACCGCCTTGATGAACCTGTGTACCAATCAACAAATCAAAGGATTATCTCAGTATATAACAAAAAACCTTAACATTGTTCTTTCAGAGGCATTATAAAGCTTTCAACAGTATTAAAACAGAAAATGTTATTTCTGACTGAAAAGACCTCAACGATAGAATGGACGGTCCAGGCTAATTAAAAAGCCCTGGACCCTGACAGGAGAGTAACCAACTGACTTGAAAGTACAGACAGACAGACAGACAGACATACTTTATGATCCCTGAGGGAAATTGCGTTCGTCGCAATACTCCAGTAAAAAGTAAAATAAAATAAAATAAAGAGGACACTCTACATATAGTAGAGTGTTAAATATATATATATATATATATATATATATATATATATATATATATATATATATATATATATAATGTACACCTATGTAAAAAATATAAACCGATGCAAATATAAACCTATGTAGTAAAATATACAAAAATATACATAAAGAAATGAAAATATACATAAATGTACATACATCCAGGCATACACTACTAGGTAATAGCATACACAAGGATGTATATAGCATGTCGGATTTTTTGTATGACCAGTAGTGCAGAGATGATGTAGTAAAATGAAATTACAGTGAAATGAAATGAAATTACAGTTATGCAAAAAGAATGGATAACCTATTATGTAGATGACAGTGATAAATTGTAAAGTTTGAGGCAGGAATGATTTCCTATGACGCTTTGTGGTGCATCTCGGTGAGAGGAGTCTTCTGCTGAAGGTACTCCTCCGCTGAGCCAGGGTGGAAAAGAGAGGGTGAGAGGCATTGTCCATGATAGTCCGCAGCCTGGACAGCATCCGCCTATCTGCCACGTCAGAGTGTCCAATTCCTCACCCACTACATCACCAGCCCTCTTGATGAGTCTATTAAGTCTGTTAGTGTCCGCAACCCTCAACCCACTGCCCCAGCATGTGACAGCGAAGAAGATCGCACTGGCAACCACAGACTCATAGAACATCCTCAGCATTGTCCTGCAGATGTTGAAGGACCTTAGCCTCCTCAGAAAAAATAGTCGGCTTTGGCCCTTCTTATAGACAGCCTCTGTGTTCCTGGTCCAGTCCAACTTGTTGTTGAAGTACACCCCCAGGTACTTGTACTCCTCAACAGTGTCAACAGGAACCCCCTGGGTGAACACAGGGCCCACCGGTGTTTTGACCCTCCTTAGGTCCACAATGAGCTCCTTTGTCTTAGTAGCACTGAGCTGTACATGGTTCAGCTCACACCAAGAGACAAAGTTGCCCACAACAGTCCTATACTCACCCTCATCACCCCCCTCAATACAGCCAACTATTGCGAAGCAACCAACTAATCAAGCAGTACTGCTAGTCAAACCCTGCAAAATGTGGACAGGCCTATGCTACAGTAGGATAGTCCACACTGTATAGGATAGTGTAGGATAGTGTATAGGTCATTGGTGCTGCTTTCTTCCACTGCCATGTACGTGTTTAAATTAACATGTTGGTGTGGGGGTAACTAACAATTTGGCAATTATCACTGAACTTTCAAGAACCACCACATTGTGATACATTGAAACCTTGGTTGCATTGAAACATTGAGCATACAGAACCGTTTATACGCAATATCAAATTGCTTCCACACAAACTGATATTTATAGTTATTTTTTTTAGATCAAAGGGTGGCGCATAAGGAGCTGTATGTGGGAGCGGTTGTGTGTTTTTACGCACGCACGCGCGCAAGCACACACGCAAGGTACCCCCCCCCCCCCCCACCCCCCCCCCCACACGCACACACACTTGTGGTTAGAACGCCAAACGTTGTCTCTGTGCTTCATGTACTCTGCGCAATGATAATACAATGTAATCTCTAATCTAATCTAATCTAATACGCAAGCAATGATCTCATGGTCTCAGCCCAAAATCTAATGCAATGCAAATAACGGTTGTGCAAAAAAGGTGGCGACTTGTTTTAAATGTGCTCCTGAAGCTAACTAACTTTACATCCTGTACCGCAGTGGTTCCCAACCTTTTTGTGCCCAAGGCACACCAAAGGACAAGTAAAAATCTCAAGGCACACCTATTGTGACAAATAGCCTTTATAACACGTGTTATCACTCATATCATGTAAAATATCTGTAAATGTGCATAGTTATTTACTAATGCCAAATAAAATGTGACAAAGTGTTGACTTCCGGTAAATAGGAAAAGAATAAAAAAGAAAGTCCAATTTTGGTCATGGGGAATACGTCGGCACTGGTCGGTATGAATTTAAACAAATTTGCATATCGTGACGTCACGGACTGGGTATCCAACCCGTTATAGCGGTGTCGAGATATTTCAATGCATTTTTGTAGGACCTATTGCTACGTGCCTGAACACGTATAACTTTGAATGGTGACCACGAACCTTTTCTTTGCTGCAGCCGCAGCCATCATAACAGACAAGTGCGAACCATTGATAAAATGAAGCAAATATAAAAGAAAGAACGTAGCCTACGTGTGTATGTAGGCAATTTATATTCGCAATACTTACTAAAATATAATTAATAGGGTTTTGTTGTATTTGCATTAGTTGTTTGAAGAGTAAAAAAAAACACGGTCGGTCTTAACGCAAGTTTACAACCGGCAAGTCGGTCGGACTCAAAGGGAAAAAAAAACATATTTGGGTCGGTCCTAATTTGACAGGGTCGGTCGGGTTACGGCAAACCGAAATATATTTAACGATAGCCAGAGTGTGCATTACAGAACAGCTTTTGCGATGTGTTTATCACGAACATTCATCAATTGCAATAATAATGTATGGTTGTCACAAAATCCCACGGCACATCCGGACTTGCCTCACGGCACACCGTTTGGGGACCAATGCTGTGTGTGTGTATCTTCCTGTGTGACTCACCTGTAGTAACACCGTAAAATCCCGCGAGAGTAATCATCTCGTTTCTCGCTTTGCGTACCTTCTATTCTGTCACTAGAGGGCGCTGTTACCGTGCACATCTCATCGCCACCATATCAGGCGTTTGCATGCAGTAGGGCGGATGTCGGGTGTGGCTGCCTGTTTGCCAGCGTCTCGCTGTGAGGCCGTGGTGAGAGACGCACCCATTTTTCGTAGGTGCAACAGTCGAACGAAAATTATGCCCTTTTCCCGTTTGCTCTGTAACCTATAATTCTGGGAGTAAACACACGTTTCTGAGCGACGACGCGCTCAACAGATGATAATACTTTGAGAAACGTGTAGGACACGGTGGCCTATTTTCACAGCAGTCCACTGAGCATGTGACAACTTACAAGTGTGTGCTTTTTTTTTTTTAGCAATTGTTAAAGCTAAAGCATCGTCACTTCATTGACAATCACGATCACAAAGGGGCAAAAAAAGGAAGTTCACTGACAGGGAACGTTTTTTTTTTTTTAATTGAAGCTAAGTACATACAATTGATCTGAGAACAAATACACTTAAAGGTGGACTATATTTGTACAGTGGATATGACATGATCATCAGTCACTACCATGGCCACCACTTGACCATGCTATAAAGCATTTTTCACCAACTATATTCTATTGTTTGTAAACACATTTCAAAAGGTTTCTCGCAGAAAACCCTGCAGGTATTTACTCAGGGCACAATTGGTGCAATAGATTGCGTATGGCACAGCTGTAGAGTATGTGCAAGAAAATACAAATTGCACCTTTTTCACGAGGAACGCTGTTCTGTTTTAAGTTTTTACAGCGAGGGGTTCGCTTCATATGTGTAGAGTGCAAACACGATGTGCACGAACCTTCGCAACAACGCACACAGAAGTTTGCTCTCGCGCCCCCTCTCTCTCCTTTCTCTCTCACGTCGGCTCTCCCTCATGCAGAACAATTCGTGTCAAGACACTGTACCTGTCTGTGTTCCTAGGAATCCAGAATAGCAGGAAATTATAACAATGGGCAAGCCTTGGTTCGTAATCGCACACGCCCACTGCATAGTAACCATGCTAAAATAATACATTATGGACTATTTTGACTCTGTTTTGTGGCAACCTGCAAGGGTTTGGTTTTGTGTCCTACGCGAGAACAAAGAGCTTCCTTTTGTCGTTTTTACCTCCTGTTACCCCGAGTTGTTCTGACCTTGTTAACCTCTGTGAGCCCTATGCTCTTGTACTATTATTGTTCATTATTTTATTCACTATTTCACTTGTCTACCTCACGATTTTACTCTGCCACTTACTCTACTATTCTGCTACTTATCTGGTTTGATTAGATTTGTTATTATTTATATACACATATACCTCTTCATTGTATTCTTATTGTACTTTCTACCTACTTTATTGTACTCTTCTTGTATTCTGCATCTTATTTTATTGTATTTTATGTTATTGTGCAAAGTTGAGTTCAGCTGGGCTGCAGGAATGTCCCTGCTGGTAATAATGTGCGTTGTGGTCTGTTGTGTGACAATAAAGTTGAACCTGAACCTGTTCTTCTCACATCTGTCTTTATGCGCTTGTGTCTGTAACCTCACAGTGGAGGCGTGCCATTTTGTTTTCACTAAGATAAACATAGGGGCACATTGTAGATAGCAGGACGGGCCCATCACACGTTCATCCCCGCAGAAGACCCCAATCCTCCCTGCCTTCCCTCTCCTACCCTTGAAGTAGGTTGCCCATGGTCCACGTCGCTCCGCTCGGATCCTCCTTTTCGATCCTCTTCACGTGCACGCTCATCGTCAACGTGCACGCTCGTGTGCACGTGAAGGCCCAGAGTAACGCGGGTGGACTTCGGCGCGGGGGGTGTGAGCGAGCCACCCATCCGCTCGACGATTTGCTCGCTTGTTCTTGGTGAGCGGCTGCACCCTTCCTCAGCTGATCACGGGACCACGCCCTGAACAGTACTGCAAGCTCTGGTGTTTGCTCCTCAAGCATGAAACACGTTTGCATGAGTAGCAAGACTGAAGTGCTCCACGCTCTTTACTGATGCATGCGTGTACCTTTTGTTTGTACCTTTGTTTAATGTGTTCTGTGAAGCCGAACACGGGTTTCCCCTTTGTGGACAATATGATATCGCTCTCTCTCTCTCTCTCACCCCCTCTCTCTCTCTCCCTCTTTCCCTCTACCTCACAAGTGGACGTGAATTGCATGTGTGGTCAACATCGCTCAGAATGCTGTTTCCAGGAGAATCAGGAGAGAAACTGGCCAGTGGTACCAAATTCCTTGACGGCGTGTAACTGTTGTGGCTCCCAGGGCTGGGTGGAATCGGGTGTGCTCCCTTCAGAGAGTAAAAAAAACCCTTCCTAGAGGTCGAATTCCACTCCTCTTGCAGCTTATCTTTCCTCTTCATGCCGTAGCCTGAATAAACAGCAGGACTTAGTGGAGTGAACGGGTGGGGCTGAAACCCAACAGTGACTCACACATGTCCCAGACTTAGAGCAGCACAGTAATTCCTCTGCAAAGAGAGAGTGCAGACAACACCGTGTGGTGGACTTAGAGCAGTTGCAGGTAGTAGCATGAGCATGTATCATTTGCAGGCAATAAGCCATGGCTTAGTTCACATGGATTTATTTCATTTGGCACTTGTGGGGTCTTGTAGTCGCAGAGCGCCAGAGTCTCCAGGAGGTACACCCTTTGTTATCTTCATTAGTGTGCATTGTCCTGAAGGTAGTTCACGCAATACAACCATGCACTTGAATGCAATTGGCCTATGGGGCCAATCATCTACATGTCGTAAAGGAGCAGAACAGACGAGAAAGTGCGAGTCATTCGGTGAGGTCAAATACCAACAAGGTCCAAGGCTGAAGGAAGGGGAGGTATTTCGCTCGTCTGCTTTCGACGGTTGACAAACGAAGGCATTGTTCGGCGACGGATGGTGAATTACACGTATAGCATCCGGAAGCGATTGATCAATATTCCACTGTCTACGACATTAGTTCCCAAACGGTTGTGCCGTGAGGCAAGTCCGGGTGTGCCGTGGGATTTTGTGACAACCATACATTATTATTGCAATATACAACTACAGAAAAAAAAATATATTTTTAAATTTAGTTTATCAGTACTTTGTATGCACTCATTTCATAATAGGGAGGCAAACTATACACCTAAAAACAGTTCTTTAATTCTTGTCTCATTTTTAATTTTGTGACCTGTCTGGTTTAAATGGGTGTGTTGCTGCTTTGATGAAGCCTAATTTGATAAAGTTTCAAGTTAATATTTGAAATATTTGGTTAATAAATTTCATGAGTAATATGAGTCACATTTTATTTGGCATTAGTAAATAATTATGCACATTTACAGATATTTACATGATATGAGTGATAACACGTGTTATTAAGGCTATTTTGCACAATAGGTGTGCCTTGAGACTTTTACTTGTCCTTTGGTGTGCCTTGGGCACAAAATGGTCTACAATGTGAGGATACAGTTAATGAATTCATTCTTCAGGCATGTGGCCCCTGGGCTCTGCTCCTCACACAGCGCTCCCCGCTCATACCTGCTGTGATAGGCACACACACACCCTCTGAGTCTTCTACACGGACGGCCCGTCATTTTTCATCGATGTGACAAAATGAAATCTTTTACATTGAGCGGAATGTCATTCAGGTTCACACAACTCAATGAAATGTGAGTCATGAGATACATATGTTGTAAACCCAACCCTTGTGATCAGAGGCCCATACCCTCTGTGGGTCTGTTTTCCTCCCCCAGAGTTTCACCATTTCACTGTAACCATTCCTCTTCATCACCATCTTGCTATAAACATTAGATAAGATAAGATAAAACTTTATCAATCCCCTAAGGGACATTGGGTCGCCATATAAATATAAATACAATACAAAAAATATAGATAAAGTGAAATACCCCGCCAAAAATACAAGAAAAGAATAAAAACAAAATAAATAAATACAACAGTAAATATAACAAAAGTGTTGATGAAGTGTAACCAGGCAACCATTTCTCCTGTCTGTCCAGCATGGACCTGGTTCTTCCCCAGTGAGATTACAA
>JAXIVH010000001.1:17168717-17198756 GCA_036785325.1 Urophycis tenuis
AAGCAGGGCAAATGTTTAACTTACTTTGAATGATTAGCTGTGCTCTAAATAGCCCTGAGGACATTATGTTGTGTATACAATGACTATTGCACTAATCTGACATAGTGCTATAGTGTTATAGTGCATCCCAGGGTTGTTTCCCCACCTGCAGTGCTAATGCTGCAAATACTACATGTTCATTCATTGCATATTTAATCCGACAACGCTGCAAAAGATGACCAAACACCGCAGTTACATCAAATCTAACCGTCTAACAATGAAACGGCAGGTGTTTGCATGACGCGGAGCCGCTGAACCCGCCGAACCGGCTCAGCCCAGAACTAACGGTGTGTTCTCTCTCTCCTGCAGATCCACGGGGCGACCGTCGACAACGCCAACATCCTCCTGCAGATCGACAACTCCAAGCTGGCCGCTGATGACTTCAGGACCAAGTAAGCATTGAAAGGCTGAAAACGCTTTTAACGCAATGGCGACACACACTGCACAGCAGAGGCCCCCCCCCCGCTGCTCCCAACATCCAGAAGTTTCAAAGGGAGCCCCGGCAACAACTTCTTTGTCGCCGCGCAGGTTCGAGCACGAGCTGATGATGCGGCAGTCGGTGGAGGCCGACATCGCCAACCTGCGACGCCTGCTCGACCAGACCACCCTGACCAAGGCCGACCTGGAGATGCAGATCGAAGGCCTGCAGGATGAGCTGGCGTACCTGAAGAAGAACCACGCTGAGGTAGGCGACGCCCCAAACCACTTCCGCAGCCTCCCCCCCAAAAATGCCCCCCTCCCCGTACCTCCCTCGATTTGGTAGGGCTCTGGCCCCGGGGCGGTCGACTCCCCTCACCCTCCCCCCCCCTGACCGCCGTTTCCTCCCGTCTTGACCCCCCAGGACCTGGCCGCCATGCGCTCTCAGCTCAGCGGCACGGTGAACGTGGAGGTGGACGCCGCGCCCCAGATGGACCTCAACAGGATGCTGGACGAGATCCGCGCGCAGTACGAGGGCATCACGGAGAAGCACCGCCGCGACCAGGAGACCTGGTTCAACGACAAGGTGAAGAAGATACACAAAAGCAGGGAGAAACCCCCCCCCCACACACACACACACAACAAACACGCCACACCCCATGATAAAACACGGCCGCAGCAGCATGTACTCCTGATGCTGTCCCTGCCGCTTCCCAGAGCCCTGACACGCCTATTGTTTGCCGAGAACAATTAGGGCTGGGCCGTGTGGAGCCCTTTTATGATCAAGGTGATGATGGGGGATTTCTGGGGATTTCAGTTCATGATGATGCAACACGACACAAAGATGATAAGCTAAAAAAAAAACATGGCGTTGAACCACTGCCCAGAACCACTGCCCAGATGCCCTCATCACACTCATTCCACTTGGTCTGTTCTGCTTCCACTCTTTAGTCCGCAGTCCTATCCAAGGAGGTGGCCGTCAGCACAGAGACCATCCAGACGTCCAAGACAGAGATCAACGACCTGCGGCGCACCTTGCAAGGCCTGGAGATCGAGCTGCAGTCCCAGCTGAGCATGGTACGAGGCTCCAGGGCAGCTGCCCTTACATGTGGATGTTGCCTTATTAGAGCATTGCAAGATCCCCATGTGCATCTCTCTCTCTCTCTCTCTCTCTCTCTCTCTATGTCGCTGTCTGTCTCTCTTTGTCTCCCTCCTGCTCTCTGTCTCTCTCTCTCACTGTCTCTCTCTCTCTCTCTCTGTCTCTCTCTCTATCTCCCCCCGCTCTCTCTCTCTGTCTCTCTCTCTCTCTCTCTCTCTCTCTCTCTCTCTCTCTCTCTCTCTCTGTCTCTCTCTCTCTCTCTCTCTCTCTCTGTCTCTCTCTCTCTCTCTGTCTCTCTCTCTCTCTCTGTCTATCTCTCTGTCTCTCTCTCTGTCTCTCTGTCTCTCTCTCACTGTGTCTGTCTCTGTCTCTCTCTCCTGTGCAACAGAGAAGCTAGGGTTAAACAGATTCCTGTTAGTGGTGGTAGATAAAAGACAGAGGGGGCGAGGGTGAGGGTGGGGAGTGAGACCGGAGTGATACAAGCTGGGGGGATTGGAATGTCTCAGCTCCACCAGGGCACTTTCTTTTTTCATACATCTGCTCTTCCTCAAGATGACACTGACTGAGAGAGGTTGAACACACACACACACACACACACACACACACACACACGCACACACGCACACGCACACGCACACACGCACACGCACGCACACAAACACACACACATACACACATGGGAATGTGGACTTTGATGGTGTGACTCCACCACCATGATTTAGCGACCTCTACAGCTGGAGTTACTTAGAAATCATACACTTAAACGTCAAGCGTAAGGTGACTAAGTGTGTCCTCCCTGTCCGCTATCAGCAGCAAAGGCGAACTGCACAAGCACACGGTGTACTACGCAAAGGCAGACACAACACACATGGGACACAATGAGGCTCCTCTGCCCTCCTTGATCCAGGGCGGGGTTCTGCGTGAAGCTTATGTCAAAAACGTGGGCTGGTTGGCACGGGTTCACCTGGCTAAACGGGTTCCATGCCTGCCATTATTTATGCTCAATATGAAGTACCGCAGGCCTTATTTAACCCATCCCCCCCCCCCTCTCCACTTCCAGAAATCGGCTCTGGAGAACACGCTAGCAGAAACAGAGGGCCGTTACAGCGCTATGCTAGCTGGCTACCAGGACCAGATCAACATGCTGGAGACAGAGCTGGCCAACATGCGCAACAGCATTGAGCAGCAGGGCCAGGAGTACAGAATGTTGTTGGACATCAAGACCAGGCTGGAGCAGGAGATCGCCACCTACAGGAGCCTGCTGGAGACAGAGGAGTCAAGGTATGCCGTCCTCCTTCCACCACTGACCTCAAAATGGACACGGGCTCGTTCCGACCAAGTCTTTATTTCACGGCGTCTGTGACCTCGTCCAAAACATGGTCTGGTTCAAACATTCAATTAAATACACATTTGTTTTGTTTTTCCTCTCCCTGTTTTTCCCCTCTTCGCTGTCCCATCCTTGTAGGCCGGTTGGCTCAGGTGAGTCCCCTTCATGAACAAACGACACACACACACATCTCAAAAGCCGACAGAATGCATACCGTGGTGATGAAAACACAAAGCTACAACACTGTGTGCCATTCTCTCTCTGCAGGTGGATCCTCGACCACAGTCACAACCACAGTGAGGACAAGCCAGAAGTCCAACTGAGAGTTGGACACCAACAGTGGTTCACAGACCTATGGACAAACATGCACACACACACACACACACACAGACACACACAGGCACGAATATTCACACGTATACCAACTCACAAAACTTTGTTGGAATTCGGTTACACATTAACTAAAGGTGCCATTTCGAAATGAGTTACACTTGTGTTGTCAGCTACAATGTAAGAAATTAAAAGTGAATTAAGAGACAGATCATAGAGCCATTAAATATGTGTGTGTGTGCGTGGGTGTATTTTGTCTCTTAAAATAAATCTGCTGGTGGAAATATGTGTTTGTCCGAACATTTTTTACATTTTTTTTTTCTTTTTTCTTTTTTTTTTCTTTACATTTTTTAATATAATGAAAACGCAAAACAGCAGAGGGAAAAATGTAATGGAAAAACACCCCGACGTTCCCTATGTCTTCCGCTCTGATATATTTTTCCATGACATCTGTGTTTAGTTTGTTGCCATAACAACTGTGCTACACTACAGGTCGGTCGGGGGAGGCTGGGGGTGGGTGTGTGTGTGTGTGGGGGGGGGGGTGTACAGACACACACGCACACACACACACACACACACACACACACACACACACACACACACACACACACA
Source organism: Urophycis tenuis (assembly GCA_036785325.1). Taxonomy (NCBI): domain Eukaryota; kingdom Metazoa; phylum Chordata; class Actinopteri; order Gadiformes; family Phycidae; genus Urophycis; species Urophycis tenuis. The sequence goes on from JAXIVH010000001.1 coordinate 17,172,542, forward strand.
CACACACACACTTATACAATAGATAACATAAAGTTGCCAGATGTACAAATATATTCTGTGTCATAGGGTGTGGCTGGAAGGTCTCTCGAAATAAGCCACGCCCACAGCCTTGACTAATCTTTTCCTGCCCAAGGATTTAACACAATGAGAGGTACGAAGGGGTGATGTTTGACTCAAGGAGTTCCTGTCGCCTTAGCTCACACAGACACGCACGCACGCACGCACGCACACACACACACACACACACAGACACACACACACACACACACACACACACACACACACACACACACACACACACACACTGCTTGGCTCAGTGATATCGAAGAGAAAAACAAACACCGCGGAGCCCAAACAAAGGCTTTTGCTTCCAGTCACTTTATCGGTTTTTGCACTTCCTCTTTAAACCGGGTGTGAAGGTAACACATGTCAGAGGGACTTTCTATGGGATGTACAGGATGTGGACATTATGTAGCTCAAAGCAGGTTGGGATGTGTTGTGAGCATTCATGATGGTGTTGGAGAAATGTGTGTGTGTGTGTGTGTGTGTGTGTGTGTGTGTGTGTGTGTGTGTGTGTGTGTGTGTGTGTGTGTGTGTGAGTGTGTGTGTGTGTGTGTCTTTGTCATGCATTTAGATTTGCACAGGATAACAGTGCAAGGTTCAAACAAGATACTGGTGTATAATGGCGTCTTTTGGTTGTTGCAAAATCTTTTGGCAGTAAACGTTGCAAAATCCTGAGTCAGTCTGGGGTTCTTTTACCCCACCAGATACAATCAAGCCAACACACGTCAATTTCTTATTCAAACACTGCACATCCCATTACACCAGGCCGGTCAGAGACTTCCAATGTTTACAAGTACGGGTGAACGCTCAGAAAGACGGAGATAGTGACCAAGAGGATGGACGGCAGGAAATGGACCTGTCAAACAGTCCAGAGAATCGGGCTCGGTCTGTTTCTTAGTCAAATCAAATCAAAGTGTGACAGCGTCACGTCTTTGTGCAAAACAGCAATGCAGTCAATGAAGTCAAACAAGGTAAACAACACACAAACAGGAGCAATGCATTGGTCTGGGAGCACATTACAAATAAGAGAGGTGGAGGAACAAGACGAGTGCCATAAAGAGTGAATGCTGCCAAATTTAAATTTTAAACAAGTCTTTGTCCACAGCATGATTAATTAATCAAAGCAATACGACGCTCTCATAATCCCTGAACAACCGCCCATTGTAGGGGAAGTGAGATGTGGTCTGGCTTCTGGTCATGGCTAGCACACAAGTTGGAGGGGTTTGGAGGAGCTACAGCTTTCTTTTGGGCAGACCTGAAAGGGGGGCATTCAAGCCTGCGAGTTATAAAACACACACACCACACACACACACACACACACACACACACACACACACACACACACACACACACACACACACACACACACACACACACACATACACACACACACACACACACACACACATAAGTCTCTCTGTATCCACCTGGGTGAGAAATGGTTAAAATAATTTGAGGTGAACTCGGGTGAATGCTGTGAGTAAAAAGGTTGATGTGGGTTCTATTGACAGTCTGAAATGTCATTGGCTGTTGGAGGGATGGGGGTTGGAACCACGCGTTCGTCTCGCAAGTCTTTAAATGTTACCCAAGCACATTAAGTGTACTTAACGCTGGTGCATTTAACAGCTTCTGCAGTTAAATGCAAATGCGTACATTGCCATATTTGCTCTTGCTGACATCACAGCTGTACCACCAAGGAAGGAAGGTGATTCACTCTTCCACTCACACAACACATCATTCTGTTGTACAGAAATGTTCGTCACCTTTAAAAGTGTTTGTGAAGCGATTCAGGCTGCAGCAGGGATCCCATGGCCATATGTGGTCCTTTGGACTCTTTCCTGCGTTAACACCTAACCCTGGATGGAAATGGGATGACCGAACCTGCACAAATAACACAGCACTGATACACAATTCAGACACAACCAGGATTAAGTAACAGAAACATAACATGTTTCTGCCTTCAGACTGAATGCAGAAACATAACATGTTTCTGCCTTCAGACTGAATGCATCTTTTCCTTCACACCCACAGCCCTTGTTGTCTCAGTGCTATACTCAGTGAGCGCTTAAAACGGGATAGGAAGAGAACATTCTTCACCCCGCTGGGAGTGTCTATTCTGGAGCCGTTTCAAGACCCGACAGACTCCAAAAGGAATGCCTAGCCCCCCTGCTAAAGGCCAGGGTATCAAGGCTGACTGCAATTGTTTGAACCCTGCTGTGACCCGCAGATAAGAACTGTTTGCGTAGCGACTGGATCGCTGGGAAACCAGAAACTAAATGTTAGGCCTAATGACAAATCGTGTCATCGTTGTTCATTTTTATCCCGAGTACTCAGACACAATGTGCAAGTACGAAAAGCAAGGAGAATGGGACGACCAAAAGTGACCTCCACTGAAGTGGAAGTTATGGAGTAATTAGAAAGAGTGTATTACAGGTTGGCCTGCCGAACAAACTCCCATCCACACATCCCGGCAACGCATTTCCTCCCACACATGGATGTGTGCAAACAGATGTGCACACACACACACACACACACACACACACGCACACGCACGCACGCACGCACGCACGCACACACACACACACACACACACACACACACACACACACACACACACACACACACACACACAAACACACACACACACACACACACACACACACACACACACACACACACACACACACACACACACACACACACACACACAATAGGCCTCTGGCATAATACCATGAACTGTTAGTGATGTTTCTTGTGGACAAGAACTAGAACCAAAACGTAATAGAACTATCAATAACATAACAGACACATCTTCGTTTAAATTCTGTTTAATCCAACGCAAGTTCATCTTATTTGCTAAGGAAGATTTAAATGCTTATTGGCCAAATCAATTCGTTGAACTGACATGTAGGTACACATTAATACATATTGCATAGTGGTACTACGCCACTGTAACCGGCATTGACTGCAAGCAAATCTGGATCTTTCTCACAATGTAGGCCTATTGAAAGGACTTCGGAAAATGATTGGGTTAGAGAGTATTAGTATGCCTGCGATACAATTCTGAAAATGGGATGTCTTACTTTTGTCATCTTACCTTAGTAGGCCAACACTGCCACCGCATGGCCACGTTCTTTTGACACGCAGGGAAGTAACACATTTGAACATAACATAACTTGTTCAAGTTAAAGGTGGAAACAAGTACGATTGCATTGAGCTTGGAAATGAGGTAAACCCAAAATCAATAGTATTCATCTAAAAAACAGCTGAATTGAAGTATTTGTTAATAATCGTACCTTAGTTAAAAACTATGACCACTGCAAACCAGCATAAATAAAATGTTCAGTTAATCCCATGCGATAGGCTACACATTTGGTGTTACAGGCGGTGGGAACTAACAGTTTGTTGTGCGGTTGTGGCAGGTGCCTGATGGCCAGGGCAAGGCTGACCAATAAGACTAGCCTGCATTCTGAATCCAAGACATCTCAAGGATCGCTCTTTCTCCCTTCGTAGAAGGAAGATAAGACTGCTAATCATTTTTTAAACATGCGTTTTAGCCACGTCCGCCCCTGAAGTGTGCCAACGGTTGAAAGTCACAAAAAGTATGGGAGTGTCTTAGTTTCTGGTTAATAACACTATAACATTAGGAAGTAGCTTGTAGCCCTCAGTGACCCTAACCCATCCCACTGACCCCCTTATGCATGGAGGAAATATATTGGCAATTAAAGTGTTGCTACAAAATGTGAACCTATGTGGCCCGGCCAGTTACCACTCTTTATTTGGACTAAAACGACCCATGCTGTGAGATGTTGTGAAACATGTTCATAACAACAACAACAACAACAACAGGTAACCAAACAGAAAACACAACAGCAAAATGGAGGATTATCATACTTTATTTTCATATAGGGGGACCACAGGTATCTTAAAAGAAGGTTTAACAGTGCTGTACATTCGGGAGCAATATTGACGTGACATGATGAGCCATGTCTTCTCCCTTTAAATACTATTCATTTAGATTCTCTATACTCTTCTAATGAAACAGTGGTACAATAAAAGCACGTGGAACGGGTCCTGCAGCTTCTTTGATATGTCGATGTCTTTCACGTCGGGACTTTTGTTTCCTTATGCGTTTTCCGTAAAATAAAATTTAAAAAAAGAATCATGATCAAAAACCATACAACAGGCAGAAACTGCGAGCCTGCAGTTATGACTCCCAATTCACTCACACAATAGAGAGAGAGAGAGAGAGAAAAGAGAGCGAGAGAGAGAGAGTGAGAGAGAGAGGAGAGAGAGAGAGAGAGTGAGTGAGAAAGACAACATTTCCTCGGTCCGAGTTGGAATGAATGACAGAACCCGGCCCCGAGGGCAGGACGGGACACGCGGGCGTGTCGTTCTCTGCCCCGGCCACCGGCTCCCGATGGCTCTCACTTCCAGAGCTGTGTGCTCATGGTCTGGCCGGAGGAGGCCCAGCTTCCCATCCCCGAGGCCGGCTGACCGAAGGCCATCTGCCCCCCGGCGCCGTTCAAGGTCATCCCCGACATCTGCTGGTTCATCTAAACCCGGGAGAGAGGAGGTCAGTGTCGCGTCAACATGGGCAGTGTGAGGTCTGTGTGTGTGCGTGTGCGCGCGCGCGCACACAGACGTATTATTGAGGGGATAATATCGGCCTGGATGATCAAACCATGGCAGCAGTCTCTACTCGGCTTCACTTAAACATCCTCTACCAAAATTCCTTCGTAGCGCAGATTCTGCTGAGGAGTTGAACATCTGGCGCGCGCATGCGCCACTAACGTCAAAAACAACAGAAATACTTTCACTTTGGTTTCTCTTGCATGGCGACGCACCGTTACGTGGTCCTCAAACCCCTTACTGGACCGAGGAACATCGACTCCCAGGAGGCCAAAGCGCAATCGTTTACATTTCACGCACACTCGCGGGCAAACGCCACCCGGAGGCCATTTTGACAAAATCGTACGGGCGACGGGTCGCTTTACTGACGCCGGGATAGACAGCCGCGACACGGCGACGCCCACTCGTCCCGGTGCGGCGCGCGCACACACACACACACACACACACACACACACACACACACACACACACACACACACACACACACACACACACACACACACACACACACACACACACACACACACACACACACACACACACACACCCTCATCCTCACCCTCACCCCCCCCCCCACACACACACACACACACACACACCGCCTACCTGACCGATGTTCCACTGGGCCTGCTGGCCGGGCTGAATGGCGTACATGCCCGGCGCCGGCATCATCCCGGCGGGCATGGCGGCGCCCTGGGGGCCCATCATCCCGGGCGCCATGCCCATCACGCCGGCGTGGGGGTTGCCCATGAAGCCGTTGGGCATGGTCATCCCCACCATCATCCCGGAGTTGGGGGACATCATGGCCGCGCCGCCCTGACCCATCATGGCGCCCATGACCGTGGTGGGCGGCATGGCGCCGGCCATGCCCGGGTACCCCTGGTAGCCGGCCGCCGCCTGAACGGGGAACTGCATCTGGGACGGGCCCATGAACATGCCGGCTGGGGGAGGGGTGTGGGGGCAAAAAGGAGACAGAAGTCAATACATAAGTAAATACAAGTGCAGTGTCTCAACTTAAAATGCCTGGGCAGCCGTGCCTGGGCAGCCGTGGCCTACTGGTTAGGGCTTCGGACTTGTAACCGGAGGGTTGCCGGTTCGAACCCCGACCAGTACGAACGGCTGAAGTGCCCTTGAGCAAGGTACCTAACCCCTCACTTCTCCCCAAGCGCCGCTGTTGGCAGCTCACTGCCTCGAGATTAGTGTGCTTCACCTCACTGTGTGCCCCACCATCACTGTGTGCTGAGTGTATTTCCACTAATTTACGATTGGGTTAAATGCAGAGACCAAATTTCCCTCACGGGATCAAAAGAGTAATTCTTCTTCTTCTTCTGTGAAGCCATAGGGTCCGTACAAAAAAAAAAAAAAAAAAAAAAAAAACTAGCAGGGAAATCAGTACTGAATGCTGGGCAGCTCAGGCATCAGGTAACGCTCGGACGCTAGGATCTGTAACTCAAACTCCTCGCAGTTGAATCAGAGCTCGCACTGGAAACTGCGCTCTAGAAATCCAACCCTGGTAGAGCTCTGGCAACGGAACAGCCACGGCCTGGGAAGATTACCCAGACACACACCACCAGGCCCGGAAGCATGTCTAACCTTTGGTGACTGTTGTCCCTTCGACCCAAGGTGTCATAATAATAGAATTGTGATGCTAAAACGCTGCTCGTCAGAGACATGCGTGGTGGCTTCGGGTGCCCAGAGCGGCTTCGTAAACTCTACATTTCATGAAATATTCATCCCGGCGACCTCTGGCCGTCGGACTGTGCTTCCCTGCTCAAATGGTAAATACCAGCTTAGGACATTTCTACATGTTTGCCCTGGAGCCTGGCAATTCAAAAGATAAACAAACAGAGCCAACGTCCATTTTGACTCACAAGAGGCAGGCTGATTAGCAACAAGTGCTTTTGAACAACAATCGAATCGCTATGTTACGCTGCGATAACGAACAATAAAAGGTCTCACTGCTACATAAGCCCTGTCAATAGAAGGCCCCGGCATTAATCGTTTGGATGCGGCCTTTAGCCTAATTCCTATTATCCAGTGAATAGGCTTATGGTTTGAAAATGGCGACTAGTCCACTCCACTCAAAATGTGTCTCTACTAGTAGAATAGTGGGACAAAACCAACTTAAAATGCCCATCCCTACGATATATACACACACACACACACACACACACACACTGCAAAACAGTCCACACTGCACGCTCTAACAGATGTGTTAACAAATGGCATGGCGTCTGCCGTGGGAAATCTCAGCCCTGAGATCTTCGTGTGGTCAGGCGGTGGTGCACGACAGAGTTTGAGAGGCTGGGGTTGTCAAGGATGCATGCATATCACATGTCAAACACTTTCTGGCACAATAGGATATGCACACAGATAATAGCGCAGGCAAGGTAAACACTTGCAGAGGGCAAATTTTGCACCACTGGTTCCTGCACTGCCTAGTTTGCAAGTATTTACAGCTTTGCAGTGGTCGTCAGCTCAGACCAGGAAATGTCGTGGAAACGCAGCATTAGCCTGCAGTGGCGTTAACATCTATGCAGTAGCCAAGCATGTAGCATCCGTGTGTCTACTGTATAGTTTTTTTTTTTTTTAATAGGTTTTTGTATATTGGGACTTCCTTGGAACAAACACATCCATCTCTGAAACGTACACAGCAATCGCTTGTCCCATGGCAAGTCATCATAGACAAAACTGACCCCCTGCAGTGATCATGATTCAACACAACAGACATATGTCGTGACAATGAGTCGCAGCAGTGTTTAGTCTGCAACAGGCATAACGACTGGATGACATTCGGTTCTACCAGTCATGCCATCTTACACTGTTTATCATGGATTTAGATACCTGATTGTTCATGGCATCAAGAGGGCAAGGGCTCAGGGTTTTCTAACACTCTACTATACGTAGAGTGTCTGTCTCTTCTTCTTTTTTTTTTTCCCCTGGAGTATTGTAACAAATGCAATTTCCCTCAGGGATCATTAAAGTATTTCTGTCTGTCTGTCTGTCTGTCTAGGGATGAAAACGTTTGGGTAAACAGTAAAGGCCTATTGGGAGCACAAACAGGTTTCTCAGTGTGATGTTGGTGATAGAGATGTACTGTATATGACTACAGGGGGGGGGGGGATGTGTGCATTCGTGTGTGTGTGTGTGTGTGCCCGGCTTGGGCTGTGTAAAAAAAAAATCAGGAAACGCACAGGGAACAAATCGCTGACTCACATCCGTTTAACACAACAGAGACACGCATCAAACAATGGCTCGCCGCCGCCGCGGTCCGACCACACGCGTCCCCCCCCTCGGCCCTCCCACTCCGGACGGACGCCCGCGCAGGTGCCTACCGTTGGGAGCCTGCTGGGCGATGCTGCTGGTTCCGTACAGAGACAAGATGGAGTCCTTGGAGAGCGGCTTCTTGGCCGCGTCCTCCGCTTTAGCGCCGGCGCCGGCGCCGCTGGGGTCGCTGAACAGGTCGAGCTCCGCCTGGCAGGACCCTGAGCTGGACAGGCCCGCCAGCGCCCCGGCCGCCCCGGTCTGCGTGGGGGTGCCCGCGGGGTCAATGGAAGCAGCCTGGGAAGAAGAAAAAAAAAAACGAAGCGCGGGCATCAAGGCGAGACATGGAACGACCGCTCGCGGGATGTGTCGCGGGGGGGTTAATGACGCCACGCAGTGCGTTGGCGTCGGTGCTGCCGCCCCTCCCCCCAAGCCGTATCCACGCATCCATGTGAAATCCATCGCCCTGATAGAACGGGTTAGCGACGAGCTAAAGCAAGGTGAGGTCTCTCGGCCATCTACGTACGATTGGTTTACACAGGGGCAAACCCTCAAGGGTTAAGGGCCGAAAACCCTTAACCCTTGTTGCACGCAGGCCGTTGGTTAAGCAACGAATCAGGCCTTTGGATGTACGAGGCCCACAACGACATCATGATGAAACTTTATTGGAAAAAGACGTGTCCCGTCATACCTGAGGGAACTGAGCAGCAGGGGTGGACACTGGAAGGGGATTGGACACCATGGGTCCGAATATGTCCAGGTCGTTGTTGTTCTGGCTTGTGCTAGTTGTGCTGTTGTTAGCTGATGCAGCTGGAGGAACATCTGCAGGGGATTTTTTTTTTTTAACGTTAACAAACGCATTTGATAATGAGTGTATAAATGTGCTAAAGAAAGAGAAATGCAAAGACAGAGAGACACACACAGACAAACACTTACCAAGGCCTAAAAGGTTCACATTGTTTTCAGAACTTTTCAGAGGGCTGATTTTGGGGACTGGCCGACATTCTTCACTCTAAAACAGAAATACAACACAACTTACTTACTAACTTACTTAGGGGTGAATAAAGTACCCATCTATTCATCCATCCTCCCATAACAAGGGACTGGTTTCCTCTGTCGAGAGCTTACCTTGGATGAGGATGACAGCTTATTCCCTCTTTCAGGTTCCTTTTCCCTCTTAATTTCCTTTTCCTTTGGCTAGGAAAAAAAAAAAGAGAACGACACCATTGGTCACTAAATCCATTCCATACCTGGGGATTTACATAATGATATGCAAATCCAGGTGAAATAACCAAACAAGCTCACCCTCACAAATGGCCTGTTGTTTAAAAGCCCTTTGCTGTCATGTATGTATTTTAATGATGCAATAAATGTATATTATGTTAAAATGTTAAATTGGATGAAACATTAACCCTTTGCCACAATGGCAAATACACATACAGCTATTGAACTGTGTGTGTTTAGTTTGGTTTACTGTGCGTGTGCCAAGTCATACATACACTGCCTCCATTGGTCACATTCTTGCTGTAATATTTCTTCTTCTCATATTTGTCCCTGATGAAGAATTCCACAGCTCTGGGTTCAAAGTTAAGGGGGAAACCACCATGTTAAAAAGTACATGTTTGCGGCATGATGTGTGTGTGTGTGTGTGTGTGTGTGTGTGTAGCGTAGTCCAGTGAAGGATACTGGTCCGTCTGAGGCCTTCTGAAGCTTTCTGGAAGATTTGCCTCATAGCGCTTTCTTGCCCTGGTGTTGCCCATATCCTGTATACTCTAAAACAGAAAGATATCGACTAACATTTTAGCCAACATAGCTAATAACAGCATTTATAGTATTTTCAACTACGTCCGAGGCAGTAATAGAGACTGCTGCATAATCAATTCCGGTTTACTAAATGAATCCCTGCAATGCCAGTCTCGGGTTTCATTTTGTTTTTAAGCAAATGCATCATACCTGGATTTGGTCTGAGGTCCATTGGTCCAGGTTGACTGATTTCACCCTGGATATGTGGACACCCAAATTCCTGTGGATGCCAGCACACCGGATGCAGATGAACACGCCGAGGTTCCAGGAAGCCCATCTGGGACCTGAGGAGGAAAGTGGTGACACATGAAGACAGGGACGAACGTGCGCGATCTTGCAGAAACATCACCTCTTGGCACGACTGCGAAATTCTTTGCAATACAATTTTACTCGATTGGAATTCATGTTCAGACAATAATATATTCTGCTCTTTTTGACCAACAGACTTATAAGGAATGCGTGACACATAGTCATAGTTATGGGTTTGGTCCACTTAGCAAGCTAGCCAGGCACAGTGTTCAGCTGAAGGGGAAGTAAGGTGTCAGCTGACATTGCCTCTTTCTAACTCAGATGTTCAACGAGTCAGCGTTAGCTACAATAGTTAGCTACAAGCAAAAACCGGTCCCCTCGTCATTGTAAACGGTCTACTCTCAAAGGATGGATTGTGATTCATAGGGACAAAATACATAAATGTTGAAGCCACACATCGCACCTTTAGCCTCGCAGTCGGCGCAATATTTGTTGTCGTCCTCCCTCAGCATTTTGGATAGGATGACCTGATGTTGCTCGTTGAGTTTGAGGGCCTTCTCCCTCTCTGAACGAGTCGTCATCGTGACTGTGGGGTTGAATTCTCCGAAATAAAGGGTAGTTACTTTTTCAATACTAGTCTATCTGGAAAACTTTTAGATAAAAGACCATAATCGGAGATCTGATCACCTCCGTGGAATAAGAAAACACCCGGAACCGGAATAGTTTCCACCCACATGAATACTTGAGCTCACAAAATAGGCTGTGCCGATTGGACAACGAATGTGACGTACACTCATGTACTCCTGACGCACTAACGCCTCCGTTGATGTTTATTTATTTAACTATACTTACTTCACTATTTTCGATGCCCAGAATAATGAGATTCATTGCAGCATTGTTAAATTGATTGGAATATATATATATACGCCTAAATGTAAAATAATGCACTACAACCATGTATAAACGTGTTTTTATTCATAATAATCAAAAAATTACAAAACATTTTTTTAAACATTTTAACCAAGAACACGATAAAATAAAATAAAATTATCCCCTTGCCGACATTGGAAGAATTTGTATTTAATATCTACATTTAATTAATGTTTACAAGAGTGTCAGAGCAGTGCCACTACAATAGTACCCCGATTCTACCATTAACAAAAGTTTTCCAGGCGTATCATGGAGTTGTTCTCTGGGTGCCTGACTGCCATGTTGAACCGGAGCAGCATCTCCACATATGGCTGCCAGAACCTTTCATCTATTGCCACGTACGGGTCATGTGGCTTCTCCAGGGTCTTGTTCATCAGCATCTATGGTGGACAGGAAGAGACTGGTTCAGAACGCACAGACAGCGGAATATACATGCTATTGGAGGTGGGTTCCCCTGATCATTGGCTGTGGATTAACAAAAACATCTGCTTAATATCTCAAAGTAAATATTTTCATAAAAGTAAGTATTTTAGCGGGCAGGATAGTGGTTGGGGTTTTTGACGCCCAGCGGAAAAAAAAAAGGTACTGGGGTCAATCCCCAAGGTCCACAGCCTACCTGTAGGCATCCTTCAGCAAGATGCCTACCTGCTTCTTAACAACACATCTGAATTCACTGTTAATGTAAAAGGAAAGAGTGTTGTTGTGACATAAATACATGGTTTGAATCACCAAACGCAAATCTCAGACAGAGCACAGTTGATGGAACAAACAAGGAAACAGGGAAAATACTTTGGAGGAACAGGAAAAAAAATACATATATACATATAAATTCATTACCATATAATGTTTAGAAATAACACAATGTTCTTTGCAGGGCAGCTGTAGTGATGTCACATACTTCCAGCAAGTTCTCCCATTGCCGGTCGATCAAACGTAAACGGGGTCTGCCCTAGTGCACCACCTCAACGTGTTTGTATTGCTGGGCGACATCAACCTCACCAGAGAGACACCAGCCTGTGACATCCACCTTCATGCGACATACATTGCGTTAAGGCCACCGTTAAAGTGCGTCATGTCAGGACCACCAGGTATAGCAACATGCAGCCCTTCCCCTGTGTGGCGTTGACAGTCAAAACACACTCGCTTGCTACTCGGCCCTCATTGGATGGGAATCATTTCCGGTGATTTGCCTGGTGTTGTGTTGTGACAGCTGGTGTGAGTGAAGTGACATTAATCATTTTGGTGTGTTGTACAACCCCATAGCATCCCTACTGTAACAACAGGCTTTTGTTTAAAGAATGATATGTTTAATGAATCATTTCCATCATTTGCATCTTCACTAGGGGATGGCTAATGAGCAGCCATTTGTCTCAATCAATCTGCCGCAAACTACTGATGGTGGAAAAACAGTGTGTTGAACCATAACTCACCTCAAGAATTTCATTCAGCGATATTAGATCGTCATTCAGATTTGGCAGCTCATTCTGCAAAGTAACAAGATGTATAATTAGCCACACTCACGTGGTTAAACGCAAACAGAAAATATGTCTTGATATCGTCATTGGCAGCCATCTTTACTTTTTTCTTCTTGCTAGTGTTGCCGTCAATTGTGGGGATGGGGAAGTGCTTCTCCAGCAGGTCTCCCAGTGTTTCCATCAGCTCGTCATGGTAGTGTTTCATTTTCTTGATCTTGTTCTTGGTGTCCAGCAGTACACTGTCAAAGTCAAAGTCAAAGTGAACTTTGTTGTCATTCCTACCATACAATTAGTGCAAGTAATCATACAGAGGATGGAAATTGCGTTTCTCCAAACTCCAAATGTGCAATAATTTTAACAGACAACATCGAAATCACGACTTCTCCGTTTTGGCACCGCAGTGGTGGAACGAGCTCCCTGCCAATGTCAGGACTGCAGAGTCACTCCCCATCTTCCGCAAGAGACTCAAGACCCACTTGTTCAGAGTTCACCTGAACCCTGAATAACATCCATCCTCTTAAAAAAAAAAAAAAAACCCTACCCTCATGCTCTTATTTGTTGTACGTCTTGGCACTCTTTGTAACTTGGCACTTATTCAGAGGTGTTGTATACTAGTAAGTATACAATGGTTACAATGGTACTAATGGTTAACCTAGCAATTGAAATGCTTGAAACTTGTTCTGGTGACTTTCTTACTGTATTGGCAGCCATGAAATGTTTCACCTTCTTATGCCAAATGTACTCTTTGTAAGTCGCGTTGGATAAAAGCGTCTGCTAAATGCCCTAAATGTAAATGTATAGCATATAACAAAACAAATAACATGCTAGTGCATGAGTGCACTGGCAAGCAAAGGCACAGAAGCACAAAGTCAGCAAGGGCCCATGCCATGACCAGGTGTAATGACCCCGTCGGTGACTTTGCACACGGTCGTTATTAGTGACAGGAACCATCCACCCAGCTGTGCTCCACACAACATTTTACATGCACTTAGGAAGAAACCGGCTGACCATTAGGGGATCCTCACAGCGATTTCCCCAGTCATGGTTTGCTGGTTTGATGGCGGTGTTGCAGCGGCAGCAGTGGTACATATGTGAAGCGCACATTAGAAGTCATGATGTTGGCTGGCAACACTGAGGAGCTCCGTGATAACAGGGTTGGGGAAAGAGGTACAACAGGTGTGTACCAAACTTTCTTTGCTTGGGATTTACAAATGGGAACAAACCCCTGGAGGGTTGGTGCCCGGTTCTTTACAACGCTGCAGCCAGCCTTTCAAATTCTAAGACTGCATACAAAGATGCCGTTTCCCCATTATTAACAACAATAGTATGTTTTGTCTGGCTTTCGGGGGCCTCATAGCGCCTTGGATTTAGACAGCAAATATGCATCACTGTTTCTGTTGTTGCTGACAAATGACGCTGCCAGTCTCAATAAATCAACAACGTATTGGAGCTTGATTGTTTTTCAAGGCTCGGTATCTGCCCCAGGACTTGAGATTCAGGGTCAGCTTTACCATAATCACAGGCAAACAGTTGGGTTAGGGTAGAGCAATACCGGGCAAGGTGTTGACTCCAGGATGGGATCTTCAGTGACAACTGACCTTTTTGAAGGAATATTCCAACCAGGCAGATTCAGTGAAATTATTTGACCCTGCATTATATAATAATAATATGATATATTTGAAGGGAGCTGAACTGTTGGGAACGGTGTGTTGGCCAGGTTGCCATCGGTTCATTAAACCCACCTGTGACAGAGTCTCTTTCTCAATTTTGAGCCTCTCAACACAACTGGTTGCAGCACTCAATAACTCTTTTCTTTTCTCCAGCCACGTCCGCTCACTGGAAACAAGAACAAAAACAGCCTTTTACTGACCATTCATCATCATACGTTAAGGAGCATGCATTGACAGCAAAAAAAAAAATGGAAGGAAATGATGGAGAAAAAGGTTACCGTTCGAGCGTTTCCGTGAGATTACTCCTCTTGGCTTCGAAGCAAGCAGCAATCATCTCGAGTTCAGAGCAAAGCTTATGCATCTGAAAAAAAAAAAAAAAAAAAAAAACATTCTGCTATTGATAAGAGTAAGAAGCTGCCCTTTAGCCATTTCAGACATGGATGATGGTCGATAATGTATAGTAATTCAATAATGTAGCATATATTGTTAATAATGTCTACATCAACCTCATGTAATGTTGACATTTATTTCATTTACTTGCTACTACTCATACTGTGTAAGAGATATACATACATAGATAAATACACAAATACATATTTGCAGTATGTATAACAACAAACCATTTCTGGATGTATTGTTATAGTTTTTACCCTCTTATTTATGTTTTTTTTATTTCTACTGCTTCCCTGTACTTTCCTGCCTGGGCAAATTATTTTACTAGTTTACATTGCCAATGTGTAACATTTCTATACCTCCTCTTTTCCAGCGTGAAGCAGAATCTCAGGGTTTGTGGCCAGCACTAAAATCAGGGGAGAGGGTACAGATGAACAGAGCACAGAGCACAGCCAGCGGTGGCTTGCGAGCAGTTTTCCGCTCACAGTCGCCACCACGACGGCCACAGACACTCCATCGACGTCGGTTCCATTGTTGTCCAAAAAATGCATTAAAACAAGACACAGCGCTGCCCCAGTCAGCACAAAGTACCAGTCCTCTCCTCCGTCTAAAACGTCTGTTAAGCAACTTCCCCCAGACAAGATTTG
The DNA here is from genome assembly GCA_036785325.1 of Urophycis tenuis. Classification (NCBI taxonomy): domain Eukaryota; kingdom Metazoa; phylum Chordata; class Actinopteri; order Gadiformes; family Phycidae; genus Urophycis; species Urophycis tenuis. The sequence goes on from JAXIVH010000001.1 coordinate 17,187,668, forward strand.
AGTTTACAGAAGGCCCCCGGCACAGGCAAGAGTTTGTTGCGTCCAAAGAATGTTTTTTGGGTAAGTTTATTGCACCAATGGTAAGCATATGCAGTTTTCTGAATCGGCTCTAAGTGAGACTTAAGTTCACTCATATAAACTGATGAGAAAATCAATACTTACATCGTGGCTCAATTTTTAGCCACTGTGTTAGCTGAGCTTCTGTTGCCATCAATCTGTTCAGAGACTAAGAGATAAGTTACATTTGTCCATTAACATTCATTCTTTTGCATCTTTAATTTAGGCCTGAAACACCATGCCATTTGATACTGCCAAACTATGATCTTGATATGATATTTACAGTATATTTAAATGGATAATGGTAAAATTACTTTAATGGTAAATGGCTGACATGATTTGGCTGCTTATCTTCTCATCAGGTAAAGGTGCTTGTGCACTGCCCAAACAAACACCAGCAAAGATCGGGCCAGAAGATCAGAGGGCAACCCTTTAGTGGTCGTTAGCTGTCTTTTGTTGGCGACATGTCAAATCGGTGTCAGCCAGCTTTCTATAGTTGGGTGTTTTGTTTGTTGGGCAGTGTAAGCAAGCACCTCAAGGTATCTTGCTCGAGGACATCCACAGACTAGTTGTCGACATATAGAGTATTGCACCATTAACCTTTTTACTGGAAGTTAAGCCTCCTGGCCACTACGGCAAGTCTAGGTAATGACATATTTACTGAGAGTGTCACCGCACCTGGTCTTGTGGATCTTCAGACAAATCAGTTTCACACAATATGATTTCATTTTGAAGCTGCAAGAGAGAAACATATCAATTGCATATTGCTTCAAGTCAAACGGATTTGTTTTTTGGTTTTTTTTTTTTTTTGGGGGGGGGGAAATCGCGCTCCAAACACAAGCCTTACATTTTGAAGTTGTGCAAACTGTTCTTCACATTCGTCAAACAGCTCTGCTTCTGCAGCTTCTGACAACGGAGCGTTCGGGGAATGGGGCGCAGCCTCTTGGTCATCCGGCTGGTTAGCGTCCATCTAAAAGTAAATACAGCAAGATACAGTCAATATCAGCAATTAATAAACACGGAGAGAAGTATGCTGTGTACAAATACAAACATAGCCTCCTCGTTAAAACTACATGTGTTAGGCCTCATTTGGAAAGATCAGACCAAAAAACGCTGCAAAAGACGATGCATATTAACAATAATAATGTAAAAGGTTATATAAGAATGAAAATACTTTTGTCTTTGTGATTCTGGATGTAAATAACGCCTTCGGAAACCCTTTTCAACAGCTGGGGAAACACTTTTCCGTTTCAAAATACCGCCAACAATGATGACGTAAGCTTGTCGCAAAAAGAGTGTTGTAGACCACTAAAGCTGCGCTAATGTGCGCAGTATTGGAACTTGAGTTCATTGCGTAAAAAGCGCGATGCCTGAGAATGTTATTATGTATGATGTGTAATCACTGCATGCATGCACTATTGCACCTTGTTTGGAATTAGATTAATATAAATTAGCATTAACACCAATCAAGGTGAAAATAAAGGATATGTAAAATGACAGAAATGTAACGAGCTCATTTTTAATGATTACTAGAAGGTTTCTAAGAAGCAAAAAGCCATAACACAATGGGATTACCATCTCTGAAATAGGCAAATCAATTAGTAATTTGCCCACCCACTGCAGGATTTTGCAAGAGTTTACATGAACATCGTTTCTACGTGGATATTAGGCCTATGTTGCCTACCTTTTCGGCTAGTTTCCAACAGCCAATTACTTGTCTTTTGACAAGTTCTCAATATATGTGGGCCAATTTTACGTGATTAATGAATGCACCACAGATTTGGTCTATGCTCTGACAGTGTATAACCACATATAACCGCTCAGTGAAACGTGTGGACTTTCGGTCAATAGCCACAAGGTGTCTCCATGTGCATTTACGTTGTGGCGCAACGGTTTACGTGCTGTGTGGCGTCCAAACGGCTGATTTTAAGCCAATAATATGACAGTGAATTGACAAACGGCATAATTGAGAGTTATCCGACCAACATAATGTCAACTTGAGAGTCTTCGTTAAAAACCCTGTTTTTATTATAATTGTCCCACTCCTCGAACTAAGTCGAGCTCTTATAATAAAAAGTAAACATGCAGGGTTGTGCACGCTTTCGACAAGCTTCTCAGCCTGTAGTTTGTCAAATTGTTGTGTAGAACAATACATCGCCTGCCTTTGCGCGCGCACATACAATCAATAGGCCTAATAATAATTGCAGGGCATATATCAAGCTCCCTGTTTGTTAATTTTCGATCTGCCATCACAACACTGAGCAGGCAATTTTTGTTTACTCAAAATATCCAGACACGTCCTGTGTCATTGATTTCCATAGAACACGTATCAGCAAACGTATCGGCAGCGAGGACAGGTATCGTCTCAGGATCACACAAGCCTAACCTAGATCGTGTGAATAATCAAGAACAATTTGATTAATATGCAAATTCGCATCAAACGGTTCCATTTGCGCCTTCAACGCAGGCTAATTAATCAACAGTTAAAGGAAATTAATACATACATCAATTTTGTCAGGAACATGCTTAGTTCAATCGCCCGTAAAATTGAAGTTTGAAGTATCAAGTGGCTCTACCGAAAGGCCATTAAAAGTCCACAATTTCCTTCAATTTGAAGAGAGAGAGAGCTGTCTCTCGATGCCCACTTTATAGGCACACATAAAGAGATGGGTCGAGTGACATAGAATAGACTATTCAAGTGATCAAATAATGAGCAATCCAATAATAACATGATTTGTCGTTGTCATTATTTTTGAAATACTTTATTTGGTGTGTCCGAATATTCTGATATCGGTATAACATGTGAATGGCGGTACAAATTATATCAACTAGCCATTGGATTAACAAAAGCCAAACAATGTTAAAAATAAGACAACAACAAAAATATTAATTAAAATGTACTAATTTTAATGAGTACAATAATAGCCTAATCGTTAGTATTATTATTTAAAATTATATTATTAATAATGATAATTATGATAATTAGCATTTTTTATTAAAATGAGTATGAAACGAATTAAGAGCCTACAAGGAGGGTTCCGATTCACGTTGTGAGAGAGAGAAGTCTATTGCTCTCAGACATTTTTTAATTTCTTTACAAATGATAAGTGCTGCCCCTTCCTTCACACTTTAAAGGCCTGGCATAAAAAAAGACGGAAAAATAGACTGTCAGATGAAGTGAGTAAAAAGAGGAGGCAAATAAATGGAAGGAGAAGGCCTGGCCTCATTGTTTCAGCAGCGACCCATGCATCAAACTTCAATTTTCCGGACGATTGAAGTAGTGATTTTTTTCCATCTTGAACTGAAATACTGAAATACACTTAAAACGGCCGGATTAATTACCACGGAGTGGTCTCCCCAACTATAGTATTACCTATCACTGGACCTGGCTGACAACCTCTCATAAAATAAGCAAGTGAGATCCATAAACTTAGTCTGCGTTAACACTCTCTCCCATCATAAATATGGTTTATTCATAATAGACTCCAGACCATTGGCAGAGTGATAAGATGCAGAAAGCGAATCCCTTTTAACAACACACAACACTCACACGTACACACACACACACACACACACACACACACACACACACACACACACACACACACACGCGCACACGCGCACACGCACACACACGCACACACGCAAGCACACGCACACGCACACACGCACACACACACATGCACACACACTTTTAGGTCTTAAAATAGCCTTAACGTTTATTCCATCATCATTCTTCGTCATTATTTATTTTTTAATCCTTCAAATCAGGGAAATTGAATTACTTTTGTTTACTTGCAAATATATTGGGCTTATTTTTCCATCACCAATTGCGAAATTATTCCCTGTTATGTCCACTATTCAATGTTGTTCATTGGACTGTGATTCCCTGATAAACTGAGCCTATCGATGTATTCCCAGTGATTTACAAAAAGATGAAAGAAGCGAAAGAAAATGGAATAAAAGAAGGCCCTGCTTAGCACGGATTCTTTCAACAAGAAGGGTTAAACGGGAGGCTGCCTTTGAGTTTTCTGTTCCCCCTTTTAGACAGTCTTTCTCACATTATAATGTTTTCAGCTTCATTAAACCCCTTAAAGACAAAAGAAATAAAGAGAGCGAAGAGAAAAGAAATGGGAAGAACACAAACAAAGGGCTCCCTAACCAGACTTTGGCATAAATGTCACAGTCTAAACTCTTTATGGTCCCCACTTAACATGAAAACACTTTCAACAAAATGTGCGACGTTGGGGCTTTTTTTTTTTTTTCTGCGAAGACGTTCTTGGACAGAAGTCAAACATATTATTCTGGGACTAAAAAGCGAAGAAAGACAAGCGGCTCACAAAAAAGGCAGTTTCATTGTAATTCATTGACTTGTTCAAAATGCCAGGGAAAGAAAGGGGCCTAGACATTAATAGCCGCAGATGCCCTCGTGAAGCGAGAGTCTATGTATGCATTATGGCCTTTGTTCGCACCGAGTTAAACAGTTTAAAAGCAGGGTTAACTCAATCCATCAAATTGTCTAAAATTGTGAGGAAAATTCAAAAACCATATGGCCTCCAAACGTTCGCGTCCTTTTTGTGCGGTGGGACACACTTGTCTCAGTATTGCTGCCTGCGGGAGGCAGGGGCTGCTCCATTGTGACTTGTCACATCAGGGAACGCGGCTCATTTGTCCCCCGTTTTCATGCTTTACGCTCAAAATTATGGCCTAGTCCCACAGAACAAAAAAAGGTCTATAAAAGGCTCAGAGAAACTGGCCCAAAACTTTGTGGTTTTGTGGCATCCTCGTCTTTTTTTCTCTCTCCTCCCAGTGACCAGATTTGTGTTTCTCACATAAATTTCGCCGGCGAATAGAGAAGCACGTCGCCGGGTCAAGAAGCCACGATTCGCATTTAGAATAAAAAAAAAAAAGACTCGCAAGAGTCCGAGCCTCAAAATGTTAGGGCATCCTATTAGAAAGCGACACAATGGCACAAAAAAAAAAAAAAAAAAGAAAGAAAGAAAGAAAGAAAGAAAGAAAGAAAAAACAATAATACGAGAATGTGTAACTGAATGCATAAATGGCACCCTCAAAGGTTTCAACAACAAAAAATGTGAGCTTTATCCCTAATAAAACCGTGTAGACATGGTATGGTCTAGGCCTTATAATAAGTCAATAATAAGTCCATTGCTTCAGGAATCAGAGCATACATGAAATAGCCGGAAAGCCATTTTATTACCATAGTATATACATTACAGTTTGTGCATTGGTTTTCAAATACTGTCCTGATTTTAGAAAGGCACTTACAGGTGTAGAGAAAAACAAAAATCGAAGTTAAAATATTGGAAGTAATCTCTATCCAAATAATGAATCTAAAAAGTACCTGTCAAAATTACTTCCTTTAAATTAGTTCTTCGTTATCGCTGGAACATTCCAGTAAAACGCATAGTTGAAATGGGAGTTGTTTTCAGCGATCATGCATCGCAGCATTGGGACGCCATGGGTTTATGTCACATGTGGTGAAGGGCCTCCATTGAAATAGCCCAATCTCTTGCAATTTGAGTCAACATAACATAATATAATTTAAATCAACTTATAAATAGAAAATAATCACAAATCAAAACATGCATTCCCATGCAAAAAAAGGTACGTTCGTCGCAGTTATCACTAATATAGGAAATAGGTCCCAGTAAAAAAAAAAGAAAAAGCAATATAGTACGCGCGTGTGTCCGTGTGTATGTGCGTGTGTGTGTGTGTGTGTGTGTGTGTCTGTTTGTGTGGGTAAGAGCAACTCGGAGGGAGGGGGGGGGGGGGGGGGGGGGGGGGGGTGTATGTTGGTCGGCTAATGCAAAAATAATGTATTCACGTCATTCGAGACGATATTGCTTTGATCGCAGGTCATCGTTTGCTAATACATTGTAAAATATCACTGCATATCCTGTCGTGTTCATGCTTAACTGTGAATAGGTCTTTTTTTCTCTTTTTTGAGGGCATATAAAAAATCATAACAGTTTCGTTCTCGATGGTACACAATATAAGCAGTCCAAGTTACGTCCTTGGTGGGGTGTGGGGGGTGGGGTTGGGGGGGAGGGGGGATCTTTGTAGTCTATTTTGGCCCACCTCGCGACCATCAGTCGTCCACGTCAATTTCCACGTCTTCGTCCTCCGAACATTCTTTACTCGTTGTGTGGTCTGAAAATGGCGACATGGGTGACATCCGCAGTTTGTGCAGCCCGTGCTCCTGGCGGGCACCCTGCGCGGGGGAGTCGGCGCGCGGGTGACCGAGGGTTCCATTGGCGCATTTCTCAAGGTCCGCGAGCTTGGCGAGTTTCTCCAGCGGCACCTGGCCCACGGCCTTGGCCGACTCCACGTCCGCTTTCATCTCCTCCAAATCCCGCTTTAGCTTGGCGCGTCGGTTCTGAAACCACGTGATCACCTGGGCATTCGTCAGACCCAGTTGCTGTGCTATTTGGTCCCGGTCGGCGGGAGACAAATATTTCTGGTAGAGAAACCGTTTTCCAACTCGTAGATCTGGTGATTGGTGAACGCCGTTCGGGACTTCCGGCGCTTCTTTGGGGTGTTTCGCTGACCGAACAGAGTCATCCCGTCTCTACCTGTCAGGAATATGGAGAAATGCCTATAAGGAACAATTCCGATCAAATTGGATGATTCCTTTCTGGGATAATTCTTGCACCTGCACCCATGCAGAGATGATTTGGCCTATAGATAAATGCTAGATCAAAAATAGCTGATCTGATGAATTATGCATTTTATTTATTCCGAAATATTCTACGCTAAGAAATAAAATAATAGAGGAAAAGGTAGAATAACGTCACCGTTCATTTGCGTATAGCGATTAATTCAAATCTGACAAATAGATGGAAAGGGCCTCGGTATACGGTAGGCTTTTCGTTTTATCTAAAATACCATGTGTATATTGCTCAAATCAGATCAAAATAACATGGTGGCCAATTTTTTCGATTGCGACTCCTAGAATTTGAGGCTTACCTTCTGCCGCCTGTAAAACGCTCACTTCCAATCCTTTAAATGTTTTGCTCGCCAATTCCTCGAGGGCGCAGAGAGGCGAGGTTTGCGTGAGGAGTGCGCGACTGGACAGGGGGATGCTGGACGAACGATGCTTTTCAGAGGTCGAAATCAGGTGTGCCGTCCCGCAGATGGTGTAATTTCGTTTCACGGAGGGTTTGTTCAAAATGTCCTCAATGCTGAAGGGAGTAAGCGGCTTGTTGGAATTCGCAGGTGGGGGCAAGTGGTCCAGCGGACTTCGCCTCCTGTTTTCTGCCGCATCACATTTGGCCACTTCTTTGGATGTCATTATGGGCGATCGTTACGCACACTTATAACTTTGTGGATATATCAGTGGTAACAAAACAAAAAATAACAAGGATATCGAAAAGCCAGCCACGCAACAGGCTTCTACTTAAAACCACATAGCAAATAGATCAACCGAACTATTGGAAGAAAACGGAGTAGTATTCCAAAAAGAGGATCTCAAAAGTGTCGTTCCCGGGCACGAGCAAGTCCGGAGGAGTGAGGTGCCTTCGTGAAAATGGCGTAGTCCAACGAGTTGCAAGAACTGCCGATTACTAACAAGTTATCATTGATTTGGAGGTAATTAATTATCTCCTGTGCCAGTTCGCCCTCTCCCTTTCACTCTTTGACTATGTTGCAGTCCGGTGCGGGCTTTTGCGAGTGGGGGTTGTCCCATTAATTAGAACGCATCGCTGGAAGGAGGAGGAGCCCAGCAGAATTATAACGCTTTGTGCTCTTATCATCCTTGGTCTAATTTAGTCGTTATGGGATAGCAGTGGGCTGGTATACGGTTCTCGGTAAAGAAGGGGGACCGACTTTCTTTTTTTTTTTCCGAAGGAGAGAACGAGATAGAGTGGGATGGAGCAGTTATGGCCAATATATTTCCAGGAATAAACTAAAGTTTAAAGAGTTTACTTTTTTTTTTTTTTAGAGCTGGTCTGCGTGGATAACTGCCGAGACTTAAAAAAGCGATATCGTCGACGTAGGATTTTTGTATGAATATAGTCTATTCACAGGAAATGGTGCTCGATCGAAAGCACGGGATGATCCTTTGTTTTGTAAAGGTAACGCAGAGGTGGGCAATATATCAGCTCTGATGATACCTCCTCTGGGGCCAGAAAGAAACGCAGCATATCCCTTTCAGCGTCGCCAAATCAGGCCATAACTCAGGCGAAGGATGCTTTATACATGCTTTATATATGATATATGTGTGATATATATATATATATATATATATATATATATATATATATATATATATATATATATATATATATATATATATATATATATATATATATATATAGCCTATACACCATTTTGCGGGGTTAAATTCCACTAATGCATAGGCCTATTTATGTAATAACGTCTGCATTTATTTATTTATGTATTTATTTATTTTAAATGCTCTTGGATAAATATCTATAAGGAATAGGAATTATTTGGTTAATAATGATTATCTGTACAGTCCCCTGAAATATAGCCTATTCTTCTTCTTATTATTTTTTTTTATTATTATTGTGATATTATTTATATATATATATATATATATATATATATATATATATACACACACACACACACACACAATAGCCAAATAATGCAAATAGTAATAATAATAATATAATTATAATAATAATTGTAGCGTTTACATCTTCTGTAGGTTGAGATTAGATAGGCCTATTAGATTATTGCATTTGTTTTTAATTTTGAATTCTCTTTACGATATTTTCGATAGTGTAGACATGGTACGTGCTGAACTGATGGACGTCATTTCAGTGAGTCATGTGCTTCATTGATGAAAGCACCATGGGAAATAAAATATCAGCAGAATGGTGCTATGTAATATATATATATATATATATATATATATATATATATATATATATATATATATATATATATATATATATATATATATGCTATATATTTATTTATATAATGAGAGAGAGAGAGAGAGAGAGAGAGGGGGGGGGGGGGGAGTGAGAGAGAGGGGGGGAGAGACAATGGGGCTTTGATTATGGCAATTTTCAAATTATATTAATCTGTGCTGAATAATTAGGACGCAGTGGTCATGACCACAACTGAAAGCTGTAACTGTAAATTTGGCTTGCTATGGTCGGAATATTGAGGGCCTAAAATTATTTTTCGACCATCTCTGACCATCCATATTCCACATGTCATAGGTTCTTGGAGAACGTCATCCACTACCATAGCCATAGTGGTGGCTGATGGAACACTATTAATGTAATAACATAAAGGTAAAATAACTTTATTTATGGATTCTTCAAGGAAGGTAATTCGTCTCAACTATGTTCAGCCGCTGCCAACAGGCAGTGTCTGTCTGTACGTCGCGCGGGGTGTTTGAGATACGTCGATTTACATTTACAGTCACATGACTTTGACAGGGGATTAGTTTTAGAACATGATCCAAAGCCATTTTTGAAAACAAATTATTTATCTGGATTGCCTTAAAAAAGGTAAACGCAAAAAAACTTTTTATTTATGCAGGGCTGCATTGGCCATTAAAAAAAAGACAATAAACTTTGTCAGCAGGTTACAATCCAGAAATGTCTACATATTAATGTGGATGTTAATATGGAATTCGTTTGTAAAAGTATAACATACCATACCAAGGTATTTTAAGGTTAGGGTTAGGGTTGAATGTGACAGTATTTTGTGTGTTATCTAAGCCAATCACTACATGGAAGATATTTAACTGATGATGCAAACCTTGTTATCATATTTGGCAAGGTCAACAACTTGCTGGTCTCTACAGTATAGTGTAGGTGTAGTGTAATATACACTACAGTGTAGTGTAGTATAGTGACATACCATGACAATACTTTTATATCACTGGTCCAGAAAATAAATGCATAATCATTATTTCATTGGCTAAAATATCAACAAAAAAAAAAATATATATATATATATACATATTATTATTATTATTATTATTATTATTATTATTATTATTATTATTATTATTATTATTATTATTATTATTATATTGTTTAGGCCTCTTCTCTATGCAATAACATCAAATTAATAAATAAGTATGTCTGTTTTGTTCCTGTCCTTACACCAGTTTCCATACCAAAAATATGGTTTCACTCCGCAACGTGGACAGCTCTGGAGCACGTCGTCTTACAATGCCTTTGTGTCTGTGTAAGCCTCTTAAAAATTACAATTACTTGACACACAAGTACCCTTATTTCCTACAACCAGGTGTTGATTTAGTGCCCTCTGCGCACAGTTCTCTTAGCTTAAAGTGCCATTCTGCAGTGTTTTATTAAGCTCACGCTACAGACACGGCTCTGCCTGCTAGCTTAGACTCCGATCAGACAGCTGCAGATGCAGCCCACCGCATGGCTGTACAGCCAAGCATGTGTGTCTCCAAGCGTCAAGTCATCCAGCCCAGAATGCCTATTATCTACTCAAACAACATCACCCTACATAGATGCCAATAGGCTGTCCACAATGCATCTCAGAGTTTAAATCACTTGTCATTAACAGAGGTCACCCTCGTTGGGCCCCCTCATTGGAGGGTTTCATTAGCCCACAGACAACCCCGTTGGTGGGAAGAGGGTCGGTCAGGCGACCGGCTCTCTCTCTCTGGAGAGGCGGCCATCTTTGATGTGCCACTGTAATAACTGGTCAGTGACATATCCCTGGTGGCGGACCGTCTTGCCTTGGAGTGCAGAATGCCCCACACACATCGTGACACCACATCGGTTGTACCCCCTGAGAGACACACATGGCCTCCCCACCACCAGACTGTATTATCATCGCTCTCCTTAAAAACATGAAACTCACAACAAAATGCGGGAAGGGTATTTTAATACACACCATTAAAATGTAGATTTATGAGTGGTTGAATGTCATAATGGAGAATGTGGTGGAAAAAAAAGATCCAAAGGCTGAAAAGAGGCAGAGGGGTGGGTGGGGGGGTGGGTGTGTGGGGGGGGGGGGGGGGGGGGGGGGGGAGTAAACACCATGCAAG
>JAXIVH010000001.1:17198956-17235515 GCA_036785325.1 Urophycis tenuis
TTCACAAGGGCCTGGAGGAAGACATGTTGGTAGGCGGGTTGTGAGAGACCCTCCTATTCACAATTACCATTCACTTTTGTGGGTGGGTTGACAATAACACCTTAAACAAAATACAAACAAAACATGTTTTTTAATGAATTATTGGGGAACTTGAACATTCAAAATTACTTTCAAAATCAAATGTCAACAGCGCAAACCATGCATTGAAATAACAGCATTTTTGTATCAGTCCGCATCAAAAATACAGAGCAGAATTAATTCATCAAACAGTGGTCCCGCATCTGTTTCTCAAGTTCCAATAAATCAAGTTTAATTGTTAAAACATATTGACAACAAACACACCAAGGCAGGGAGCAGCGACGTTCTCAGTGCAAACAAAATCCAAGGCCATACGTTAGAACTATTAGGTTTGCACTGTAATGCCAAACCTCTTTCCGACTTCATACCATTGGACTTCACTGCGTTTTGCAATCTACATCCCCTTCGCCGGTCCCCTTCAGCTTCTTCAGCTCCCGCAGCAGATCATGTTCGAGAGTTAGGATCTCCTTTGGTTTCCTGTACTGGAATGTGGAGAGAAACAACGACGTCACTTCAAATAACGACGTTATGTCTCATCGCACGTTCCACAAATAAGAAATGTCCTTTGATAAAACACAAAGGATAACCAAATAGACGATTAAGATGAAAAGTTTTCCAGTTTTCTTCTTTTCACAAATGTGCGTAATGTGTCTTGATAACGTTGCTTACTTTGCCGATTGTTGCATTATTGCGTTCAACACAAATATGATTATACATCTGTTATTATTTCAAAGTATGTATTTGTAATTAGTGTCACAGTGGGGGCCATTTTATTTCCTTATAGTCGCAGGACATACACTGATGATTAATGTGTTGTTGGCGTGCGTGAAGGTGAGTGCGGCGCAGTCCAGTGGAAGCTGACAGCGGTCCAAATCGGGAATACCAAACTTCTTGTAATACCTGGAAAGACACGGATAACAGGCAATCACTTTAGACCAATCCAGTGTATATAGCGCCATCTATAGGGTAGCCCAATACACAGCGTGCAGTACGTCTGCGCTCTGTAGCCTAGTCCTTACTTCTCACATTGAATTTCCGATATCTCTGCATTGTAAATATTATACACAAACACGTCTCAAAGATGAGACTTTAGATTCATACCTGACGAATTGGTTCTTACTTTTTCTAACCAATCATGTTGCTTGAGATGGGGTTCTGTAATGACATTATTGGTGAACACAAACACCAGTACTAGTGAACGTTAAGTGCCTGTGAAGGTTTCAAATTAACATTGTGTTGGTTGGCAACCGTAAAAATACACACATGGGTCCACTTCTGAAAGCTTAATCCACTCGCACAAATGAGTTTCCCTCAGCAGGTAAGTATCCGAACAAAAGCTGGAAACAAGGTGTAACTCTGCCCCTCAGAGTCTCTGGTTTCAGCTCTGTGCCGTCTGCCCACAGAAGTTCTGCTATAACATAGTAGGACTGCTGGATCCGAGACGATACACAAAGAGAAAAGTGTTCAGATTCCTATAGCACACGGCATTGTGTAGTTGTTACACCAATTATGATTGAATGTTTACATAATACACAACCTCATTTGTGCAGAGCTAATCAAACCTCACCCCACACCATAAGTTTAGTTATTGCGTGAACCAAACCGCCAACAAAGCACACAGCATAGGCATTCGTAACTGTGTAATCGTGTGGGGGGGACAGATGGGTAAACACAGCAGAATACTTTGCTCTGGATGAAAGCACGAAACGACTAAATGTAATGTAAATGTAATGAAGCAACAAACATATTACGGCAAAAGACAAACTGGCGACTTTGTAAGCACATTAAACTGTTTGTGTTGCCACAGATAGTTACTTTTTGTTTGAGGTTTTAACTACACAGCATCTTTCTGCAGGCTCCACTGAAACACTGAAAACCTCTTTGCGGTAAGGAAGATTGCGGATCCTCCATTGAAACGTAGTCTTTGTGTCTTGACGCAAGAAAACAGGCTGTAAGAGCAAACAAAACTTTCAATTAGTCAGAAGTCAGAAGGATGTTTATTGCCAAGTAGGTTTGCACATATGAGGAATTTGACTTGGTGGTTGGTGTGTGACAGTAAATGATTATATTATATTCATTATAACTAAATTATCACAGTAAACCATAATCGAGATTAAAGTGACATCAACATGACAAATGTTACAAACCCACATTTGAGAAGTTCTCTTTGATCATCTCGGAATCCAAAGACGCAAGAGCTGCAAAAGGTTCCCCTATCTCTATCTGCCACTGGCTTGGAGCCCCCAGTGGGTTTTTGGAACGCCACTTCCGCACTGAAATGTGGAATCATTTCAGAGAACACAAATACACAAAAAAAAAGAAAGCAAATGTCCAACAAAAACTATTATGCATTGCATATATTCATCTTACCAATGAGGTCATCTGATGTAATGTCATACTCTTCGGCCATTTCTTTCCCATCTGCAAATAGATAGTGGATCTTTCTTTTCCCTGAATAAGGAATTTTGCAAAGGATTAACAAGAATAGTAAGAAACTCAAAACGAAATGGAGGTACTCCATTAGCTACTATGGAGATAACGGAGGAAATGTACACAACATATTCAAGTCAAACATGTAACCTTTATTTCACTAATACAAAAAAGAACGCATTATGAAACAGACGTGCGGATTGTTGCAAGACTTGATGTAAACATTCACCTTCGGATTTTCGATTAGAAGCTGTAAAACGTCCCATCTTGATAACTAGATTACACGTGTCTGCTACTACATGCAGTATTTTTACTAAACGCTAGCAAGGAGTTAGCCGAGTAAGCTACAACAACAACAAACAAAGTTAAACTACCACATTATTCTTCCAATAAAGCCAACATAAGTATCGAATCCGTGTAGCGCTCACCATCGTGTATTAAAGCTGTTTTCTTTGAAGATTTGAGGAGATCTTCCCAGCATTGCACTGCCATATTTGTCAAGACCCGCTTCCTGAAACATTACGTTACCACAGCAACTGAGGTCATCGCTAACGAATAGTAGCTATATTTGTAATCTGTTCAATATTCATATAATAAATAACACTGCTAAATTATTACATCTTATATTAATTTAAGTTAACATTTGATATTTTTACACAGTTCTATGTAAAAATAAATTCATAAAATCAAAGAATTGCTAAAAAAAAAAAAAAAAAAAAAAAAAAGATCTACCCGGAAGTAAAAGCTTTGAATGTTCAGTTCCCGAAAATAGAAAGTCAAATTGGCGACGCAAAATTATTGTTAAATGTTTAAATGAATGATTATTTATTGTTGGATTGACTCGAGAATGCGTTAGGTAAGTTATTATTAATGTGGTTAGATAAAGAGATATAGAGCACAACTCTATCTTTGCACACATAGGCATTTCCAAAGTTAGCTAAAGCGGTGTTAGCGTTGTTGTCACATATTGACATAATACGGAACTTTCTTCTTTGTCAGACATGGAGTCACTTCACGGAGTGTTAAAAGCTTTCCCCAAAGTTAAACGATCCAAGCTGCAAGAGGAAAAAGATGCTCCGCCATTGAAAAAATCGTTAGGAGATGCTGTCTCAGGTGCTGTTATGTTTTGGATCTTGATGCTACTGTGATTGGAAATGAGTGAGTCAGTGAGGAAGACGGTTGTTAACTTAATTCGCTAAGGTGTGGGTTTTACTTATACCAATCTTCACGAAAAAACCGACAATATGAGACATAAATGGATTGTATGCACGTATTGTGTGTCTATTATAGGAAACATATTCAGAGGGGTCACGGCATACATCCTCCCAGCCGGCATCGGGAATACCAGGTGTCAGATCTTCCAGAGACAAATCCACCAGAACGGAGGAAAAACAGAAAATTCCCTCGGCTCGACGATCACTCATGTAGTTGTGGATGACAACATGGATAGTGATCGCGCCCTCCGCCTACTGAAGAAGGATTGTCTGCCACCTGCAGTCGATCTTGTAAAGTGCAGCTGGTTGAGCTCTTGTGTCACTGCCAAACAATTACTGGACACAGATAGCTATCGTCTTCTCATCTCTGATAGGTAAATAGGATAATATCTTGCCTCAAATAATCTTAAATCCACATAGTGACACTGCATTTATTATATGAAGAAGAAAACTTGCACACACATTAGGTATCATTCATTACTCGTCATAGATGTTCCCCTTTTCCCTCTACTTTTATGGGAAAAAATGCCTTGAATTTTCTTGTTCATGGTCACTTGAATGGAATAATTTAACTATCTATGTTTTTTGGATTCTCCAATTAGGAAATCAAAAATTCCACAAGGAACGGTAACAGAAGAGTTGCCCGATGTCTCTCATGCTAAACAGAACATAGTGGAACCAGCATTGGATTCCAGAAAACAAGAGGAGACTGAAGAAACGGTATACATCATGTATATAACACCAGCAGCTGTTGTTTGTACTGTCTCCGTCTTTAATGTATAACAACCTCAAACAATATATATCACTTTAACATAAACTTGAAAGGACATTAGCGGTCTACCTTTGTGCCTTGGTATTTTTGTGTTGCAACAAAAAATAATGAACAATGCTTTGGCTGCATTTTTAATCCGATAATCCCTGTTTCTTTTTTCATTCACAGATAGCAAAAAGCCAAAATGGAGACGTTAACGACGAAGACAGTGTTTCGCAGGATCACCTGGAAGCCCTGATCACCGGCCAACATCCGAAAGAGGAGAGTCCCAACGACGCCATGGACTCCAGGCCACAGACCTCTGAACAAACGCCGGTGTCAAGCAAGTGGGTCTGCGCCCGTTCGTCTGAGTCCAAGAGCAGCAACTTCAACAAGCACATTACAGACAAGCTGGAAATGCTGGCCAAGGCCTATACACATCAAGGGGATAAGTGGAGGGCTTTGGGATACTCCAAGGCTGTCAATGCCCTGAAAAGCTACCACAAGCCAGTTACATCATATCAGGTATCATTTACATGCATAGTGTTATATTTGATTGTCTTATATTTGAATATGGATGAATGATGTTTGAAATCCCTTGTCCCAGGGGATTTCAAACATCATTGAACTGTTCATGGATTGTGAGCATAGACTGGATAACAATTGTGGGGGGACTGTTGCTAGTGAACTGAAAGCAAAATATTTAATAGGTTTCCCAATTTGTATTCGTTTCAGGAGGCATGTCAGATTTCAGGTATCGGCAAATGCATGGCAGAAAAAATCGATGAGATCATGGAGAGTGGGCACCTGAGGAAACTGGATCACATAGGGGAGGCAGTGCCTGTCCTCGAACTGTTCGGCAACATCTGGGGCGCAGGGGCCAAGACTGCACAGCTGTGGTACCAACAGGTCAGAGAAGGCTCAAGGTTTCTGAAAAAACACTGAGTCATTTAAACATCGCACACTCACAGACGCACACACACGTGCACGCGCACACACACACACACACACACACATTTGATTTTGGCTCTGATTGTGTCATTATAACAAGTGTTTGACCTCATCCCAGTACTAACGACCTGATGTTATTACATGATGTTAAGTAACTGGCAATAGATGGAAGACCTACAGCGGTCAACACCTAGAATAGAATAATGCTGTCTTCATCCCTTGATGGAGCAACCCAAACTTAAAAAATGCATTGTTGCTACATTTTGTATTCTGCATTTTTGTTGTAGGGCTTTCGCACTCTAGAGGACATACGCACAAAGGCAAACCTCAGCAATACTCAGAAGATAGGACTCAAACACTATGATGACCTTCTCGACCGAATGCCCAGGGAAGAAGCTGCTGCTATTGAAAAAGTGGTAATGTATTCATGTACACAACAGCTACTTTTATGTTTACATTTACATTTAGGGCATTTGGCAGACGCTTTTTATCCAAAGCGACTCACAAAGAGTACATTTGTCATAAGATGGTGAAACATTTCATTGCTGCTTAAGCAGTAAGAAAGTCACCAGAACAAGTTTCAAGCATTTCAATTGCTAGGTTAACCATTGCTAGTATATTACATCTGACTTAGTGCCAAGTTACAAAGAGTGATTAAAGGGCCAATTTATGTTCATTTTAAAAGTATATAGTTTGATTAAATTATTTCACTTTTCTGAAACTTTAGTCGGCTACAATATCAAGCAAATAGTTTTCACACCTCACAAGAGTTGCCCTTTGAAATGATATATATTAACAATAATATTATCACATTAACCATAATTTTACATGAAAAAAGAAGGCAGGCATGATACAATGTATCCCATTACCAACACCATTAAAAAGAAAAAAAAAACACAAATGAGTGATTGTCTACCAGAAGGTGGATTTACATTTGTCTCCTGGGGCAGAACTGCCCATGGTTGTACATTAGAAGAGGTCACAGAGGCTTGAGGGTGCTTTGGACAGCAGAATTCCTCATGTCCATTGCTTTGAGCATCACATTGTGTTGTTGTAAAACATCACAAACAAGGCAGATGAAGTTAAGAGACCTGCTTGTGCACACTCTCCCTCTCCAGCTTCATTAAAAAGGTACACAATGTAATAATGTATTATAGCTGTATTTAGGTAGAGCCATAAAAGTACTGTTACTGAATGCTGGCTGCAAATTCTACCAGCATCTTCTAAGTCAGTCACACTTTTTGTGCCCAAGGCACACCAAAGGACAAGTAAAAATCTCAAGGGACACCTATTGTGCAAAATAGCCTTTATAACACATGTTATCATTCATATCATGTAAAATATCTGTAAATGTGCATAGTTATTTACTAATGCCTAATTTATTAGGCATAGGTGAAAAAGACTGAGATTACTCATGAAATATTTATTAACAAAATATTTCAAAAATGTATTTGAAACTTTATCAAATTAGGCTTCATCAAAGCAGCAACACACCCATTTAAACCAGAGGTCACAAAATTAAAAACGAGGCAAGAATTAAAGAACTGTTTTTAGGTATATAGTTTTCCTCTGTATTATGAATTGAGTCCATACAAAGTACTGATAAACTAAATAAAAAATAAAAAATATTTTTGTGTAGTTGTATATTGCAATAATAATGTATGGTTACAAAATCCCACGGCACACCCGGACCTGCCTCACGGCACACCGTTTGGGAACCAATGTTTTAAGTATATACATTTTATCAATAGACTTATTGTGTTTTGAAATTGATAAGTTGTCCTGTATCCTATAGCCATTCTAAACCACCTAGAAATTCATAATGAATGCACCTCTATATCATTGGTTGTTGTGCTGTGTGTGTGTGTGTGTGTGTATGTGTGCACCCGTGTAGGTAAAAGATGCTGTTCATGCCATAGACCCCACCCTCCTGGCCATGGCGTGTGGCTCTTACCGCAGGGGGAAGGCGACATGCGGAGATGTTGATGTGCTCATCACCCATCCGGACGGCAGGTCCCACAGAGGGATCTTCAGCAAGGTGCTGCTGAGCCTTCATCAGAGTGGTAAGATGGGTGGTAATTCACCGACGCCTTGCCCGTTGTGTGCTTTAAGGAACACACAACGTGTCCCGAGTTGGACTTTGATGTGTCATTTTCTACAAAAGGGTAAAGGGGGCAGTTAGCAGACGCTTTTGTCCAAAGCGACTTAAGGCTGGGTTATGCTTCGTTTATGCTTCCGCGTCGACGCAACGCTGGGAGTTGCGGACCCTTAACGTCCTTGACGTGCACCTCCCAAAAATCCTAGATGCGCGTCGAGGCGATGCAACCCCAACGCAGCGGCTTTGGCTGTGATTGGTCCGCGAACTACATTCGCTGGAGATCGCTTTTGCTGGTTTCCACTCGTAAACACTGCTACGGTGTGATAAATGCTTCGACTGATTGGCGACAACATATACAGTATATATATATATATATAACTTTTGCATTCATTTCTGTAAACTTTTTTTTTTCTCGCTAGTAATCCGTATGTAATGACCAGAATGGTCATTCTGGTCCCTCTACTGGTGTGGCAATGAATTGCATTTTGACACGTAAACCCCACGCAGAACCATCACAGGCTCATGACTGCGTCCGAGCAACTGCGTGGCCATTGCGTGATCACTACATAATCCCTACACAGAAGCATAACCCAGCCTTTACAATCAGTACATCTGTGGGGTTCGACATGTGGACAGTTGGGAGGGGGATCGAGGGGATCGAACCTGACCGACCCTGCGGTTAGTGGACGACCCACTCTGTCCACCCACTCTGTCCACCCGCTCTACCCACTGAGCTACTGCCGGCCCGTTACCCCCCGCGAGCGCGCTACTACTCTCGTTTCACATATCACGTGGATAATGTCTGGGTCAGTGTTTAGCTATTTTAAACACGACGTACGTCCAACAGTGTTAACGTATTTTCAGTGTATACCAGTGAGGCACACACACACACCCACTGACAACCACACATACCCACTGACAACCACACACACCCACTGCCAACCACACACACCCACTGACAACCACACACACACACAAGCAGACACACGTGAACTCGAGGAGCGGCGAAGTCGCCAACAATGGCCGAACGTTCTGGCGTGATTCTCCAGGGTTCCTGACAGACGACCTGGTGAGCCACGAGGAGAACGGCCAGCAGAAGAAGTACATGGGCGTGTGCCGCCTGCCGGGGCCCGGCCAGCGCCACCGCAGGCTGGACGTCATCGTGGTGCCCTACGGCGAGTTCGCCTGCGCCGTGGTGTACTTCACCGGCTCCGCCCACTTCAACCGTTCGCTGAGGGCCCTGGCCAAGACCAAGAGCATGAGCCTGTCGGAGCACTCGCTCAACAAGGACGTGCTGCGTCAGGGCAGCGCCAAGGTGTACGGCGGCACGCCGCTCGCCACCGCCACGGAGCGGGACGTCTTCGGCCTGCTGGGCGTGCCGTTCAGGGAGCCCCACCAGAGGGACTGGTGACCTTTGGTGACCTTTTGACGTTTGATTGTGTTGTTTTTTTTGGTTTTTTTTTACTACAGAAAGATTGTGAATGTGTCATTTCACTGTGATTGAGAAAAAAAACTTATCATGGCTTCTTTTTTTTTTTTTTTTTGTCCAGATGCTTGCTGTGCTTTAATTAGTATTTTAGAATCACGACTTTGTTCATGGGATATTTTTTTAAAGGTTTTGATACGGTTCAGGCGCTGCTGTCAAACGGTGATGATGATTGTGGGGGTGTTGTGGTATTTATTGACGTACCACTTGGAAGGTCTAAGATTAACATGGAAAAGATATTTTTTAAAGTGAGCAGTTTCTGGTCTTTTAAAATATGTGTGGGGCTATAGTGGTTTCAATTGCAAATTGCTATAAAAAAAAAATACATCATAGTCAGTCAAACATTTATTGTTTTGCTTCTTATGTTTGATTTATGCTTTCTTTTTCTTTTCATGTGCTTTTCATTTCTTTTAGGCTGTTTTTCTCCACATTGTCTTTTATATTAAATAACGTTAAGAGAGTGTAGTCTTGAGCAGCAGTCAGGTCAGCTGGTTGTAACACTTTGGGCATGTGAAGTTGTGTGTGGAAAGTGTACACATTGCCATTATTAGTGAACAACAAAAACAATTCCTTTGGACCGTTGCTCTACTCCTCGAATCTGCTGCTGGGTATTATGGTTAACACAAACTGCATGAATGTAACAGTGATGATCGGAAATAAGGCCAATACTCTGCAATATATGTAAATATATGTAAGTAACTTCAATAAACAGCAATGTAACAGATGTAACATGGTGGTTATTTCCTTTGGGTAAAAGTTATTTTAGTATTATAGTTAATGTATATATAGCAGACCTGGCCCGGGTCAGGCCAATCACAGCCGTCTATCTAAAATGAGTCGGGTTTGATAAGATGACGGTACGGAGCAGAGCCATACGGCAGTTACATAAACATCCAAGATAGCTGCCGCTAATGTGTCACATGTTTCATTGCTCAGATAGTTGAGGGTCTCTCCAGTTGCGTCCAGAGGCATTTTGGTCGATGCCCTTTGATAACGCCCCTTTGAAATCGACAATGAGCTGGGAGATTATATGCATTTGCGAAATCGTCTGGCAATGTCGGCCTGCTTTAATCAGCTATTGTTGACAGTAAAAGTGTAATTCATAAATATATGTTTTAATCTTCAAAATTGGTGTTTATGCCACGATTAACGTGGGGGGAAAGTGTGAGGTGCAGTCACTTGAGATGCTGTTGGACACACAGTGTTCCGCTAGGTGGCGCTCTGCGTTTTCTAGCACGGCAAGTTACACGCGCAATCA
This sequence comes from Urophycis tenuis, assembly GCA_036785325.1. NCBI lineage: Eukaryota > Metazoa > Chordata > Actinopteri > Gadiformes > Phycidae > Urophycis > Urophycis tenuis. The sequence continues at coordinate 17,209,223 of JAXIVH010000001.1, forward strand.
GCTGCAGCTCAAAACATTCTGGCTTCTTGGAGTGTTCTGCAAATCTTCGAGGCCAGACCCCTCTGCGGCAAACCGCCGACAGGTCAGGGACATCATCCCCTGAAATTGCCAAAGGAAAATACATGAATGGGTGTCCAAATGTCCAAATACATAATATGTGCATCTACCAATATTCACGTGAAAGTATTGCAACCATTCTCATAAAAAAAACGACCATGCCACTACTATTAATGCAGCAAATATTATTTTGGTGGCTTTAGATGCTTTTGGGAAACATGCCACCTATAAGATGACTAAATACAATTTTTTCTGTGATGGTTTTCACATTTTTATATATCTCAATATGAACATAGACAGCTATACTTTATTGATCCCAAGCTGGGAAATTGCAGAACATCACTACATTTTTCTGATTAAAAAAAAACCCCAACGCTAATATTGCGTGGCCATTTATTAGATATATGTTTTTAAAAGCCATACAGAATAAAGCTGAGTAAGCATGTTTTGTTTGTGTATGGGCTCGAATTACCTCAGCCTTGCAATACAGACGCACGGACATGTGATTGGGCCAGCCGTCACTTGGTCACTGCTACAGTTTGCCTCGATCGCCCAATCGCGGGTCAGTCCGCAAAAACCTGCGGAGCGTACAGAGGCCGTCACGTTGCGCACATGGAACAAGTAGAGCTGGTCACGCCACACCCAGCGGAAGGAGAGTGACCCGTTCGAGGGTGTCTTGTGTAACAGCTGTATCAGCCAGTGGCACCCTAGCATGCCGAGAGCAACCAGTTGCTCCAATGTTGTGCCTCCTAGAAATGCCCAATTACAAATAAGAGGCGGTGCATATCGTGGCCTTTCAAGAAGGCAGCCGTGCAAGGGACAATAACTTGGGCTCTATTTTCAGGACAACATACCTGCATGCGATGTTTTTCCGTATGTAGCCACTACCTGGAGGAATGAGGGGGGTATTTTCGGCTGTTGAAATGACGTTGGTGTTAAACGTTGTAGGCTCTGTCAGCCCCACTGAGTTCACAACAGACGGGGTAAGATACACGTCAAAACAACCCTTAGATTTCACTGTGGTGCTAACAAATGAGCTAATATTTGGTAGCTGATTCTAACTAAACAAAGCCAACGCTGGTAATGTTGGTGTTCCGATCTGCTAGTCAGCTCAAAAAGTGTGTTTAGAACATGTGTTGCTTGAACGTACTTCCTAATATGTACTGTTTATATCTAACCTTTGGTGTGTAACGCCATAGGGAAGCTAACCAAGCTTGCTAAGTTTATAGCCTCGTTAGCCAATGTTGTTTATGTCAAGAGACTTTTGCAAATCACGGCCTGCTTTTAGAAAATAATCTTGTTCGTCGTTGTATGGCTGTTGTATGTTGTTGACTATTGATTGTCGTTTAATCGAAATTATGTAAGATTGTATTGAACAAGTAAACAAGTTAGCATGATACTATTCATCTTGAACTGCTAACCGCACAGCTATGGGTCAGATACATTCATGCTTTGCCTCAGCGGTACTTAAAAGTTATACAAAGTTTATCTTTGAACTGATCATGTCACTGTTTAACCTGTATTACAAAACGCATTTAAGGCTAGACTGATGGTCTGTTGTGTCTGGTGTTTGAAAATACTTCAGTGAAAATCTCTGTACTGCATTCATACTGTAGTTACAGTCTAGTAAGCAGTGTACTATAATATTGCCCAGCATTTTGGCAACCAATGTCTAATAATGTCCAGTCTACACATTGCCACTAGCTTTTTGAACTTTCCATCAACTCTGTTACTCGGCAAATACATCCAGCCATGTGACTCATCAGTCATAAATTCAATTGTCAAGGCACAACCTCATGTCAACGTTGACCTAAGTTGTACTTCTGACAAACTAGTGTTTATATTGGGAACTATGACAACTTTGAAATGGCTTTCAATCATTGTCATTTTACTGATTATATGTTATGCACTTTGTATTATGGTGTTGGAATTGAGTGTGGATTGTGGAACTATCGTAGCTCTTGTGTTTTAAATGTGTTTTAAGTAGGTTAATGATGGTAACCAAAACACAAAAGAAAACAAATAAATTGCTTAAAAATAAAGGCATAGCTTGGCTTTGTAAAACTTTGGTCATCTTACTTTTATTTAGCTAGTATAATTATAAAGTGTCTAAGGTTTAGATTTAGATCTAAAGGATGCTAATGGACCTTAATGTCTTTTGCAGTTGTTTGTCCGTGTGCACATTGTTTTGTGGAATGTTTGATTAGTCACCATCTAGTGTGCCAGGTATGTTCTGTCCTGCGGCTTGGATTGATGTGTACAAAACAATGTGTCTTAAAGCAGAAAACAATGCGGCTCTTGCGTCAAAAACACACTCATGTCTCAGAATGTGCCTGGATTGTTTTGTTACTAGCAGACTCATTCCTGACCCAGTCCTCAAAGTCCTACACTCATCAGCTACATTGAATCCCAATTGAAGATACCGTGGCCTTCAAGTGCAATGCTATTATGGATTCCATGGTGACATGTAGTTTTTTTTTCACTGTAGTAAAATTATCCATCTAGTGGTTTTGAAATGTTGGTCTCATAGGAAGCCTTTTTCATTTACTTCTATAAGATCTCCCATTTTTTGACCATTTAAGTTTCATGTTACTCATATTTCTACATATAGGCTAATTGTTGAACTTGTTTTGGTTTTGAAAGAGGCATACAAATGAGCATAGCAGTAAATATGAACCAAGACATAACTGAAATGTAATTCATAACAGTGGCGTTACATTGTTATACACAACTCTTCTCCGTGTCTGGTCGTTTCAGCAGCATTTCATTATCGGGGATGATTATGAATATAATGTGCCAGTCCTTTTTTTTCTTTTGGCAGGATCCTCCAATGCGCTGGCAGTGTGGAGCCAGAGAGTAGATTGTTTTTGCTTTGCCTATTGGGATGGGAGACAGAGGAATGCAGTCTGTCCAGAGTCTGCTTAGAGTCTTGATGTATAATATATACAATGGCAATTTACAATTTGTGACCATTTAGAAAGCAAGAGTTAGATAGTTTAGTTAGTTTAGTGAGTTAGGTAGTTAATTTAGATGGAGATAGAATGTATGAGGTCCGTAGAAACAACAGTTCTATAGAACTCAGAAATTCTATCTGAGTTGAACAAATTAGAAATTCACTTTTTGACCCAAGCCCAGCCATAAATGCCATCCATAGGTCATAGATGGCAAAATGATGGCTCTTATCTGTACATATTTGGAAGTGGAAAGGGAATAGGTGAAGAGGACGCAATTTAATACTGGGAAGTTTGGGTATTAAACACATGGGCCTATCTTTTGTACGGTTGGTTTTATCATTGTCTGTTTCTTCTCACAGTCTTATTATCATGTTTTATGAAGGGATGGATGCCATAGTGTCTTCTGTTTGTCCCTGGAGTGTTCTGAAGAGAGGAGAGGTGAGGGTGGGAGAGAGAGAAAGAGAGAGGGCGGGAAGGAGAGAGAGGGAGGGAGTGAGAGAGGGAGGGAGGGAGGGAGGCAGGGCCATTTACAAATTAGAAAGGGGAAGGGTAAAGTCGGAGAACATGATGAAGATTAGGAGCCTTTATCTTCCTCTGTTAGCTAATGTCCGATAAGGTTTGGGGTTAGGACGTATGGACCCTGGATAGCCATGGCAAGCAATCACCCGCGTGCACTGGTAATTAATTTAATCAAAATACTGCTGTTGCCACTGTTGTTTTTACTTAAAAATAACCTGGACCGGTCCTCTTAGAAAATGGTGTGGTTAGATTTGGCTGTTTGGATATATTATCACTCTATTTGCGCTTGTTTTTTTGATGATAATTGGGTGTTCACTAGAACCATGACAAACATGTACAATACTTACTCTACTTGTTGTCCATACAGTATTCATTTTGATCCTGTGATTGTTAAATAATGATGTTGGCATGTTGGCTGTTGACATGTTGGCTGTCCTTGATAGAGTAGATATGATCAATTTGTTATTGTAAAACCCAAACCGAAAGTCATAGAACTTATCTTTTACCCTGGGAATATGTTATAATAATAGTTTTCTTCTACCATGACGTCTTGACAATGACACCATGGAGCAGTAGATTCATGGTATGAACATGTCTTGATCCAAACGGGGCAATTGTCTATGTGGGGAATTGGCATGTGGTCCTGTATGTATATATATATATGTATATATATATATATATATATATACTGTATACATGTATATTTACTAGGGTTTTGTTGTTGGCTCCCGACCTCAGAAAACATGGCTGTGACGGGGCTAAAACCCCTGTCCAGGCACCAGCGTTTGAGTCTCTGGATACCCACAGCTCCATAAGAGACGTCAGTTTGACAGCCCTGTCAACAAACCTATGAAAGAATGATGTATAGAATCATACATGGTGCCTCGAGTTGCACATGCTTAATCTGTATAGTTTGATGGATGGATGGATGTGTATATGAATTACTGTGTATTTTTATGGGTCTGTTTTCATTCTACGTGATCTCTCCTTTTGTGATGTCCTGTTCCCCCCCACCACCACCACCACCACCACCACCTCCAACCCTGTACACTAATTACAAATGCTAACTAGGTGGACATTGTTCCCCGCAGGTAAAAAAGATGTTGTGCGCAGTCTTTTATCCGTCCGTAATCTGCACGAAACCCCCGGGATGCCTGGGCGTGTGGCCTCACTTGTTTCCTGTGTTCCTGAACCGTTTCTCCTCTTCTTTATCCCCCTTGCGACACAGAGCCTCCTGCATTGCGAGGGCCTGAACAACCAGAGCTACATCTGTGATTCCGGACACTGCTGCGGAGAGTCCAAGTGCTGCAGCTACTACTACGAGCTATGGTGTAAGCACTCCTCCTCCAGTCTCAACACAAGACTCGCCCGTCATCTTTGTTGCCTTTGTCCCCTGAAACAACCCAGCCGCGTGTGTGTGTGTCTGTGTGTGTGTGTCAATATGGCTGATTGTGCGAGGGTTGTGCGATACGCCGCGTCCATCAAGTCGTATGGCTTGCGTCGTGTTCCTCAGTGCTTTTTTTTTTTTTTTTGTGCCCTTTGTGGATGAATGTGGCTCACTATTGAGTTGGATCAAGGCCTGTGTTTGTTCAACTGCACTGGGGGCTGGCGTGGTGGTGGAAGCTCAGGTTCCTGGTCCTTCATGAAGCGATCGCTCAAAGATGACCGTTGGAGGGACATTATTTACTGTAGACAAAAAGGTCGCCGCCGCCAGCTCATCTTTTAATAATAAAAAAGCGTATTGTTGAACGCCTGCCAGCACATGTATAGTGTTGTGGTGGGTTGAAATGAGGAGTTGGATACTCTTGGCGGCCCAGGCTGGCTCATCTGTCATCCCCCAAGCCTGGCCCCCGATATTCGCCTTCCTCAACTTGAAGCAATACTAGTCCAAGGCTTCTCTTACACCCAATCTTGGCTCGGCTTCAATAAGTGCTGTGGTGGGACTGTTCAGCATTCTCCGAGCATCTCAGATGTTTCAATTTTCTCTCGTTGAGAGGTCGAGTCGACACCCCCCCCCCCCCCCCCCCCCCCCCCTCGAGTCCTTGACTTGACATTCTTGGGATTGTTGCTTGTTTTTCGTGCTAATGATGCGTCAGGAGGACGAAAGGAAAAACAACCGGGACTTGGTTCCTCGTCGCTGTTTAGACTGCGTTCTTAGATGATACGACGTGACCTTGATGAAACAAATATTTGGAAAGCTCTTTTCGTTCTAATGTCGCTTGCGTTCGCAAAGGCCATGTTGTTGTTGTTGTTGCTCTCCGGCAAATTCAAATGCCATTGCTTGTGAAGCTAATTCCATATTTTTTCAAGCTGTCGCTGACGATAACGCCGTCTGCGTCAAAGGTTCAAAGTCGGATTGACCCGGAGCGGCCTATACGGCCTGTATTTATATTCCGTGACGCATCAGTCAGTCAGCCTTTCACCTGCACCGCTGCACCGCTGGTAGGATGCCAAGCAGCTCGTCATTGAACACCGACTAGTGCTCCTCTGCAGTGACCATAACAAGCTGCTCAAATCTAATGTACCCGCGGTCACACGTCCACCTGTTGAAATCGATGAACAACCCGCATGCTTTTGGACAAAATGGAGACGAATGCTCTCGTTTGTAACAGTTTGAGTCCGCGGTGTACGAGCCCAACAATTCATCATGGGGATTTTTGTTGTTTGTTTTTGTGGTCAGGGTGTTTCCGTGTGTTCATATACCCCCGATGTCTGCAGCCTAACCTGCATGCAGCGAAACCCCGTACTCGTCTTTCACACAATGTCCCTTTGAAGACCGTCTTGTTGTGAGGCCAAAGAATAAGCCTACGTGTCAAAAGGAATTTCAGAACAACCCTCCATCATCTGCTGTATCTCTCTGCAGGGTTCTGGCTGGTGTGGGCCATCATCCTCATCCTCAGCTGCTGCTGCATCTGCCACCATCGCCGCACCAAACACCGTCTGCAGCAGCAGCAACGCCAGCACGAGATCAACCTCATCGCCTACCGAGAGGCCCACAACTACACCTCAGTGCCCTTCTATTTCAGTACGAGCCTCCCCGATGCGTGGAATCGGCACGATCGCTAACGAGATACTTGTTTCCAGGTTATTGGTTGGCATTAGGGGGGGGGGGTGTCCCGTTGCGTGGAAGTGTGTGTGTGTGTGTGTGTGTGTGTGTGTGTGTGTGTGTGTGTGTGTGTGTGTGTGTGTGTGTGTGTGTGTGTGTGTGTGTGTGTGTGTGTGTGTGTGTGTGTGTGTGTGTGTGTGTGTGTGTGTGTGCGCGTGTGCGCTTTCAGAACATGTGAACTGAGGTGAGCTAGCTGTGGTGAGCTCCAGAGAGCCCTTGTTTGTTGCGGCTTGTTTGTTGCATAGCAGGGAACCTCGCCGTGGTTACTTTGAATGCACTTTGTGCTGGGAGCCGTTTCATTTTAGCATTGGGACCGGGCTTTTTGTTTGCATAGCCTCGATTTTGTTTGCCCCCTTTGCGCGCTGCCAACGGTGTAAGGGTGTCGCGGGTTCCTCAACAGCCTATACCCTTTGACATGGATTGTGTATTTTTAGGGCACCGTGAACCACGCAACCTCACCTGCACCGACGGGGCGGCCCGTTCCTCAGCAGAAAACCACCTTCAAGCTGTTTCTCTTCCCTCTTTACCTCCCCAGGGTTTCTTCCAAACTACCTCCTGCCCGACTACGAAGAGGTGGTGAACCGGCCCCTGACTCCGCCGCCCCCCTACAGTGCCTTACACACGGTCTCCTCCACGCTGCCCTCCGGTCCCCTGTCCGGGGAGCAGCAGGAGAGCCACTGTCCGGCCGTCCAGTCCAGTCCAGCGGCGCCGGACTCTGACGCGCTGCGCCCCAGGCCCGGCCTGGAGGACGCCGACCCGGCACGGGTCGGCTTCTTCCTGCCCAAGCTCGCCGACAAGCCCCCGCACGCCGCGCCGTACCCGGGCACCATCACGCGGTCAGACGCCGGCGCGGGCTCGGAGAAGGGGGAGCGCGGGGACGCGGGCGACTCCCGCAAGGAGCCGATGCCCCCTGAGCCGGAGGGCCGCGCCGAGGAGAAGCGGCTGCTCCCCGTGGCGGGGGGGAGGCGGCGGCGGCGCTTCACGGGCGACTCCGGGATCGAGGTGTGCGTGTGCGGCGCGCGCGGGCCCAGCGGGGGCGGCGCCCGGGAGCTGAAGGAGCTGGAAAGCCTGCTGGGCTGCACTGAGGACGAGGACGAGGACGAAGACGACGAGGAGGCGGACGGCGGCGGCGGCGAGTTCTGCGAGAGCTGCGGCCCTCGCGCTCGCTTCGGCGACGACGAGGAGGAGGGGGAGGGGGAGGGGCAGGCTCGGGAAGAGCCACAGAGGGGTGCTGACCAGCTGCCGTCAGCTGACCCTCAGCCAGCCCACCAGACCAGCAGTAGCAGTAGCAGTAGCATTAGTAGTAGCAATGCCCCACCGGTGTGTGCACTGATGCACACCATCAACGAGCAGGAGGGGCCGCACCATGGCAACGAGCCCCAGGGCTGTAGTCAGTAGAAACTAAACGCGCGTCTCCTCTGCAGAGCGAGACAGAAAACCTAGCAAGAAAAAAATGTAATTTAAAAAAAAAAAAAAAAAAAAAAAACGCGATCAAGTTGTCGATTGCCATCTGTGTTTGTATTTTTTTTGTTTTTGTTTTTATGTTATTTTTTTTTATAACTCGTTGACGTGCGTCTAGATGACACACAGATCAGTCAGGAATAAGGATGTACATTGGAATTGTAATGTCGACCTTAAGTGATGTGGAGATCCCGCCCTTTAACACTTTTAAGGGATACAGTGTGGCCTTAATGTTCTTCAGCTCACGCTTTGGGTGCGCACATGAACAGCCTGCGGTGTCCTGGGGCCCCACACCTTCTGCATATAGAACCCCAGTCCATGGAGCACCCTTCTCCCTCTTCAGCAGCACAATGACGAGGGCACACACACAGAGACTGATGACACACTCAACGCCGCTCGAGTCTGTGGGGCCAGTCAGCTGAAGTCCGCCTGCCCGTTGTGGTGGGGCGAACGGCAGGTAAGATAGAGTGTTTGAGTACGTTTGAGTGGCTAGAGCCAGAACATTGTGTAACAAGTGCAAAGTGTAATCAACTGTGTGTTTTTATGCAATTTGATACTGTATGGGGACACCAAAACAAGACTGTGTGGGATGCGTCCCGTAACAGCTTTTTGAAAGTGCTTTGTTCAGTGGTTTAACTGGTGGAACCACACAGCCTTGTTCCTTTGCCCAGTCGGTCCTGTTGGTAACACGCGCCCAGCTGGTTTTTGTATTTTTTTTTTGTTTTGTTTTTGTTTTTGTTTTTTCAAAAAGGACTTAAAAATTTCAAACAGTTAAATATGCTATTCTACAAGCTAAATTTCTGGTCTTAATTCGCGGGGCAAACGCAGTACATGCAAGCGTACTTTAATAGACTTTCCACACGGGGGGTTAATTGATTTGTCCATGATGAATGTCACTCGAACAATGTCGCAAATGATTGCTAACTTTAATCAGTCGACAGAGCCTATTGTTATTTCTTAAGACTAAGTGAATGATGAATGAAAAGCTTTTTAGCATTTAAGTATTCCAATTAAAACCCATATGGCTTAAAGATGAATATATCTTAAATGTAGCTCTTTATAGATGTTAATTGAAGCTGCTATTTTTTTACATGCTAGTGGGATCTTAAGACATCACGTGCTTTACTATAATATGTTGGTTTGGCTCCTCATGTTATTCGGTCGACAAAGCACAACTGTCACTCTTCTTGAGCAATGCTTTGAAGCCAGACGCGAGATAATGTTAATCAGAAAATGAACATTTCAGAGTACAATAGGATACTTTGTAATATACGATTGAACACATAATGTGGCTATTGAATAATACACGTTGTGGCCAAAGCTCACTCTGAAGTGCTTTTAATATAACTTTTTTAGGGTTAAAAATAGATGAATATATTATTTTCTCCAGAAATTGTGGTACTACAAATACATTATTTTCATATCAGAAAAGTCCCTTGTCCCCAAGTAATGCCACTTGTGTACAATATTCTGGGACATGTTATAGAACCAAATGGGTTATACAATATAGTTAGCACATACATGATGAATAATAGTTTATATAATGTGTAAAGATTTGTATTTTATTGTAATCTGCAATTGTTTGTTTAGGAGCACATTCATTTTGAATACTTCTCCTGAATGTAAATGTGTGAATACCTGAATGATGCTTCTGTGAATTGTAGGATATTTTTGACCATCTTGCCAAAGAGTTATTGTTCTGTCACTAGTGTGTTTAAGGTGGTTGTGCACATATGCTTTGAATGTTGGGTTACCCATAACCCATTTATTAAAACAGCTAAGTTGGATGTATGTCTAATAAACACCTCTTTAAATACTGTGAACATGGTAAATACCCTTTTTATTATTGGCCATAAAGCATGTAAAAAACAAACAAACCGCTGACTGAATTGTGACATGTTACTGACTACCTACATAAGCAATAAATACATTTAAAGTGCCGTTTTAAATCTCTGTACATCTACAGTGGCGGCTCCAGACATGTCTTGATGAGGAGCGCAGCATGCAGATGTTGTTTTTGGATGCCACCACATCTGCACATCTACACAGAAAAATAGTCCTCAAACATTGAATATATACTACATGTTTTACCTTATTCAAAAGCGTTTGTTCTGAGGAGACCAGTTACACAGCTGTGACAGTATAAGATAAGATAGTCCTTTATTAATCCCCCACAGGAGAAATTCATGGAATTTACAATCATGTTTAACTGTTACCACAACAATATGTCGTTTAAAATGTATTTACTTTTAAACAATATTCCCTAGCCAATTTCCATTCCTGGGGATAAAACAATGTTTCTTCTAAGACCCCTGTAATTAGTCTATAGTCTTCCTAAGTGAGTGATTATGAGAGTGATCATTGATAGTTCACCATAGCCATTTATCCAATTCACAGCTATTTACACACTGACCAATATTTGGTCGGTTATAATGCATTAAAGGCATTATAAGGCATTAAAGGCTAACGGGTTCTGAACATGATATGACTAACGGGCTACCTCGCTTATTTCACAGCATGACAGACTGTGAAAAGTAAACACAACATCCAAGCAAAGGGGGCGTGTCTGTGAACGCAACGCATCATGGGAGATGTTGAACTGAGAAGTTCAAAGTGCACCCCTGCACCTTAAGCCATGTCGTGATTCATGCCCCAATAAATTCTAATACATTTCATCCATTACGGACTCTGGACCAAACAGACATCTCTTACTGATAAAACAATGGCTGACACAAAGAGGTAAGAATAACGTTTAAATCCAACCTCCAAAATGAGCTCACTTTAGCTGGTTGACTGACTTTCATGCTATCGACTCCATTTTTATTGTTGATGGTAGTATTTATGTTATTACAACGTAGTGCATAAGTTTACCAGGTACGACTTGCAAGCCGGTCCACTCCAGAGATACCGGTAGCTCGTTATAGAACTAATTTAGAGTTACCGTCATGCCGTGATCATTCACCATTAGTCATAATTGCCATAAACTAATTTTTTTTTTTGGGGGGGGGGGTGATTTAATTGAATCACACCGGAATGGGCTTCTTTTCGTAGTGTACCATTTAAGAAAAGAGAAAAAAAAAAGTATAGTGTGTATATGCTATATAAATATAGATGAGAGAGCTAGATATGACCAAATAATAATTTCGATAATGACTTGGTTCCTAGTGCTCATGGCCAAGGCTTCCAGGACACCACCACTCACGTGAACGTCAAAGTATGTGCTTTCTCAAGTCTATTATTGAACCTTGTTTTTGTTTAATTGGGATGGGATTCTATTTGTATTCTATATCATGCTTTTGCTCATTTCAAGTAACTCCGGGCACCTTTTGTCCACTGTCAGGAGTACTACGGTAAGGTTTTGAAGAGAACGGGGGATTTGAAGACCGATGCCTGTGTGACATCTCTAATGCCAATCCCTGCACACATTCGCCATGCTCTTAAGAGGGTTCACCCAGAAGTCACTGCCAGGTCAGTCCCCTAACCTTTTGTAAACAGTAAAAGAAAAAATGTGATATATTTTGATATATATAATATATAATATATAATTGTTGTATTGTTCGCTTTCATGTCAAACAGAAAACGTGTAATCATGTAATGTCCGTTCCACGTAGTTTCTTAAATCCTGCCATGCCAGCAGCTCTCACTCCTGCTAAACTCCTGCTCCAACCGTTATTTTTATATTGCACTATGTCCTCTCTTACTCCCTTCTTATTTGCATTGGGTCCTGCTTTCGGTTGTTGACACTTTGGAAAACTGTTAAGGTCGCTGCTACAGTTTTATGTGCTAAGCTATGGTTAGAGCAAATATGATTTCTACTTCTTGAATCCAATTGCATATTTGGATGTGTTTCACTTTCATGGCTTCTGCCTTTCCAGAGTATGTCCATACAGCCATCATATTATTGTTCTGCACATTAGTAAAGGGGTAAAGGGGCATTTAGCAGACGCTTTTGTCCAAAGCGAGTTACAATTGTGGGGTTCAACATGTGGACAGTTGGAGGAGGTGGGATCAAGGGGATCGAACCACCGACCCTACGGTTAGTGGACGACCCGCTCTGTCCACCCCCCTCTATCCACTGAGCCACTGCCGCCCATTGGCTGCTACACGGCGGGTGACTCAGTTGATGAGCCATAGAGACATCAAAAGACTCATTATCTCCAGTGCATTTGCACTTGAAAAGAGAAGTCATCCCTAACGTGCTTTTGGGGCCGACCTGATTGGCTACATTCCGGTGTGCCGCCCGACAGGTACTATGGCTGTGGCCTGGTGGTGCCGGAGTGCTTGGAGGGCTGTCGGATACTGGACCTGGGCAGCGGCAGCGGCAGGGACTGCTACATGCTGAGTCAGCTGGTGGGAGAGCAGGGTTACGTCACCGGCGTCGACATGACAGCGGACCAGGTAGCTCCAGGCCGCTGACGCGCCGGTTTCGCCCGCGTCCAAAGAAACGCGCGGCGCGACGCGGCGTCCGGCCGCGATCGATGGGTCACAGTGTGATGTGCCGGTTTGAATTCAGAGGTTCGAATTCAGTGTTCAAATTCAGAGCACTTTGTTGGGACATTGTTTTGTCTTAACTTGACTAACCCAGAGGTCACTCGCAGTCAGTCACTCATGGTCAATATGTGCCAAATATCTTGGGTCCAATATGCTATCAATAATAGATAACCAGAAAAAAAAAACCCCACAATGCTGAAGGTCAAAAAGAGATGTAAAAACACAGTTCTTGTATTATCTTCATTATCTTATTTAATTTTTTTATCTTAATTTATCTTGTTTTTTATCTTAATTGTATTTCTTTTTAGCTCGAGGTTGCCAAGACGTATGTTGACTACCACACACAGGAGTATGGCTATAAGAAACCAAACATCAGTTTTGTCCAAGGTTACATCGAGGCCCTGAATGAGGCTGGGATTGAGGAGAACTCCTATGACATCATAATGTAAGAAATGCTGTAATGCAGTGAGGTCGTTTTTCCTTGTGTCTTTCTCTGTCCTTCTACGGAGCATATTGTTTTCATGAATTGCAGACACAAAGCCAGAGGAGGCTTCATTGTTTTTGATGTTCCCTAGTTCCAACTGTGTGGTGAACCTGTCTCCAGATAAGAAGCGGGTGCTGGAGGAAGCCTATCGTGTTCTCAAGGTACGCTGTGGTTATGACACTGGTCATAAACGACCTATGACCTTTCCTGTGTCCTCATTATCTCTTGAGAAAATATTTTTTTCAAAATGCTAATGTGAAAGGTCTCCAAATAAAATGTCAAATCCCCCATTTTAAAATACCACATGAACATGTAGCATACCGTTCATAACATTAACGTTAAAGATGTACTTAAAGATGTAAAAATATTGACACTTTGGGTTTTCAAACTCTGATTACCAGGATGGTGGCGAGCTGTACTTCAGCGATGTCTACAGCAGCGGAAGACTAACAGAGGAAATCAAAAGTCACAAAGTTCTTTGGGGTATTTAATAGTTTGTCAATATTTCAATCACTCTTCTACTACTACTACTACTACTACTACCACCACTACCACTACCACTGCTACTACTACTACTACTACTACTACTACTACTACTACTACTACTACTACTACTACCACCATCACCACTACTATACCACTACTATACTACTATACTACTACAACTACTACTACCAGCAAAAGATCTTGGCAACATCACGGTGTTCTGCTATCATGACAGGGGAGTGCGTCAGTGGGGCTCTCTGGTGGGAAGACCTCCTCCAGCTGGCTGCGGAGGTGGGCTTCAGCCCCCCGCGCTTGGTCACCGCCAGTCCCATCACCATTGACAACGGCGAGCTGCAGAGCCTTCTGGGTTGGTTTTCCTTATCTGTCCACGCGCGTGCCAATGTGTCGTCCAGGGTGACCACGTTCAACGTAGAGTCACCTTGTCGTTTCGGTCTCTTAAAGGGGACTTCAGGTTCGTCTCGGCCACTTACCGCCTGTTCAAAGTTCCCGCCGGTGCCAGGAAACCCTGCCAGGTTGTGTACGACGGCAACATCACCGGGCTGGAGAGCAGCTTCACCTTTGACAGTCAGTACACCTTCAAGGTCAGTCGTGTCAAAAAAAAAAAAAAAGAAGACAGAAACGATAAAAGGACAATCTTGAAAGGATACAGACGCCCGTATCGATTAGAGAGCGATTTAATGCGTGATGTTACGTGCTGATGTGTCTGTTGGGCACGGCAGGTGAATGAGGTAGTGGACGTGGATGGGGACATGGCAGAGGTTCTGACCCGTTCCAGGTTCTCTGATGGGTTTACCGTGCAGCCGCGCGGAGGTCCGACCCAACCCGGTGCCGCTGGCCCCAAAGTGAGTACAGTGTGTGTCGCACTCAAAGAAGAGAGGACGAGGTTTGTGCAAAATGCACGTCCTTATTTTTTATATTGTTTTCAGCACTAGAGGTCAGTGTGTTTGTAGTATCAACTCTTGATGGCAAGGCGTTCTGTTACATGTAATCACACGCGCTGGTAACACACGCAGAGAGTCACAGAGATCCCTCGCACTCAAACGTGTATGGAAGTAATACATATGTATACGTACACACATGTATAACTCACACACACACACCCCACACGCCCCCCTACATGCACAAGGTCAAGCAGCTGTGTTGGAGTCATAACGAGACTGTGGACTCATGCTGGGGAACCTTGAACAGGAAGGAATGTTCCTCTCTTGGCCAATGAGATGACATCTTATCATCTCTCATGGCGGCTCCACGCACACACACACACACACACAGACACACACACACACACACACACACACACACACACACACACACACACACACACACACACACACACACACACACACACACACACACACACACACACACACACGTGCATCCACACAAACCCACACACATGTGTTTTTCATTGTGCATCCCAGTACTTCCAATTCAGTGATTCTAACTCTTAATTCTGCAGTTGTCGGAATGTATTTTGTTTCAGTGTGTCACAACTGAAAACTAGGCTCCTACTTTTGGAGGTTTCTGACCGATTTCAACCTTTGGATCGGTCAAATAAATCAATGCAACCCAGTGGTGATAATGGTCGTAAAAAGGCCTTGTTCAAAGAGTGTGACAAGCTGATACAATGAAATAAGATAAAGGAGAGCTGAGCCTCAAATCTGCATAGCCATAAATCATATGCCAATCCCATCCAGGTTTATAACACAACATGTACTATGTGCTGTGTGACCACCATTTATTGATTTTATATAATCCAATATTAATAGCTTATATAAATCTAGCATTACCAACTGTTGTTTCTTTTTCAAATGTGTGTCAATTAGTTAAGGAAATGAAACTGATTATTGTCTGAAAATGTAGGAGGATGGTGTTGGTTGATGTTCATGGAGAACTATTTCTACAGGCGGACATTGTGAATCCGTTTGAGCTGAGCCAACGGAGGGGGGCTGCAGTTCCAAAATCGTCCACAGGGAGCTGCTGTGGCACACAGTCAACCGCATGCTGCAACTAAATAGGAGGGAGCGCTAGGAGTTAAATAACATTACATTGATTTCTTACTGTCACGTATGGAATTCACTTGTACCTTATTGATGTCTTAGCTTTTCTCTATGACCGACCGTACAATGTTTTGCAATGTAGAAAACACATTTGTTTGTCTCTATAATTCATCGATACTTTGCACTTCACAGGCCTAGAAGGGCAATCTTAATTTCAGAATGAGTTCAGTATAAATTCATGTGTCCTATGAAATATGTATTCAGCATTATACATGTACGACGTTTAACATCACGAATACAATGTCGTCCTGAAAGGTATATTGCTTTAAATGAATAATGCAAATAAATTCTGCGTGTGCCTTTCATTTATGTGCCTTTCATTTATGTGCTGAGGCTGGTATGCACGCTATGCACAACTTATCTGATCTACCAAAACAGGATTCTAGTGAATGCTTAAATGTCTGATGCATATGCATCAGATGCATATGCATTACTTGTGGACCGCTTTTGTTGAATCCCACGTCCTATTAACATAGCCTGATGTTGGATGAAATATGTAAATAAAGAAAACATGTCTTGATGATGTGTGCTGTACTTTGGAAAAAATAATGCGTAATTGTTGAAATTGAGAGGCTATGCGGTGTCTACACATGGAGCAATTTCCAAGGTAAGAGGCATGTCTCCGATGAGTCGACTTCCCTTCATTAGTTTATAAATATTTAAAGCACACGCGTATAGTGGGCCCACTCAGTTAGGTCTAAGTTCAGTCACATCCATACATCCATTCCGTAAAACAACGACATGCAATACATTATTATACCAATCTTTTTTTTTTTTTTCCTGTGCGTGGAGGAGTATGAACGCACCGATAATAATCCATAAACAAAATTATCTCATGAAGTCACGAGAAAAGTCCTGTGTGTGTGGGTGCTCTGTGTGTGTGTGTGTGCGTGCGTGTGTGTGTGTGTGTGTGTGTGTGTGTGTCTCTGTGTTTGTGTGTGTGTGTGTGTGTGTCTGTGTGTGTGTGTGTGTGTGTGTGTGTGTCTTTGCAAGAGGTACCCCTGCTTTGGTATTTCATTTGCTGTGGAGACCGCGTACACCCCGCCCCTGATCGACTGCTTTACTGGATTGGATACTGCCGTCGCCTGTCTCGGGACATCAAGGGAGGCACGAGTTCGCACATAGCCTGAGCTCAGGCAGGGTGATCAGTATCTGACGCCTAGTGGAACCAAGCAGGTCCCGATGCACAAGTCACGGCAACCATCGGCGGAGATGAGGGCGGACTCGAATTGGCTCTGATTTTTAAAAGTATTTTTCATTCAGGAGATCGGTTGCCCGTGATCAATATGGTAGAGGCGTCAGCACCAGTACCAGCGACTGCAAAAATGGCGTCATTTAACCGGGTTCGAGCTCTGACGATAATTTTCTTAGCTGTCAGTGGCTGTTTTGTCACCCCGACAAGTGGCAAGGAAGGGACCGAGGAGGCGGTCATCTTCGGGCTCCGGCTTGAGGATACTGACGACATTTCCTTCATGGATAAGGGCCACCTGCGAGTGAGTGAACGGGCTCGGGTGAAATTAAGGATATTCGGGCAAAACATCAACAACGAGACCTGGTCCAAAATTGCTTTCACGGAACACGAGCGGAGCCGCACTGGGAGCATTGACAGCTCGTCGCGGGATAACCAGAGTCAAGAGGAGACGCCTGGCTTGCATCCTTGCGGCATTAGGACTTCAGATATAATCATATTGCCCAGCATCATCCTTAGTCGCAAGACGTCTGGAGTAGTCGAAATTGACGTTAAACCTTTGCGAAAAACGGAAAGGAGTAAATCGTATTACTTTTGCATCGCCACTTCCTCACCAGCAATTCCTGGAATGCACGACCCGTGGTCGGAGAACACTTGGGTCTATCACGATGGAGAGGACACGAAAGTGATCGTCGTGGAGGAGAAGAAGTTTCTGCTGCCGTTTTGGCTGCAGGTGATCTTCATCTCGATGCTCCTCTGTCTGTCAGGCATGTTCAGCGGGCTGAACTTGGGGCTGATGGCTCTCGATCCCATGGAGCTGCAGATAGTCCAGAATTGTGGCACCGAGAAGGAGAAGAATTACGCCAAAAAGATCGAGCCCGTCAGGAGTCAAGGGAATTACTTGCTGTGTTCACTGCTTCTGGGGAACGTGCTGGTGAACACGACTCTGACCATTCTACTGGATGATATCGCCGGTTCCGGGCTGATTGCGGTGGTGATGTCCACCATCGGAATAGTCATCTTTGGAGAAATCGTGCCGCAGGCCATTTGCTCCAGACACGGCCTCGCCGTGGGTGCTAACACGATCTTCCTGACCAAGTTCTTCATGTTGCTCACCTTTCCCGCGTCCTACCCGGTGAGCAAACTTTTAGATTACCTACTCGGCCAGGAGATCGGGACCGTTTACAATCGCGAGAAGCTCTTGGAGATGCTGCGGGTGACGGACCCGTACAATGACCTGGTGAAAGAGGAGTTAAACATCATCCAGGGCGCCCTGGAGCTGCGGACTAAGACGGTGGAGGACGTGCAGACTCCGCTGAGAGATTGCTTTATGATCCCCGGCGACGCCATCCTCGATTTCAGCACCATGTCCGAGATCATGGAGAGTGGGTACACACGCATCCCCGTGTTCGAGGGCGAGAGGTCCAACATTGTGGACCTACTGTTTGTGAAGGATCTTGCTTTTGTCGACCCGGATGACTGTACCCCCCTTAAAACCATTACAAAGTTTTACAGCCATCAGTTGCATTTTGTGTTCAATGACACCAAGTTGGATACGATGTTGGAGGAATTCAAAAAAGGTAAGGTTTCTTGTGCAGATAATGTTATCTTCGTTTCTTGGGCACAGGTGATGAGTGTTGCGTGCGTTGGCTAAAAGGGTGAGTTAGTAACAGGATAATGGGGGTAGTTACTTATTGTTGTTATCGTGATGTTATGTCATGTCTGGGAGGCTGTAGGGCAGGTGGGACGTGGTGACCGAGGTGTGAGGACCAACCTTTCTTAATACGTTCATCAATTGATGCGTGTTCATCTCACAATGGTCAAGTGGTGTGTTCAGTTGCTATTGCACACAGATATCCTTCTGGGATGCATCTTCCCTCATTCCCATGGTGCGTTAGAAAAAAATGGTTGAATAATGTTTGATATTAAAGGTGTTAAGATAAAGGCTGAGTTTGACGTGGCGAGATTGAGGTCAGGGTTTGGTAGTCGGTTGTGGGTCTGGGGGGGGGGGGGGGGGGGGGGGGGGGAGGGGGGGGGAGCAGGGCGTCATGGCCCTGAGAGTTGGACCCGCAGTGTAGCAGTGAGAGAATGCCCTGCTGAGTTTTGTCAGTGTGTAGTGATACTACAGTGTAATGTAACAACGTCCCTCCCTCCAGTCTGCCTGAGGCACATGTCAATGTCTGTTGTGCTCGCTCTTACGCAAAAAAAAGAGAGAGGCCGAATCCAAGTGTGACCAAACACAACAAAGGCTGTATCATGAATGGGTATTCTTCATGATACCCAGGTACCCATCAGGTATTCATTTATGCTAAACAACTGCCCCTTACCTTAACCTTAGCTCTAAATCTGACTCCCATGCTAATGCTATATAATAATGCATATGACTGCATTTACTAATGCTAATTCATGGTTAATTAATGTAGCCTACGTTGTAAATCGTTACCAATACATATGTTCCGTGAAAGAGGCCAATCCCAAAAGGGACTCTAAAGGAAGAGACAAAAGCAGCACTTTGCATTGTCATCTGGCTGACCTCTCAAAACCAGTGGGGTGGGTGGGGGGTGAGGTAGGGGTGAGTTTTGGGGTGAGGTAGAGGTGAGGTGTTGGGTAAGGTGGGGGCAAGTCGGGGGCGATGTGCACCCATCGCTGCCTCTCTCTGTGGTGGTCACTTCCCATCAAGGGGGAAGGAAAACGAGTCGCTATCTCTCTCCATCACTTCCATTCCATGTTAATGTTTACACCGTTCTCCTTCTCTCTCTCTCTCTCTCTCTCTCTCTCTCTCTCTCTCTCTCTCTCTCTCTCTCTCTCTCTCTCTCTCTCTCTCTCTCTCTCTCTCGCTCTCTCTCTCTCTCTCTCTGTATGTCTCTCTCTCTGTCTGTCTCTCTCTCTCTCTGTCTGTCTCTCCCACTCTCTCTCTCTCTCTCTCTCTCTCTCTCTCTTCTCTCTCTCTCTCTCTCTCTCTCTCTCACACACACACACCTTTTTCTCTCCCCTCACCCTCTGCCTCTGTTCATTGAACACCTTTCTTTTCCTCTGCTCCTCCCACTTTCTGTAATCGCCATTCCCCTCCTCCTCCTCCTCCTCCTCCTCTTCCTCCTCCCCGTCTTCCTCCTCATCATCCTTGTGCTCCTCCTTGTCCTCGATCCCCTGCTCATCGTCCTCCTTCACCTCCTCGTCCTCATCCTCCTCATCTTCGTCCTCCTCTTTGTCCTCGTCCTTCTCCTCCTCGTCGTCCTCTTCATAGTCCTCCACCTCACAGTCTTCCTCCTCGTGTTCCTCCTCATCCTCATTCACCTCCTCCACCTCCTCCTCATGTGTGTGAGTGGTGAATGCCTTGTAGGACATGTGGAAAAGGTGTAGCGGAGGTGATCGGGTTATCAGGTGGGGGCATCTTGTTTTAGAACCTGCTTAAATCTCTCTCTCTCTCTCTCTCTCTCTCTCTCTCTCTCTCTCTCTTCCTCTCTGGCCTCACAGTGATGGGGGCGATAACACCTTTTGTCCTGCCCCTGGAATGCAGTTGTGTGGATAATGAATAACAACCTCTAACACCCTCAAGCCCCTGTTTGTGGTGTGTGTTGTGCGTGCTGTCTTGTGTAGAGAGCGTGTGTCTGTGTGTCTCTCTGTGTGTGTGTGTGTGTGTGTGTGTGTGTGTGTGTGTCTGTGTGGGTTGCATTGTGACTATTGATGCGCATGCGCCCTTAAGAGATGCGTTTACATTTCTCACATATAACCTGATGTTTTACATTGCTGTGGCCCTTGCCCGGCGATCAGCGGCTCTTTCTGTGGTGCTCAGAAAGCCAACCATTTCCATGACAAGTGGCTGAACAGGTGCTCAGAAGTGAACCAGGATGCATGGAGCCAACAACGCAGCCTAGCAATGGAGCCCGCAGCTCAGTGTAGGATAGGTGCTGAAACGCTTTGTCTTTATGGCCAACGGTAAACACTTTTCTCTGTGGAGAAGACAAAGGTGTATGTCTCGCGGTGTGTGTGCGTGCACCCAACATGCAAGTGTGACGTATTATTGTTTGATCATTAGAACATTTGCTTTCGTCATAAGAGGATTTATGAGGAGGAAAAATAGGACAAATCAATGAGCTCCATTACCAGAATTACGGCCGACGCCAAACTGGGCATTACGTAATGCGCTGTCTCGTAGTTTGTGTTGGTTTTTCCCAACACATGGCCACGCAGGGACGACGGGCCCCAGCCAATCAGACGCCTTCACACACAGAGTCGGCGTGTTTGTTTCGTAAACAGAGCGGCCTATGCTGCCCTGCAATGCCATGATTGCGGGTCATATAAGCTTGTGTTTCATTAGCTGCGAATCACAAAGCATAATCTGTGATTTTTGAGTAAATGACAATTTATAGAATTTCCGGTATGGTTATATTTCTGTCGTTAGTATTGTATGGTTTGTGCTATTTTTTTGAGTTTTGGAATTAAATGAAAATCGCTTGAATGCAGAATAACTCAAATTTCTGATAATGTTGCAACGATGCACATGTACATTTATGTAATTGCTCTAAGAAGACACACAGGCGTACACGTTCTTACTTTGAGCAAAGCACTTTGAGCCATCAAAGAACAACAACTTCTCCTAAAGGTACACATGCATGTGAATAATATACATAATAATAAGAAACAGTCGACACGCTGCCTTCAGGAAGTTTGGTTGAGGTTCTAGCTATGTTCTCAGCTCAGACGTAGTTCAAAGGGCTCTGTAGTTTAAGTCATTGTTAATTAATTTGATGCCTCTTGCCGGGCTGCACAGTCATCACAGAGTTAGGCAGGGAGCAGAGAGAGGTAGAGAGAGAGAGAGAGAAAAAGAGTGAGGGAGAGAGAGAGGGCCATGGTGTTGGTTATATACCAGTCTGGTACACGTGAATCAACAGTATTACATACAAGTATAACATATGTTTTTTGTTCAATTAGATTTCCTTTATAGTCTTAGGATGGGGATGGGGATAGGATGCTATTATGCATGCAGTTATTTAAGGGGCTGTATTCAGAGCTGTACACACTCCATTTACACATCCTTTGACTTGTGAAAACAGCCCTTTGATTAATAGTCCTCTGGGACCAGGCCGCCAGTGCGTTAACCATGTAGGCCTTCCGCCTCCTAGGGACCGGGCTTTTCTTCTCACCTGAGTCCCTTCCTCTCTTCTGCGACCTGCTTTCCGGTCTCTCTTCACCGTCCTTTTCCACGAGGGCACAGAGACTGCCACACTGGATTTGTTGAATTCACACAATGTCAAAGTCTATGTCAGCTTTTGGCATTCCAGTCACACAGCATGGTATAAAAGCGTGGTTTCATTATTTGCACAATGGAATCTGAACCCCATCAGCTTTCTCCCCATGCAGAGGTGTTGACCTTGATAATGTAAGGCTTAGGTCAGGGGTCGTAGCTAAGCATGTTCTTGAAAAGAGCCTGGCACCCGTTTGGAAAGTTCTGAACTCCTGGTTAAATGCACTCTCTGATCGCAACAATTGTTGTCATCCAGGGGCCACTTGTCACACACAGACACACACACACAAGCACGCACGCACGCACGCACGTACGCAGGCATGCACGCACACACACACACACACACACACACACACACACACACACACACACACACACACACACGCACACACACACAAACACACCACACGCACACACACACACACACACAAACACACACACACACACACACACACACACACACACACACACACACACACACACACACACACACCGAACAGGAAGGTAAGGACACTTTAGCTCAGCTTAGTTCCAATGACAATGGAAGTTTATACTAACTAGCTGTGTTGTTTGTCTTTGTAGAGAAAGCAAAGGAAATGCTACCGCATTTTCAGGTTATAAATTAGTTTTCTGCCTGCCCACGTTTGGATGTTGTTGCCGCTGAGGAAGGCAGGTCACTACTGTTGCTATGAACTGATCATGAACTGATCATGTAGCCTCCTGATCATCACTTCTCTCAGAGTGGTGTGTTCATTGGTACACACAGTGTCAAAATCACAATTTCACCTCAAAGGTGTTTACATGTCTATTGGTTCGGCTGATTTTACTAGCATTGAACTTTAAAGTGAAACGTGATAACATGATTGAAACGGTCAAGGTTTAAGGGACACCACGATGTCCATTGTAGTTGTGCTGGTGTGGTTAACTTAACCACAACTTAACTTAACTTAACTTGACGTAAGTCCACCGTGTGTTGGACTTTTGTGAACAAGTCTACCCCTGTGTAAAATAGTCTGCATGCAACTGGCCATGTGTTGAACTAGTTCCCTGCTTTTTTGCAATATAGGCCAATCTATGCTTAATTCAGATTCAACAGCTACTGCAGCCAGTGTCTATCAGAGAGCTCTCTTAAAGGGGACATGTATCATGTTTGTCTTTTAATGGCTGTGGGGGGGGGGAAATCAAAGCTGTACCATCACTTGTCGCGAACTGACATTTTCATTCGTATTCCATCCGTATTCCATCCCCATTATAATGTTGTGTTTGTAGAGCGTTAGCTTGAAGCCCGCGGTGCCAATACTGGGATAAGTTGGGTTGAGTTGGAAGTTGGAGTGGCGTCATGTTGGCAGGAACAGCTCTGGTTCCCGGTCAGGGATACCCCTTTGAACACAGCAAGGCTTCACCGTGGGCCTCCCAATCTATGGGACGCAGATTACTTATAATCAGTCCTGATAGATTCAGTCCCACACAGAACACACCAGCCGGTCGCAGACTGTGTGTAAGTTCAATAATTGCATTCAAAAATTATTTTAGCAGCTGGAGGTATTGCCTCTCTGTCCAGATGAGGCGTATGTTGTCTTTGAAGTGTAAATAAAACTTTGTGTTTATTTTATTTATTGAAGTTATTGGCCTACATTCTTTAAATTCTGGTACATGAAGTCAGCCTTTAAGACCAGATTAGTAGCCTACCGCAATTGAGTGTGAATCACACAACACAACTCCTTACCAAATCCTGTCTGATCCTGCATTCTGACTTTTCTTCATGTTGCATGCGCTCTGCCATGTCTTATTTCCCCTGGGACACGTAGTCGTGTGCTGTAGTTCCCTTGTGTATGTTGGAATGATGGTTAGAATGACTCTTTAATTAAGTTGAATGTGGGGTTTTTGCTCAATATTGCCCTATAACTCACTCCTCACATACTGTGGCGTCACTGCCAGTATGCTGCGTTTAGCAAAATAAAAAATCGCTTTAGCAGATTTTGCCCTACTTGATGGACCATTACATAGCGCCGACAAAAAAAAATCCATAATAAAAAATAAAAAGTACAAACTATTCGTAAACATGAATCATGAATGGGACCCACTATTCAAGACTGCTTCGTTTGGGATAAAGGCAGCATAGTGTGAAATGCTGCTTTTATTTGATTCTAAAACTTCTGAACCTGACCCCTGCTCCCCCTCTTTGACCAAAAATGTTGACTTCTGCCGTGTTGACTCCTGAAGTATGAGTGCAGACTACTTCCTACTGAAATAAGACAATAGGCTTTTACAATTCCAGTCATATTTCAGTCCAGGGTCACCGTAGCAGAAGGCTGTACACAACTCCCAATGCACTGCATCTCACCGGGATCCCGTCTGTGGAGTAGCAGAATAAAATATTGCCACAACACTAGCGTAGCCTTATGATATTCGCCCAGTCCGTGTAATCTCAGATCATGAGCATTTCCAGAAGGAGGGCTTTGGAAGTTTGTTGTGGTTTTTTTTTTTTTTGTTCAGGTTGTGGAGCAAGAAGCTAGGCCAACTTCAAGAAGGAATCGCCTAGCACCTGCAGCAACAACACACTACTGAGAATACATTTTCATTATGCAATCTAGAATGCAAACCGCCCCCTCACTGGCCTGGACAAAACTATTCCCCCCAAACGCTGGAGCGACCAGAAATATGTTTGCCAAATTAAGCTGGGGGGGGGAACACATGGCTGGAGAGGATTTAGCCGATATTAAAGTACTCGCCCACAAGACATGCACAACTGCTTTACAAGTGAATAATGACTCAGCCCTAATGGATGTTTGTTAGATGGGCAGAAGAATGAGCATGGGTTTTGTTTTCTGCCCGCCAGGTCTGTGTTTGGTCTGGAGACGCGTTTGTTTTTCAGTCCACATTCGACTCCACTGAAGAAGTAGTGGAACCTCATGGCAACATCTTGTTTCCATGCTCTCTATGTTTTTTGTTTTTGCAGCCCCGGTCGTCAGTGATTTCCAGCGTTGTTGTGGAAAGTGTTGTTTGTGTGGCCCGAACGCTACACAGCTCGGTATCCACCAGCCACACCTTCCACTGACTCCCCTGGTCCATACGATGTGTGCATACATGAGTATCATGAGCATATATGAGTACTGTAGGTTTTAAGGGTCTGCAGCACCGGCTTGTTTTTATCAACTCACATTCACAGTCTCTTGATGCGTCAGTCAGTTTGACTTTACATTTAATGTGATTGTGGCCGAGGCAGGCTATTTAAACAGATTCATTGTTATTTATATAGTTTCAATGTGTTGTGCTGGAGCCACCTACCATCCGACCGCTTGGTATAGATTTTTAGCGTAGAAACTTAGCGTAGAGACCAGTAAAGGTTGACGGTATTGAAACTTCACCGGTGCGTTTCAAGGTTACAACGTTGTTGAGCAACCGGAGTTGAAAGGAAACCAGGGAACCCGCCATCAAATTGGCGCGGCCTCATTTGATCTTGTAATCACTGGAGATAATATCTAATATAATCTATATGACGGGCTATGAATCAAGCATTACTTTCTCCTCATCAAAGCCTATCGCGGCGGCCGTGTCTCCCTGAGAACTTGGGAATTTAATTTCCTCGGCTTGAAAAGTAGGGGGGAGGGCAGATGGGTTTGTTTTGACCACATTTATTTATTTAAGATATTATCATTTTAATGTGGCTGCTGTGGGATATGTCATGCCTAGAGATTATGAAGCCAAACGAAGGAAGGGAAACTGCTGTTACCACGATCTTACTACCTCAGATAGTGACTTTTTGAAAGCCCTGATTACATAATGGGTTTTCTTAGCAAAGCAATTATTCCCATGATTGTCATTGTTAATACTCCTGGGAGTTGGAGAATGCAACGTCGACAGAGAAATTGTTTTCACTGATAAAAAAATAATGGACCTTGATTTGCTGCAATCTCAGTGATGTCTTTGAACTTTATCACTTATTACCCAGAGTGTGGCTACTGTTAGCTGCTGCAGTGCAATATACTGCTGCATGGCTACCACTTTAATTCAGACTTTCGGATGTGGGTTGGTAGATAAATGATTCATATGTATTCTCACTGCCACGGTTGTTCCAGTGTGATGTGAAATGCCAAAGTATTGGTGACTATTGTTGTCTGGGCAGAAAGTATGCAGATTTGCAGAGAGTTCCTGGGAGTTTGTAGCCGGCTGCAGCTAGTAACCAGACTGTGGACTTCATGCAGGGTAGCACGGCCACT
>JAXIVH010000001.1:17235715-17238215 GCA_036785325.1 Urophycis tenuis
TCCCGTGTATAGCGGCCGTGGTATCGCCAGCCCCTGTCGTGTCCTGCTCTTTCACATCCCAGTTTCAATAATAATAGATCCATCAGTTGGGGGCCACACTGATCACTGGTGACAGCCCACCTCTGAGACTCTTACATAACCATCACATTTTGTCCACCCCTGCACCAGAAGGGCCTCCTTTAGCGCCCTGTCAAACATGCCCAGCGCTGTGGCGCTGTCGACTGTGAAAGATCACCCCTGTCTTAAAAAATAAATACATACATCTGTTTCCCAATCCCCGGTCTCTCGACATGGTTGCAACGCATCACTCATAAATGCTTTATTGTCATTCTCGCACCGCCTGTGCGTTTTCTGTTCTGTTGTTTTCTGTTGTTATCGCCAAAGGGTTATTCTATTGCACATTCACATGCATGATGTTGCCTATGCATGTAGCCTCATTAATGCAGAGCAAAGGCCACGCCTCTCTCGCTGTGGGACGGCCCGTCTCCATCTCGACAGAAACCCAACAGAAGTTGATCTTCTTTTTCAAAGAGCCGCACAAAGAGTTGGACTTTCATTCACTGGCCATGGAGACGGGATACATCGGCAGTAGTTAATGGCAACGAGAAATGAGAGAATTTTAGTCACCACAAATACAGCCTCATCGTTTCCTTTCTGCACAAGTAAAATCCATCGCATCTCTCATCACACATCTTGTCCCATTCCTTTGTCGTCACACATGAATATTGCCACTGCAACATGCGGGCCTGTTGTGCACATGCGACAATGTAACCTAGAGGCATGCCTTCAAACCAGCCATGCACAATTTACCGGCATCTTGTTCTGCCGACCCGCGTTGCTATGAATACCCTGATCAGCCATCACCCCCAGGCCCCCCCCCCCCCCCCCCCCCGTACAGTCACCTCCCTCTCTCTCTCCCTCCCTCTCCTCTCACTCTGTCTCTCTCCCTCCCTCTCCTCTCTCTCCGTCTCTCTCTGTCTCTCTCCCTCTCTCTCTCTCCTCTCTCTGCCTCTCTCTGTCTCTCTCCATCCCTCTCCTCTCTCTCTGCCTCTCTCTGTCTCTCTCCCTCTCTCTCCTCTCTCTCTGCCTCTCTCTGTCTCTCTCCCTCTCTCTCCTCTCCTCACTGTCTCCTCACCTCCCATCACTGTGGGAGCGCTGACTGCACATGTTCCCCCAGCCCCTGGCAGTCAGCCCAGGGAACCTGTTATAGAGTAGTCATCATCGCACACACACACACACACACACATAAACACGTATTGATCTTCTCGAGACCCAAGCATTTCATTATCCCTGTGCAGCCATGATTAAACATGTCAAGTGGGGTTTGGTTTTTCTTAGCCTAGGGGGAGGTTGCAGCCACAGACCTGGACCCTGATAGGCTGTTTAAACATTTCCTGCTGGAATTTTGTGGTGTGGTGTTCTCTTCTGCTGTATCGTTTTTTCTCCACCCCACCAGTGTGTGAGTGTGTGTGTATGTGTGTGTGTGTGTGTGTGTGTGTTGTGTGGTGTGTGTGTGTGTGTGTGTGTGTGTGTGTGGTGTGTGAGCGTGTGTGTGTGTGTGTGTGTCTGTGTTTGTGTGTGTGCGTGGGTGTGTAAATGTGTGTTTGTGCTGATCTATAGTCTACTAATGGCCTATAATTATGGAGCAGATCAATTGAGCCTGGCGTGCTGCTAATGAAACGGTGGTTTGAGGACTTGTTCTCTCTGCTGGTGGGGTAATGATTTAGAATGATTTAGAGGATATGCATCACCCAGCCAAAGCTTTGTGCTGATCTGTGACTCTGATTTATCACTTTTTAACCAATATATTGATGAAATAAGCCTTTTCAGTCTCCTGCCCTGTTTCTATGTTTGTGGGGTGAGGAGGGGGCGGGGGTGGACCTTAAACCTTGCCCAGACCTGGCAGGGAGGTCATGAATATGCAAATTGCCAATTCAGTTTCATACATTTTTCATGCAAACGTAAGGTCTTCAACTGTTACCTGAAATAGGATTTTGCGTTTTCCCTGCAAATGCAAATGTTTAATTTCCCTTCCCTGATGCAGGTGTTGAATTGTACTCCCTAAACTGTGGTTCTGTGAGTGGTTGTATAGTTGTTGGATCTGTTCAATGTCAAATCTGTTACTCCCACGCCTCCATTACTGGAAGCTTCGGTTCTCCCTGCTGAACCAAGCTGTGGAGGTGTGTGTGCATGTGTGTGCGCGTACACTCCTGTATGCATCTGTGTGTGTGTGACATGTGTGTGTGTGTGT
Organism: Urophycis tenuis; assembly: GCA_036785325.1. Lineage (NCBI taxonomy): Eukaryota > Metazoa > Chordata > Actinopteri > Gadiformes > Phycidae > Urophycis > Urophycis tenuis. The sequence goes on from JAXIVH010000001.1 coordinate 17,237,967, forward strand.
GTGTGTCTGTGTGTATGTGTGTGTGTGTGTGTGTGTGTGTGACATGTGTGTGTGTGTGTGTTTGTGTGTATGTGTGTGTGAGCGTGTGTGTGCGTGCGTATATGTGTCGTGTTGGCGCACCTCTGTGCCCTCATATGTGCGTGTTGTGTGTGTGTGTGTGTGTGTGCGTGTGTGTGTGTGTGTGTGTGTGCGTGTGTGTGTGTGTGTGTGTGTGTGTGTGTGTGCTCGCACACGTGTGTGTGGCCATTT
>JAXIVH010000001.1:17243215-17278215 GCA_036785325.1 Urophycis tenuis
GACATAGCAGCCGATCCCCATGAGAATGAAGCAACATCCTCCTCACACACTAGACGCTGGCCATGAAAAACTTGGCCACAGACACAACACATCTCAATTACTGCATCGGCCCACACAATTCAACCCCCCCCCCCCCCCCCCTTCTAGATGAACACTTTGTTTTGTTGTTCTATTGGCTGCAATCACAAGGGTTACATAAATAACATCGTGCTTGGTAATTGGACCCTCGACGTCTTCAGGTTGAGGAAATCTATTCGGGGAAATTAAATGAACGTCACATATTAATTTATTTCCTGCCGGCCTCGAGCGACTCGCACAGACTTCAGAAGACAGTCAAACAGGCTCTGTTTCCACGTCAGCAGTTAACGTTGTGTGTATAGCTGGAAAGCTGTGTGTAATACAAAGGCCTTGTTACATATACAAATGAATATGTGTACACATTGATAAAGCTTAGATTATGTGGGGGCCTTATTCACGATTCAGATCGCACCAGCCTGCTCGATGTTATCTGCCGGTTTCATTCTCAAACCATTCATGTGTTTGTAGTGGTATCCCAATACAGAATGACCACTCTAAATTGAACCTTACAATTTTGAGCAGGTTTTTTTTTTTTTTCGATCTATGTATCTTACAATTGCAGACCACTGCATTGACTCTGATTGGGAAGCAGATGGACTTATCTTTAATCAGGCAATACCACGTTGGCCCATTTCCTTTTTGTTTGAAGAACTAAACCACTAATCTTCAATCAATTCAATCAATATTTGTAAGGATTTCACGCCTTCACAAGTGTTAATTGGCAGATCTATTGCCTTCAAAGACAAATAAGATGAACTATTTCGATCCCTCTATCTTTATAAATGTACTCCACATGCCCAGATCTCATTTTGTTATAAATGATGTATATTTGCGTGAAAACTGCTGCCTGGTGTAACAATTTTTCGTGTTGATGAAGACAAATGAAGGATAAAAGTCCAGAAATTCACCTGTTATCTGTTTTTACTTAATCCTTCCTCTTTCTAAAGTTTATCTCATTTGCGAATTGTGTTTTGACAGAGCAGGGTTGATAGAATCAGTTTGCATTAATAACATGGCCTTTAAATTAGATTGTTGTGATTCCAAATGACAGTTGTTCAGCTTTGACTAAAGTGCCACCATCTGGTAGGATACACTACGCATCGCATCTAGAAAATGAAATAACTAGCAGGGCTTGCAAATATCGCAAACTGTTTCGGTCAATCTTGCAATTAGAAATTCCCTATTGTTATAATGGCGAATTGAAATAAATGATTGAACTTATTTTCTGGTAAACATTCACCATTCAGATTCAACGACACTGCAACAAAAGGTGTGTGAACAGCCAATCAGATCGTCTGGTTTTGCATTGTCGTCTTCCTTTCATTTATTGTGCACATGCGCAGTTCATTTAAAAAATGGCGGCCGTACAAAGTGGTCAGATTGATACGGAGGAAGAAAAAGAGATTAAATCAGAAACATCAAACGATGGTTCAAGAAATAACAGCTCAAATGATGGGAGACCACTTTCTGTATCCCCCGGTGCGACACCGTCCGGTGGTAGTATTAAATCTTCGGCCGGAACAACAGAGGAACAGCAGACTCTACTTGCGGTCTTGCAATTTCTCAAGAAAAACAACTTGTCAGAGTCAGTCGAAATATTGCGGCGGGAAGCGGGTTTATCAGAAGAATCAGAAGATCAAAAAGGCTCTGAGTCGTCTGGGACAGGTTTGGGTGCAGGGAATAAGGACATAGGAGGTGGCGATGCAAGCTCTCTTCTCAGCCGGGTGTCCATCGCATCGTCTGCCGTTACCGCTGTTGCAGCTCAGGCGCCATCCAAAGGTATCCAATAGTTCCGCTCTGTGACTACTCCTCGTTTAATTTAAAATACTTTAATTATGTTTTTTTGTTATGTTTTTGGTCAATTAGTTCTATCCCACAATTATGACATCAACCCAAGTGTGTTATGATTTTTGAAGTTATGTCGGCCAGTTGACACATGACCCGTTGATTTGCTTTGAAGAAATATTAGAGCCAAATTATAATTTTATTGAATTGTAATAGCTATATAATATTATATAGCATTCAATAGTTTGCCCAATATCGTAACATCAGTATATAATGTTGTACATGTGCTTTGTGTACACTTTCAGTTGGAGCTGGAGATGATCGACCAGATGTCAACGTTGTACTGTCGGCCTATAGCCAGCAGGGGGACCCGGCTCTGTACGACGTCTACTACAGTGGCCTGAAGAAATTCATAGAATCAGTTCTGGACTGCCACAGGGCAGAACTCTCCCAGGTCTTTTACCCACTCTTCGTCCACATGTACCTCGAACTGGTCTACAATAATCACGAAAGTGAATCCAAAGCTTTCTTTGAAAAGTAAGTACCCCTGAGACCTGCCCACACCTTATCCACTAGCGACACGTAGAGTTCCAAAACACTCTACAATAAATAAACTGATCATGTGTGCCACTGATCCAGGTTCAGCGGCGACCAGGAGTGTTACTATGGCGATGACCTGCGCATCCTGTCCGGCCTGACCAAGAAGGAGCACATGAGGGGCAACGAGACCCTGCTGGACTTCCGCACCAGCAAGTTCGTCCTGCGCATCTCCCGGGACTCCTACCAGCTGCTGAAGAGGCACCTGCAGGAGCGGCAAAACAACCAGATCTGGAACATCATCCAGGAGCACCTGTACATCGACATATTCGATGGCATGCCGCGCAGCAAGAGCCAGATCGACGCCATGTCGGGCAGTCTTGCTGGCGAGGCCAAGCGGGAGGCCAATAAGGCGAAGGTACGTTTGGTTGGTGTCCCCTGCGTTTTTTTTTTTCAGTCGCGTGTGCGCGTGCCTTGCGGAGTGTCGACACACTTGCGTTGTGACGCCGGAACGCATTCATTAGACTGGCGTCTCCCCTGCTCATGTCATGATATTTACGTTAATTGATGCATTCACGTCAACCCTTTAGCGCCTTTTGCCGCTGCATGCATGTCTTACCCTGCACAATTCCGGCTGATTTCCCGCATGGGGTCATGTGTGAATGGAGGACAGGGGTGGATATCCTGGGAAATCGGCACTCTCAAATTACCTGCTTAAGATCTAGTAACGTTTCCGTATCACTGCCGGCGCGGCTTTGTTTTGTGATTTAAGGCGGTAACCTTGCTGGGAGATGCAGGTATCGTGTTACGTTACGATGGGTAAGACTGTGTAGTGGTAAGGCTCACTCACTATGGCAGCAAATGGCGAATTGACGTAATTTTGGACGGACTGATCCTATGCCGATGATGCTGACCGCCGACATTGAATGACATGGTTGCGTACGTACGTTTCTTGTCCAGTTTCTTTAAGAACACATCAAACGTCGCTACATGACTGCAGCTCGGACCAATTGTACCTGCATGTGTTGTGTAAGCATTCCATCAAATGATCTCATCATGGTTCTCCCCCCCCCCCCCCCCCACGCAGGTGTTTTATGGGTTGCTGAAGGAACCGGAGATAGAGGTTCCCCTGGACGATGAGGACGAGGAGGCGGAGAACGAGGAGGGGAAACCCAAGAAGAAGAAGCCCAAGAAGGACAGCATGGGCTCCAAGAGCAAGAAACAGGACCCCAACGCACCCCAACAAAACAGGTGAGCGTCACACTGCCTACATACCTTTTCTCTTTTGTATGCCTAGATGTATGTACATTTATGTATATTTTTATATTTTTTATATATATTTTGTATATTGTTACATGGGTTTATATTATATATTTATATATTCTAACACTCTACTATAGGAGTGTCTGTCTCTTCTTTTTCCCTGGAGTATTGTAACAATGCTTTCCTCTCATTAAATATTATTATCTTGAAATGTAGTTAAGTAATACATTATATGTGTGATATAGTAATAGCAGTGTGATAAAAAATCTTTGCAAACATGGTTGTTGGTGAAGATGACTTGGTCGTGCACTGAAGGTCACAAGCCTTGCCTTGTACTCAAAGCCATTAGCGTGCAAACAGGATGGTGTCTGTGTGTCTCATCCACAGGATCCCCCTGCCAGAGTTGAAGGACTCAGACAAGCTCGACAAGATCATGAACATGAAGGAGGCCACCAAGAGGGTTCGCCTCGGGCGAGAAACCCTGCCTTCCATCTGCTTTTACTCTTTCCTCAATGCGTACCAGGTAAGGCTCCCAGAGGCCCCAGTCTTACAGCAGTAGCATCATGCTAATGCGTAGAATGCTGCATAGTTGGGACGTTGAAAACCAAATGGCCTTTTGAATGCCCCTAAGCTCATGGCCAACTTGTAACATAACATAACATAACATAACATTACTGTTGTATGAAACGCTTTGTGTCTGTATTTAATGAATAGAAATCTGCATAGTCGGTCAAAAGTAAACATACAGCATCATCTCAGGAAATGTGTGCTGAGTCGCGTACAATAGTTACATCTTAAAGTGCCAAATGTGTTCATTTTCACTGGTGAGCGTATTCGGCCTGCGCGCGGACTATGAACTGAAGTAATTCCCCGCTGTGCCCTGAAGGGTCTGACAGCGGTGGACTTCACCGACGACTCCAGCCTGATCGCCGGGGGCTACGCTGATTCCACTGTGCGGGTGTGGAGCGTCACGCCCAAGAGGCTGCGCAGGGTCAAGTCTGCCGCAGGTACTGGCCTACTGGACCTCGCCTGCCCCCGCCTGCCTCGTCATGGGAAGGAAGGAAGGCACTTGAAGTGATGTAGCTGTCATCCTTTAGACAATCATTGCTTTCCTTTTAACAATGCAGTCCTAGTGTGGTTCACCAGGTCAGATTTAGGGGGTTTATTTCCCACAGGGGGGGGCTATACATGCTGAGAATGTATGCATTGTTACTAGGACTGGGCGATATATGGAGTCTGAGGGCCTTTGCGTTGAAGTATAAGGCAGTTGGATGTATGGCATCGGACTGCCTTGGCTATCCTTTCTCATTCTTCATCTCCTTTTTGATCATTTTGAAGGCATATCTTTTAACGTATCAAAAACTGAGCATCACGATACAACACAATACCATCCAGACGATGAATGATAATATTGAAGCGATGCCCAGCCCGACTGCATTGTGTTGGCACTTCCACCACACGGTGCTGAACTGTGTCCCGTCGTTGTCTCGTTCCCCTCCAAAGACCTGAGTCTGATCGACAAGGAGTCGGACGACGTGTTGGAGAGGATCATGGACGAGAAGACGGCCAGCGAGTCAAAGATCCTCCACGGCCACAGTGGGCCCGTGTACGGCATCAGCTTCAGCCCAGACAGGTTTGGACAACCCCCCTTTTTTTATAGAACCGTGGTGTTTTACATGCACGACCCTGACGGCACATTGAGCGGAACTCACGTTCTCCGTACGCAGGTCAGAGTTGCGTTCATTCAAACCGTTGTGCTTTTTTTTTTTTTTTCTTCTTCTTCTTAGAAACTACCTGCTGTCGTGCTCCGAGGACGGAACGGTCCGACTGTGGAGCCTGCAGACGTTCACGTGTCTGGTGGGCTACAAGGGGCACAACTACCCCGTGTGGGACACGCAGTTCTCCCCCTATGGATACTACTTCATCTCTGGGGGACATGACCGAGTGGCCCGGTGAGAGGCCTGGAGCTGCCGTTTGATTGGCTGTCATTTGATTGGCTGTCATGTGATTTTATATGCAATTAACGTGCAAGTGACTATTGTGCTAAGCCAATTGAAACGAGTAGAGTGTGGAATACACATTTGTAAATATTTTTATTTTATCTTTATTTTACCCTTTCCATTTTACATCAAATACTTAAAGTGATGGTTCGGAGTAAAATTCACCCTGAGGTAATTTCCACCAATAATCCAGCCAAATACCCCCTCAGATGCATTTTTAGCGATGGTCAATATTTATCAAGTTTAGGGGTATCAGCCGAATGGCTTAGTATTGGAGTGTCCAGTACAGTGTGTATATCTCGTAAATTACCCCACTAATAATGCATGGATTGTTACCTAACTTCTGTAGTAGTACATATATGGTCTGTACTCACAAAACGAGGCATTTTAAAGTTTGTAAGTACACCAGGAGTTTATTTAAAAGAGCACTTTTCTGATAGCTTCAACTCGCTGTTGCTAAGGCTACCGCTGCGTCGACGTCTCTTCCATCTTTCCGGATAAGTTCGTAAAAGTCCTCTTCAAAACTCACAAGTGTAAGGAAAAAGTTAGTGAATTCAACACTCCATCGAAATGTATTGACAGCTGGAATAATTGGATACTTGAAATTAGATGGAGTGTTGAATTCACTAACTTTTTCCTTACACCTGTGAGTTTTGAAGAGGACTTTTACGAACTTATCCGGAAAGACGGAAGAGACGTCGACGCAGCGGTAGCCTTAGCAACAGCGAGTTGAAGCTATCAGAAAAGTGCTCTTTTAAATAAACTCCTGGTGTACTTACAAACTTTAAAATGCCTCGTTTTGTGAGTACAGACCATATATGTACTACTACAGAAGTTGGGTAACAATCCATGCATTATTGGTGGGGTAATTTACGAGATATACACATTGTACCGGACACTCCAATACTAAGCCATTCGGCTGATACCCCTAAACTTGATAAATATTGACCGTCGCTAAAAATGCATCTGAGGGGGTATTTGGCTGGATTATTGGTGGAAATTACCTCAGGTTGAATTTTACTCCGAACCATCACTTTAATTCACCGCACTGTACGTCATTATAGAGCTGCTCTGAACTCTACTGTCTACCACTAAACTGTGTACTGCACCGCAGTGTCAATCAAATCGATGTTGCATGTTCCCTCTGTTCCCCCACAGGCTGTGGGCCACCGACCACTACCAGCCCTTGCGTATGTTTGCCGGCCACCTGGCCGACATCACCTGCACCCGCTTCCACCCCAACTCCAACTACGTGGCCACGGGCTCTTCAGACCGCACCATCCGCCTCTGGGACGTCCTGACAGGCAATTGTGTCCGCATCCTCACCGGTCACAAGGTGAGCCCGGCCACCAGACCAGAGGGACCTTCTGGTTCACATTGGACAGCGCCCCCATTTAGTTGTCTTAGGTCATCAAAACATACCATGCAGATAAATATGATGTAGAGACAAGTGATGTTTATAAATTCAGTAAACGTGGTTTGTTCCCATGTCACATTCTTGTGGTAGTAGATTAGTAGTAGCAAGTGGATTCTTTGAAATCTGAAAAAAAACAAACCCTGCTTTTTCTTCTATACTGCCATGGGTATTCTGACTAGCTCTCCCATTTTTAAGAAAGTGTTTTAATATCAGATCATTTTCATCTGATGGTCTTAACAAGTCCCTCCTGTCCAACAGGGTCCCATCCACTCTCTGGCCTTCTCCCCCAACGGGAAGTTCATGGCGTCGGGGGCTACGGACGGCAGGGTGCTCCTCTGGGACATCGGGCACGGCATCATGATCGGAGATCTGAAAGGCCACACGGACACCGTCTACTCCCTCAAGTTCAGCAGGGACGGGGAGATACTGGCGTCCGGTGGGTGCAGTTCATCGTCTACAGAGTGTAGAACACTCTTTGACACTGATAACAGTGATAGTTCACGTGGACTTGGATCCAAGTCCATGTGACCACCAATTTCCAACCAATTGGAATGCTTGACACTTGTTGCGGTGACTTGCCTACTATATTAACAGCAAGGAAATATTTCACCTCCCTCCTGATAAAATTTGGACTTATTTGAAGTCGCTTTGGATAAAAGCGTCTGCTAAATTCCCTAAATGTAAATGTTAATTTAAATTAAATTATTTGGTACAACAGGAAAATGCTTCCAATGTACAGCTAATCATCAATAAATTTACAAATGTAAATTTGCAGAAGTTCCTTCATTCAGTTAATTCACAACAAATAACTGATGCGTTTCTCTCCACAGGGTCCATGGACAACACGGTGCGTTTGTGGGACGCGTTCAAGGCCTTCGATGACCTTGAGACGGACGACTTCACAGCCACCACGGGCCACATCCACCTACCAGAGAACTCCCAGGAGCTCCTGTTGGGCACCTACATGACCAAGTCCACGCCCGTCATTCACCTGCATTTCACACGGCGGAATCTACTCCTGGCAGCCGGCGCCTACAATCCATGACCAGAACTTTTCCGAAACTTTTATATAAAAAAGGACAGCGAATCAGATAATTGATTGACATGGTTCTCTCTCAATGGCAGTGAAGCAGGGGGGGGGGATAACCAAGACCTGGTGACTATTTGATAACTAGATGAAGGCTCAAATCAAGACTTAACATCATGATCCGACATTAATTTTGGGGTTCTGTGGCCACAAGCAAAAGTTGACAAATAGACATGCCTAAAAAAAAACCGGTGCCAATTCTAATCTTACCATTTTTTTTTTTTTATTGCTGCCATGAGTTCTGCTGTATTCAACTCATAGCCGTTATGTATTATAGTGTCTTTTATACTGTTAACTTGTAAATAAAATTGTTTTTAATCATTTTTGAAACATAGATGTTTATTGTTTATTTCTTTACATGGGACAAAACAGTTATTACAAGCGCATCATGCTGCCGTCTTCCTCCATACTCAGCAACGATCAACCGTGGTCAGGGGGGAACCTAGAACGAGCAACAACAAAACAAGGTAACTTGAAGAGAACGTTTGTTCGAAACGTAACAGTATTCTAATAGTGTCTTCAGATTGCTGCATACAGTTAAATAATTTGGTCCAACAGGAAAATGCTTCTAATGTACAGCTAATCCTCAAACCATATTGAAAAGATCAGTAACGCAACCATATGTGCTGGTGAATCGACTGCCAATGTAAAATGGACAATGGTCGCCTCAAAGCTCAATATGCAGACAAAATACTTCTGAGGCCAATATTCAGAGAAGCAGTGTATCTCTTACATCATTTTTCTGTGACAGCGGCTTGTTTCTTGGGCTTCAGCTTGAAGAAGAGGAAAATAGACGCGATAGTGGCATATGTGGCCAGGACACACTGGAGGAACAAGTACCAGACGAGGTGCATGTTAACATCACAATTACAGTATTACAATTTAAACAATGACAAATAAAAATGAAGACACGCTGGGGCCTACTCACGTTTCGCCTCCCTGTGATTGTATAGGAATTGAAATACTTTGCAATTCCAGTGAATTGGTGAGATCCGGTGTCGTGTCCACCCATTTTGAGGTGTTAAATAGTCCTGGAAAACACGAGGGTGATGTATGTTAAGAAAGACCACGATGAAGGCAACGAGATTGTGTGTACAGAGGTGTACATATTTAATGTCAAACTGATGTAGTCATCAGGACAGGACGAAAGAAAACATCAATTTCTAAACTTCAACTAGTGCATTGCAACTATTGAATGAGTGGAATGTCATGTAGAACCTTATGACAGTCACATTCATTGAAATATGTTGTGTGTTTTGGATTTAGCTATGCATTCGCGTTGCAAAGGATTGTGCCATTGGTTTCCTGTGTCTGTGATGTGCAGCTTGACATTGGATTATTTTGTTCACCTCGGCCTATTACCTTCTTTCAAGGATAACGTCAGTGTGTATACTTTAAATGACCATGAAGACACGTCAACGGATACCCTGATTCGTCTTGCATGAACTTAAGTTTTATCAGAGCTCTGGAAGCTCTATGCTAGTTACGATTAGCTTCAAGGCAACGACTAGCATGTCAGCTAATATTGTGGTTCAATGTGAAACAGAAAATCCCAATGAAAGGCATTAAGAGTGAGTTCTAATAGCACCCATAATTAGAATATGCATTTAAATTGCAATCGTGACATTCCTCAATACATGTGCCCTCTCTTACCTTTACTGTAAAGCCTTGAGTATGGAGTGGGACAAGTGTCCTTCAACAGTGGCCGCAAAGCTAAATCTCCAACAGGAAGTCCAACCTTCTTTCAGAAGATAGCAAGAGAGGCGATCTGTGCAGGCTATATCAATGTCGCTCAAATATTCTGCCCACCGACTGGTTTACAAACATGTCGATCATTCAACCCCAACGCCGATTGGACAGTGTTTGAAAGTCCACCCACGAGTTCTGCTTCCGGGTTAAAACTATGGCACGCTAGAGAAGTCTACACGTGAGTTTTGGATACTAATCAACCGGAGATTTAATACTACTGTAAGAATACTGATTATGATGACTTGTACCTGCATGCTGACAACTAAAATATTGTTATCACAGCTGCACTTTGGCAGGCGAATAGGCTTTCTATTTTGTTTGTTTCAATGCTATAATACATGAGCTGCCTTGCGTGTTTCGAGAGTTAAATTGCTGTGGGCACAACCAATAAATGTATAACTTGGTTTGTTTTGACTGAATATACTGTCTTAGCTAGTTAGTCTCAGTCGCATTGGCTCCAATTTTATACGGCCGACTGAAGCCACCTGTGTTCTGATATTATTTTGCCCGTGGTATCTGTACGTAAAAAGCCCAAACAACCAGTAACTGGTGTTTATTACAATATCTACTGTCAAATAAGAATAGCTGTTGCCAAACAGCCAAAAAGAATAGCTGTTGCCAAAAGACATCATTTGTTGATGTGCCTTCAGATGGACATGGAAGCAGATCATAGAGTGCTCCTATTTTAATATAATAGATTTTGTATTGGATGTTATTTCTACCATGTCCCATGTGTTCAGCTACTTGAATTATTGTGTCACGTCATGGTTTAGTCAGTATTAAACACTTGGTTTATGCACCCAACTCACTTTATCTCACTTACGTTGTGTTTTTTCAGACGACTGGAACGTTAGAAAAACATGGCATCAACAGAGGAAGACTTTCCTCGTGGAGGAATTGATAAGAAGTCTACTGAGAGCAAAACAGTGGAAGAGAGGAGAGAAGTGGACAATCTCTTTCAGGTCAGAATTGTCCCTCATAGACCTAAACTTTGTATACTCACTGTAATCGAAACAGTATTCTATCATAATTGTCTAATTACAAAATTACCTCCGTTGTCGTTCACGTGGCTTTGACAAATCGTACTCTGTACATGTTGTGTTGTACAAGATGATTAGTATATTCCATACATTTTCTGAATATCATAAATGAAATCCTGTATTTCACTTCCAGTCACATGATCAGCCGGAACCCAAGAAAAGAAAAGGACCATCCAAAGATGACGGCACGACTGCAAAGAAGAAAAAGAAGGCCGATCCAGTGACACTCAATGCCCAAGCCAAATATTTGGAAGTACTACATCTAAAGGTACATCTTCCTCTGGTCTGTCCGTGGTCCACCTCACATGGTTCACCTTCACCGTGCTTCAGTGATGTATTTGTCTTTGTATGTGTGCCATTAAAGGAGCAGGTTTGTGTTAGGAGTCTTTCCCTAGCATGCCTACATTTCCGTAGCATGCCACCTAGACTGCAGATGTGGGGGTTTGAAGACCCCTGGTTTCAAAAACGGTCTGTTGTTCTGTTTTTGCTCTTCCAGAATGTCAAGGAGGGTATGCTGGTGCTGGCCTGTGTGAAGGAGGTGGGCGACTTTGACGTGACGATGAAGCTTCCCTGTGGACTGCAGGGATTCCTGCAGATCAAGAACGTCTGCGACGCCTATACCAAGTTGCTCAGCGAGCAGCTGAATGCACAGGGGACAGAGGTGGGACTCTTACTTCTTAACCTCAAGTCATAAGGCTGAGTTATAGTTCCGCGTAGTGATCACGCAATGGCCACGCAGTTGCTTGGACGCAGTCATGAGACCGTGGTGGTTCTGCGTGGGGTTTACGTGTCGAAATGCAATTCAATGCCACACCGGTAGAGGGACCAAAATGACCATTCTGGTCATTACATACGGATTACTAGCGAGTAAAAAAAAAGTTTACAGAAATGAAGGCAAAACTTATATATATATATATATATATATATGTTGTCGCCAATCAGTTGAAGCATTTCTCACACCGTGGCGGTGTTTACGAGTGGAAACCGGAAAAGCGATCTCCAGCTAATGTAGTTAGCGGACCAATCACAGCCAAAGCCGCTGCGTTGGTGTTGCATCGCCTCGACGCGCGTCTAGGATTTTTGGGATGTGCACGTCAGGCCCTTGCTGTGGACGCAAGGGGGGTCCGCAAGGACGTAAAGGGTCCGTAAGCCCCCCAGTGTTGCGTCAACGCGGAAGCATAAATTAAGCATAACCCAGCCTTTACTTATTACCACTGTGTGCCCTGGTTCTCTTGCTCAATGGTCCTTTGTGATTACTACTAAAACTGGAATAACATAATACGTTTATGGAGATCAGTTACGGATAAAACCATAGGCTGATCATGTGTTCGTCATATGGCTAATAGCTCTCGTTGTTTTATTCTCTACAGGAGATCTATTCCCTAGACCACATCTTCCGCCCCGGCATGCTGGTCAGGTGTGTTGTTCTCAAGCTGGAAGTCACCAAGGGAGGTTCTCTCAGTATCAAGCTGTCAATCAACCCCAAGCTACTCAACAAAGCTCTCCAGCCTGGCATGCTGAAATCTGGCATGGTAAGTCAGTCACCGGACCAGCACCTGCGTTACTCAACTCCTTTCCACTGTGGTCGTCACCAAATCGCCGCATTATCGGCGCGATGCATTTAACGGGTGTCCATTCCCCCCCCCCCCCCGTTGTTTGAATGCTAGACGCTCAGTGGCTGTGTGGAGAGCGTTGAGGACCATGGCTATTTGGTGGACATCGGCGTGGGTGAAACCAAAGCCTTCCTGCCCAAACAGGTGGCCAAAGACCAACAAAACAACCCTGACGGTAGGGCAAACGCAACCATCAACTGCTACGTCAGAAATGGGTTCCTTTCCACCGTGGCGGGTTGAACAGCAAACAGAAAACCATGGCGTTGAGAAAAAATAAAGGCCCTCGCTCTCTCGCTCTCTCGCTCTCTCGCTCTCTTGCTCTCTCGCTCTCTCTCTCTCGTGTCCAGAGCTGAAGGTGGGCCAGAACGTCACGTGTCGGGTGGACGAGGTGAAGGGTTCCGGCAGGGTGGTGCGTCTCTCTGTCAACCCGGCAGCCCTCGCCAAGACCTTCGCCGACGCCTCCCACGGCTGGACCCTCACCAACCTGCAGCCAGGCCTCCTGGTCCGAGCCAAGATCAAAACGGTATGTATAACACGGTGGGACCATTCTTTTGTGTTTTTATCATTACTTGTATAAAAATGTAAAGGCAGCTCAGGTAACACAATGCGTCTTGATTGTGGACTGTAAGGGGATAACCCGACACCCTTTCTGTGAAGTGATTAGTTCTGCGTTTCACAGCCTAAATATGATGTTCCGCCATTCGTTTTTCATGTAATGGCGGTCTTTCGCACCTGTGACTGTAGTAGCCTAAGTCGTGAATCATTGGCGATTTCCGTTTCGCAGGTGACCAAACACGGGCTCTTCGTGAGCTTCCTGTCCTTCAGTGGCCAGGTTGACTTCCTCCACATGGAGCCAGGCGACGTCTCAACCTACAGCGTAGGACAAGAGGTACACTCCCACATCCCGAGCAGACGCACGGCCTCTGGTGTTTTAAGACGCTCGAATGCACAGGCCCACAGTGCAAGCTCGATAGGCTCAGTTGGATTCATCCGTTGTAAATGTAACCTGCTTGTTGTTAATGCTGCACCTTCTTGTGGTGTGGAGCGTTGGGACACAGTAGAGGCCGCACTCTGTGTTAAAACCGATTTCCCTTCTTGACAACTAAGTATACGCTGCAATACGCCGGGTTGATTTATTGCAGGCTTTCCTTTTTTTTAAATATGTACCTGTATCGTTTCTCCCTTTTTTTGCATGGGTTGGACCCCCCTGTTAGGTTAAAGCCTGCGTACTGTACATCGAGCCCATCACCCGCCTGGTAGCCCTGTCCCTGCGCAGCCACCTCCTGCAGCCCGGCACCCCGATAGACGTGATCCCCGCCGCCGGGGACCGTGTCGGGGAGGTGGTGGAGGGCTGCAAGGTGACCTCCATGCACAACATGTCCGGAGCCGTGCTGGAGCTGCCCGGCAGCGCCAGCGTCTTCGTGCACGTGAGTCGCCGCCTCTGGGTTCTCTTCAAGCGTGCTCACAAGCAGCTGCACGGACAATCTGAAACGGGGGGGCACACTGGTGAACGTCGTCTGCCGCTTGACTGTTTTATGACGTTGACGATCACAGTGAGCTTTCCCCCCCCCCCCCCCCCCACCCCGAGCCAGTCCCCAGGTTAATATCATCTCTGTGTTTTCGTCCTCCTTTCTCCTCAGAAAAACCACCTGAAGGAGATGGAGCAAACCGCCGAGATTTCCAATCTGATGTCTATGCCAGAGCTCAGCTGCAGGATCCTGAACTTCAGCCCCATGGAGCAGATGCACTTTGCCAGCCTGCGAAAGTATGTGTGTTGTTTTTGTTTTTTTGTGTGTTTTTTTTGGGTAGCAGACCACACACAGTCTGTGTTTTTGATTGCACCTTCACCGTCACCTCCACTGAACAGCCTCTTTTTGCATGGTGTCTCCTCAGGAGCGTGAGGGACAGGGCCCACTTCAGGTACGAGGACATCCAGGCCGGCGAGATCGTAGCGGTAAGAAGATAAAAGAGTGTTTGTTGAAACACGTGAAACACGGGACGGCAAGATCCCGGTTCCAGTTGGTGTTCTGGTGTCCCCCGCTCTTTGGGCTGATGAAGCCGTCACTGTGTCACCATCTTACAAAACACTTGTTCCCCCGTCCCCCCCCCAGGGCACCGTGTCAGAGCTGTTGGAACACGGGATGACGGTGTTGTTACCGGGCAACCTCAAAGGGTTGGTGCCCAAGACACACCTGTCTGACATCCTCCTCAGGAACCCAGAGAAGAAGTACAGCGAGGGCATGAAGATTAAATGCCGGGTCAGTTTAGTGTGTGTGTCTGTCTGTCTGTCTGTCTGTCTGTCTGTCTGTCTGTCTCTGTGTGTGTGTGTGTGTGTGTGTGTGTGTGTGTGTGTGTGTGTGTGTGTGTGTGTGTGTGTGTGTGTGTGTGTGTGTGTGTGTGTGTGTGTGTGTGTGTGTGTGTGTGTGTGTGTGTGTGTGTGTGTGTGTGTGCTTCCACAATCCCCACATACCCGCGCTGCAGTGTTTTGACCTCTCCTTTGTGTGCACGCGGTTTGCCGCAGGTGTTGGCGGTGGAGGCGGACAGGAAGCGGGTGACGCTGACCAGGAAGAAGACCATGATGGAGTCCACCCTGCCCATCGTCCGCAGCTTTCGGGAGGCGCGGCCGGGCCTCGTCTCCCACGGCTTCATCGTGTCCATCAAGGACTTCGGCTGCATCGTGCGCTTCTACGGCGAGGTCAAGGGCCTGGTGCCCCTCAGGGAGCTCAACACGGAGCCCGCGGGGAACCCAGAAGATCTCTTCTACGTGGGACAGGTATGGTGGTGGTGGGGAGCGTGTCCGACACTTTTAATAATCATAATAATAATCAATATCAATAATATAACATCAATAAACAACATTGAAACACCAGTAACATACAATGAACAACATTCAAGCATAAAAAAATTGATCAATAATTAGAGCAAATGAATAAAACTGTGCAGAAAGAGTGAGCGTTAGAGTCAGGGGTGGTGAAGTGAGTAAGCAATTTTAAACAGGTGGGTTTTGAGTTTTTTGTTTTAAAAAGAGGCAGAGAGTCGGTATTACGGATGTGAGGTGGTAGAGAGTTCCAGAGCTTTTATCCCAAAGTGACTTCCAGGGATGCTCCAGTAGTTGGTGCATCTTGAGATGGGATGCCCGCGGTGTATCTGCGGACGGTACCTTGGGAGTTGAACACGGTCACCACTAGGCTATCCTCCCCCCTCCCGGCCCCCTTTTCTTAAAGACCCACTGATGTTTAATTTGACCATGATGGCGGTTGAGTGTGTAAAAACGGAACGTGAGCCCACGGCCGGTGGAGAGACGATGACTCCCGCGCTGCGCTGTCTTCCGCTGCCAGGTGGTGAAGGTCAAGGTCCTGGAGTGTGACCCGGAGAAGGAGAGGCTGCTGCTGTCCTTCAAGTCGGTGGTGGAGGGAGAGCGCGTCTTGCCCCAGATCGACCTGGAAGTGGGCCAGGTGACCGCTGCCTTTTTTGCTGTTGTCTTTTCCTTTGTTGTCATTTCCTTCCCATCGCTGCACTATTGACAGACATTGTGCCCCAGTGCTCTTCTGACGCCCCCCCCCCCCCTTGCTGTCTCGGGTTCCCATGCAGAAGTGCGAGGTCAGGGTGGTGAGCAAGTCGGCCGCATGTCTGGAGGTGGCCATCCTGCCCGAGGAGGTCCCGGCGCTGCTGCCCACCGCGCACCTCTCGGACCACGTGTCCAACTGCCCCCTGATGTGGGAGGCCCTGCAGGCGGGCGACGTCGTCACCAACCTGGTGTGCTTCAGCAGGGTCAAGGAGACCATTGTATCCTGTCGCACGCGTCGCATTGTTACGCCCTCGTGTTCTGTTTGGGGGGTTTCTGTTGTGTTCGTTGAAGAAGAAGAATTACTCTTTTGATCCTGTGAGGGAAATTTGGTCTCTGCATTTAACCCAATCGTGAATTAGTGGAAATACACTCGGCACACAGTGATGGTGAGGCACACAGTGAGGTGAAACACACACTAATCCCGAGGCAGTGAGCTGCCAACAGCGGCGCTCGGGGGAGCAGTGAGGGGTTAGGTGCCTTGCTCAAGGGCACTTCAGCCGTTCGTACTGGTCGGGGTTCGAACCGGCAACCCTCCGGTAACAAGTCCGAAGCCCTAACCAGTAGGCCGCGGCTTGTGATTTTCTGTTTCTGTTGTGTTTTGTTGTGATTTTGTGAAATGTACTGACAACTCAAAAGCTGCGGGCAAACCCCTCCGTGGTTTTTCTTAACGGCCCCCCCCTTTTGTGAAGACGTTGACCAAGAAGCCCTTAGTGAAGTGGGGCATGGAGGCGGGCATGTTTGCCAAGGGCTTCTCTGACATCTTGGTGGGGATGGATCTGGTCGGCTGCATCAAGAGGGTCATGCCGTACGGCGTCTTTGTGGAGTTCCCGTGCGGAATCATGGGCCTGGCGCCGAAGTCGGTGAGTAAACCGTCCCAAGTAGCCAACCGATGTGCTGAAGCAGGGGTGCCAACCTAATGTTCACCCCGGGCCACATCAGCATTATGGTTGCCCTCAAAGGGCCGGTTGTAACTGTAAGACTTTATACATTTAACTACTCCTTAACATATTGTTACAGAGTAGTTAGGAGAAGTCCTTAACATAAGTTAACCTACTCTGCATTTGATTATTATTTATTCAAGTGTACAAATATTGTACATGCATTTATATAAATGTAAATATATGGAAGCACTGGAACCACTGCAGTATAGCAGCAGTATTTTGCGGATCACAACATTGAAATGCATTGTGGGAGATGTAGTTCATGGTGGCGGTATGGTACGCTATGAAACAGTATGAGCCTTTTAAACTCTGGTGGGCCCCATGAAATGACGTGGCGGGCCGGATTTGGCCCGCGGGCCTTGAGTTTGCTGACACGTGTGCTAAAGCGACAGCCGTGCCGCTCCTTGTGAACTCTGCTGTACTTGGAAATGGCGCCTCGTTTCAAAAGCGACCACATGCAAGCGTTGCGATGCAGCGGTGAACATCTGGCGGCTCTTCCCTGACGTCTTGTCCGTGGTCACTGATGTGGCGACCCCCCTCTCTCTTCCCCCCCCCCCCCCCCCTCCTCAGGCCCTCTTCGACCACTTCATCACCGACACGGCCGCCGTCTACCAGGTGGGCCAGACGGTGGTCGCCAAGGTGACCACCTTCGACGAGGAGAAGCAGCGCTTCCTGGTCACGCTGAAGGTGTCGGAGGTCACGGCGCCGGAGGGCGGGGCCCAGGCCCTGCTCCTCAGGGGCCTGCGGGAGAGGAGGACCGCCGAGGAGGTGTTGGCCGGCAGAGGTAGCCCACCGGATGCCCGTTTTTAAAAAAAGGAAAACCAAACCCCAGAAAGAAGGATTCTTTCAGATTAAAAGTTTTGGGTTACAGTTTTAGACTGGAGGATAAGATGTACAAAATGGAGTAAAATTGCCCTTGATGGGTTAAACACATGCTATTGTTACCTGTCGTCGGCCATTTTGGGTAACCAGGTAACGCCAATCAAACATTCAGGCTACACCCCCCCCCCGCTACACCGTCATTGTAGCGAGTTGGAGCGACTTTTGTAAGAGAGTGAAAGTCAACAGCAAGACAGCCCTGCCCCTAAATGACATATGGTCCGCCAGAAGTTGGCATCAACACATTTAAGGGGTGGCAGTAGCTCAGTGGAGTGGGTGGACAGAGCGGATCATCCACTAACCACAGGGTCGGCTGTTCGATCCCCTCCTCCATCTGTCCACATGTCGAAGTATCCTCGAGGAAGACACTGAACCCCTACTTGCTCCCCGGGCGCTGAACATAGCAGCCCATTGCTCCTATGTACCATAGGATGGGTCAAATGCAGAGAACAATTTTCCTTCCCATATCTAAAAAATACAGAGAATGACCAATAGAGACCGAAAGGTCCTCTCTAAACAAACGTGATGGTGGGTTTTAGCTAAAACAGGGATTTGGTTTTCTTTTCACAAAAGAAATGGACGATCTGATTTTGATCGCTTGCCACTTCTCATTTATGGTGTATTTTCGTTTTTGTCTTCCAGAAACCTCTGGTGTGCACCAGGAGCTGCTGGCGTTAACCGTTGGCCAGAAGCTCGCGCTGACGTTGGACGCGCTGGAGGAGGGCGGGGCCACCTTCAAGTCTGACCGATTGACAGGCGTTACCATAGCCGCCAGCAAGCATCATGTCATGGGTGGGTCTGCGTCGGATGCCCTGACGTGTTGGGCACTAAGATCAGGGGTGCATGGATGATGTTTAAGCTTCTTGTCTTCTAATGTGACATTTTATCTGATGGAACTTTAGTCATTGATCTCAAGTAAATCAGTAAGTAAATCACTAAATGTAAAGTAAAGTAAACGCTAAATAAACTAAAAGGCATTAAGGGCATTAAATGAACGGCCTAACTACATTTAAACTACGAGTCCTATCTACGAGTCTATATTCGGTTTAATTCAAACTGGAAAGCGAAGTTGAGTTTTGCCAAATTTCGTAGCCTTGTGTTGTTGGTCGAACTGGTTCTGTATGTTTTGTTTGCGGCAGGCGTGACCTTGACCCCCGGGCAGAAGGTGAGCGCGGTCGTTCTCCACGTCGACTTCCCTTCCGCTCACGTCCACGTGTCTGTCCTCCCGAAGCTGCTGGCCAAGAAGAAGCCTGTGAGTACATCAGACACCTCTCACAGCTTATGCCCATCACCTCTGAGGCATGGCGTCCGGACGCTTGGAACTTTCTGTGGGACGACTCCACTCACAGACGCCCTGTGCATGCGTACATGTCATAATCCACACATGTCATGGAGCGCAGATGTTCATTTAACCCCGCGTGTTGCTTCCGTTGTGTCCCCAGCTGGCGGCGGGCTCGGTGCACGGCGTCATGGTGCAGCACGTGGCCGGCGACTTCGCCGTGGTGGCCTTCGACGACGCCGCCCGCCTGGCCGTGGTCCACGCCGCCGACCACGTCAACGCCATGTTCTCTGAGACGGGGCGGGCCAAGCCGGGCACCGCCCTCACCGTGGCGGTGGCGGACCCCGCGTGCGACGAGCTCCGCGGGCTCCCCCTGCTGCGCGTGCAACCCACCGCCGCCACCCCGCGCCGGCTGGCCCGTCTCCCCACGACCTCGGAGAGCGAGGCGACGGCGGGCCACGCCTACGGCGAGACGCTGCAGGGCACGGTGCGCACAGTGAAGCCCACGTGTGTGCTGCTGGCGCTGGACGACGGGGGCACGGCGAGCGTGCACGTGTCCCAGATGGCGGAGGTGGCGGGCGTGGGCAGCTTCCCCACCACGCTGGTGGCGGTGGGCGCCCGCGTCACGGGGCGGGTCATCGGGGGGCGAGAGGTCACGGGCCACCGGTGAGCGTTCCTCGCGAGGAGTGTGTGTGTGTGTGTTTACATTGAGTCCTGATTCTGTTCTTACTTTATGGTTAGTAATCGTCGGGCTGCTTTTCGTCCTTCAGATTCTTGCCCTTCTCCCACCCCAACTTGAAGTACTCCATCCCCGAGTTGACTCTGATTCCCAGGTACTGGTTCCGAGCCGTCTGTTCCGCCAGTTGTATGTCTTCACCACATCACAGTCGTTGGTTTACATGTCTCTCTCTCGTCCCCTTTCTCTCCCTCCCTCCCTCCCGCTCGCGCCCACAGTCAGCTGGATGAGAGTGTGACGCTCAAACCAGTCAAGCCATGGGAGAAATTGAAGAGCTTCAAGGTTGGACAACAAATCACATGCTTTGTATCAAAGGTAAGTTCCAATGGTTGAACACTTACCATTCATATATATATATAGATCTACTGTAGTGAATGCTCACTTGTAATTCTGTCGCCAGTATAATGCAGACAAGAAGAGCTTGGAGGTCACCACAGATCCCTCTCTAACAGGAACCGTGGAGCTCCTAGACCTGATCAAGGACCTCAAAGTGAGTTCAGCTCTAATTGAATGAACCTCTAATGAATGAACATTGTATTAGGTTTGAGACGTCCGGTCATCACACTCATGAATGCAGCTAGTGCCGACTTCTTGAACCACGCTTGAGTGGAACCATTGTCTGTGCTATGCTCTTATATGCACAATAGCATACATGTTTACATACATATGTATCTCGTATATGTATATGTATGCTGCTATTGTGCACTTTGCACTTTGGTAGATTGCACTTTTTAATTATTGCACCTTCAGTAACATACCTCAAATTCAGTAGCATACCTCAAAACTGAATCAAATTCTGGCACACTGTAAATATCCTATTCTGTATAATGTATACGCCCACTGTCTGTCTGTATATGTTGTGTTTATTTGTTACATCTGTGTGCACCATTTTGTTATATGTTGTGTGTTTAAATGTTCCTTGCGCATTTGGAGTATGGGGAAACACAATTTAGATCCTCTGTGTAATTACTTGCACTAATTGCACGGGCCGATTGGCAATAAAGTTCACTTTGGCTTTGACTCAAGTCGTATTCAGTGCTATTCTAATAAAACCCCATCGTGGCGCGAATGTTGCTTGTATTCTTGTGGTGCATGTTCAGAGCTGTGTGACTTCTGCCCCGGGATTGATAAAGTTGTGTGTGTGTGTGTGTGTTTAATTTCCAGGAGGGCAGCCACCCGGAGAAGCTGTACAAGATGGGCCAGGCGGTCAGGGCCACGGTGCTGGAGGCCTCGTCCAAACCACATCGCTTCTCCTTGTCTCTGAACGGTGAGCGGACAGCTGGCCGTAGCTTGTTATGTGTTGTAGCCGCAGTGTTTTGTCCGAGCGAAGCCTTAAAGCCAGAGCAGGCAATTCATTCGAGAAGTTTTTTTTTTGGGGGGGGGGGGGGGGGGGTCATATTTGTTGGAAGTCTCTTTAAATCCCGACAGCGATCAATCAATCAGATGCTCGCTCAAAGCAAAGAAAATAATCTGCTGTCCGTAGCTGAGGCAGGCCTGAAATGAAAATGCCTGTCCAATTTAATTTGTCCCCAATGCAAATGATTGGATGGCCCACCTGTCTGTCTGTCTGTCTGCCCGCCCGGCTGTCTCTCTGCCTACCTGTGCACACTCTGGCCATGAACCAAGTCTTCCATAATGCTAGACAGAGGGTGGGGGGTGGGTGTAACCTCCATTTGGAGCTCACTCTCCAAATGGCCTCCCTCAGCTCTAAGTGGTACCCGGAAACCATTACAGGTTTATATACCGTCAATAAAAACAACGGCAGTAAACCCTGTGGCCGCCCTCCGATGACCCCAGGTCTGCAGCCGCTGGCGCCGGGCGCCGTGACCCTGGGCCTGGTGATGAACATCGACCCCCGCCGCGGTCTGCTGGTCAAGCTCCCCTCCGCCGCCATGGGGACCGTCGCCATGACGGACCTGGCGGACCGCTACCGCCAAGACCCCCTGAAGGCCTTCAACAAGGACCAGATGATCAGGTGGGCTGTGGTGTGGGGGTTTGCCTGCCTGCGCGTGTGCGCCTGAAGGTCCTCCTTCCCAGGAGTTCCACTGTCATTGAAATGCAGAACGTGCCTGTGGAAGGTTTGGTGAACTGAAAGGTCTCAAGCTAGCTTACTTTTAATTTTGAAGAAAAAAAACATTGACATAATAAACATTGCTCTCTATCCTCTCCCAAACCTTGCACACCCTCAAACGGTAAGGCTCGCTAAAAATGGCTACTCTGCTGCAGGGTTTGCACAATTAACCTAGAGCTCTGTAGTCTTAAAGTTAGCGTCCAAGCCAGTGTCAGAATCAGCTTTATTCGCCGAGTATATTCACAAACATACAAAGAATTTGACTCGTTTTTTAATGCTCTCAATATACAGACACGGACTAGACATACATATATATATACAGTATATAAAAACAACAGCAATAAAATGTAGGTTTAACCATGTGTTTAACGGCACATTTCAAACCTAAAGCTGTTGCATATTGTACCGTTCATTTAACACGATGTATGACCTCAACCCAAGGAAATCTCACACCGCGGTACACTTTCTAAGGCCAAGAAGAAAGTGTAATGTTTGATTGATTGTAGTGTTTGATTGAAGACTTGTCCCAAAGGTGTTTAAGTGAATGCCTTGTGTTTCTCCACAGATGTTTCCTCCTCGGGAATGAAGGCGACAAGTGGCAGTTGTCTCTGCGTCAGTCGAGGTATGGAGGTTCTTCTACAGGTTCACCACCAAAAATAAAGCGTCTTCAGGGGCCGCTGGTGTCTGGTCGCCGTGCGGTGGTTGTTGTCGCTCACGGTAGCTTCTTTGTTTCTGCGCCTCCCTCCAGGGTCTCCCCCGAGCTGGCCGTGTCTGCCAAGGACCCCGAGGTCGTGTCTGTTGACACTCTGAAGGCGGGACAACTCATCCGCGGCTACATCAAGTCGACAGGAGAGCAGGGAGTCTTAGTCAGGTAACAGGCACGCACGCATGCAAACACACACACACACACACACACTGTTCAGAATGGGGCCGATGTTTGGTATCCACACCAGAAACGGCAGAAGTATTTTGTCTTCTGCCCTCGCTTATTTTTGTTATTATGAGTCATTCAGTCGATTAAAAAGTTGTCTTTTGTTTTTGAGTCGAATAATCAAGTTGAGGTCTACTTTTGGGTCCTTTTGATCTTTGCACTGGTCTCATTTCATCCCGTCGTCTACGTCGTCGCCGCCGTGTGTTTTAACGGGTTAGGTGAAACGTTTTTCTTTCCGGTGGTCCTCTCAGGTTGTCCCGGAACATCACAGGGAAAGCCCAGCTCCACCGGGCCACCAAGTACCTCATCAAACCCAAGGGCTTGAGCAAACACCTGCCCGTCTCCACCCTGCTCACCGTCAAGGTCCTCAGGTACGGTGGCTGGCGCCGCGTCCGTCCTGCTCAAGAGCATTCACTGTGTAGCGTGTGGTATAGGTACAGCAAATACAGTACATTGACGGCCGAAGAGCAAAACCTCCTATCTGAAACACCCAATACAATACACTGTTTTTGGACTCTACTACTGTTACTCGTTGTTCCCCACTTTGCTGGATGTTTGTTCCCAACTTTCTTCTCTCTGCATTTTGCAGAGGAGAGTTTTGCTCTTCGGCCATTGCTGTCATAGCTTCATTTTCATATTTACCTCATCAGCCTTGTTAAGGCTGGGTTATGCTTCATTTATGCTTCCGTGTCGACGCAACGCTGGGGGGTTGCGGACCCTTTACGGACCCTTTACGTCCTTGACGTGCACCTCCCAAAAATCCTAGACGCGCGTCGAGGCGACGCAACCCCAACGCAGCGGCTTTGGCTGTGATTGGTCCGCGAACTACATTCGCTGGAGATCGCTTTTCCGGTGTCCACTCGTAAACACCACTACGGTGTCATAAATGCTTCGACTGACAACATATATGTATAACTTTTGCCTTCATTTCTGTAAAACAAATTTTTACTCGCTAGTAATCCGTATGTAATGACCAGAATGGTCATTCTGGTCGCCCTCTACCGGTGTGGCATTGAATTGCATTTTGACACGTAAATCCCACGCAGAACCTTCACGGGCTCATGACTGCGTCCGAGCAACTGCGTGGCCATTGCGTGATCACTAAGTTATCCCTACGCAGAAGCATAACCCAGCCGTCACCCGCTTCTACCGCAGACCGGGTCTCCTGTCAATGACTGCTCAGTGGAGGACGTCTCTGCGTCTCATCCCGAAGCTCAGCGTCAGCACTGCGTAGCATTTCCTCCTCCTCTGCCTCGTGAGGATTCACCTTCACCTTCACTCACCCTTCTTCTCGCCCCCCCCCCCCCCCCCAGCGTGGACCAGGACACCCGGCTGGTGGACCTGTCCCTGCTGTCCCAGGACACCAACAAGCCCGACGTGGTCCCAGAGTCCCTGGGCCTGCCGCTGCGTCCTGCCGGCGGGCAGGCGGAGAACGGCGAGGCTGCGAGGAAGAGGAAGGCGCCGGCGCCGGAGGCCCCCCCGAAGGTTGCTATGGTTACCGTCCGTTTCCCCCCCCCCCCCCCTTTGTCTTATGTCATTTTTTCCAAGTGATGTGGGATTCCCTGGTGGGGAACCCCATTCGATGCTGTGCGACACTTGAGTGTGTTGCAGGAACGCGAAACCGTGAACGAAATCAATACAAACGACCCATTGCAGCATTGAAGTCTTTGCCACTGTTATCTTTGCATGATTTTTCTCAATTTGTCATGAGTATTTTATCGTAGCCAATGGCATATACCCAGTCTTGGTGTGCAGGATAACCACTGTTGTTTTTTTTTTTGTTGCTATAGTTAGCTAATCCTGTTTGGTTATTTATTATTTGAATCAGGCTGAGAGCAAGGCCAAGAAGATGAAAAAGTCTGAGAAGAAGCAGCCAGAAGATGCCAAAAGCGGCGCAGACGTGTACTTCAGAGAAGGAGAGGATGAGGAGGAGGAGAAGGAGAAAGAGACGCCGCCAAAGGTAAATATGTTTTGGTCAGTAGGTTCTCATCGCCGCCTTTGGGGAATTAAAACCCAATTTGGTTTGGCAATTGCACATCAGTTTGTATGAAGGTGCTTTTATCGCTCTTTGTAACTTGCCACTTAGCCAGAGATAACTAGCAATGGTTAGCCGAGCAATTGAAATGTTTCATCACTTTCTGGTGACTTTCTTACTGTATAAGTAGCAACGAAATGTTTCACCTTCTTATGACAAATTTTCTCTTTGTAAGTCACTTTGGATAAAAGCGTCTGCTAAATGCCCTAAATGTGACGCCAAACAAAACGCAGGTTGCCACACACATTCGCACAAACTTCAGAATTGACATTGGTGTATACCCTTCAATGTAAAGAAACGATTGGACTTAATCATGGATAATGACAAACAAGAATATTTGAACTCAATGCAGACTCAACACGAAAATGAACATCTAAACGGTCCACTGTGTGTTGTCGTCTCTGGCCAGGTCCAGAAAGCCACCGTGGTGGAGAAGACCAAGAAGAAGAGAACAAGGAAGCCAAAGAAGGGCCGTCTGGAGGACAGCGACAGTGGCGTGGAGGTGTCCTGCAGAGAGGAGGAGGAGAAGACCTCCAAGGTAGAACACTTACTCTGTGACTCTGAGGAGCCGCTCGGCGATGTGTTAGACCTCACATTGTGGATGTGACCACGTCTCTCCCCTCCTCCCACCCCCCCCAGCAAGAGAAGCCGGTCCAGACTGGTCCGGTCCAGGCTGGTCCGGCCAGGCTGCAGGTGACTGCAGGGTTCTGCTGGGACGTGGGCCTGAACTCCCTGAAGCCGGCCACCGTGGACGGCCAGGCCCGGGACTCGGACAGCAGTGAGGAGGAGGACCAGGAGGAGACGGACAAGGTTAGGAATACATGCTGGGATGATGATGCCATTATACTTTGAATAATGTCAGTGTTCCCGTATGTCTTTAGTTGTTCCCTTTTTGGCAGCAGGGGGTGTCCACTTTAGTCTGACGCTGTGTATTCTTGACTTTCTGAAGGCGACGCCGCGATTTCCGCGGTGGGAAATCGTGGCGTCGCCGTCAGAAAGTGCAGGACATAACGATCACAACTCAAAACGGACATAACGATCACAACTCAAAACGTCGCCCCCCCCCCAGCCCCAGAAGAAGTCCCGGCTGCAGCAGGAGCAGGAGCAGAAGGAGGCGGAGAAGGCCCTGGTGCAGAGGGAGGCCCAGCTGATGGACCCGGGCCTCCGGCCGCAGGACGCGGCCTCCTTCGAGCGGCTGCTGCTGGCCTCGCCCAACAGCTCGCTGGTGTGGCTGCAGTACATGGCCAACCACCTGCAGGCCACCCAGATAGAGCAGGCGCGCAGCGTGGCCGAGAGGGCCCTGAAGACCATCTCCTTCAGGTCGGTGGGCACTCCTTCATGTGTTGGAACACTTTTGCACAAAAAAACCCAAAAACAAGCTGCAGAAATGCTTTGCAACGCGACGCAAGCCTGGCTGTTATTAATGACAAGTGAGGTACGAATGAGGAACACACAATGTGGAAGTCGATTTCAAGTGACTGCCTTTCAGAGAAAGTGTGGGGGTTTTTTTAAGTTTTTTTTTTTTTAGGAGACTTGAAAGAGGAATTGGAGTTAGCCTGCCTGATACCCTCTGGCAGGGTGTTCCAGAGTTGCTTTTGACCTCGGAATTACTAACAGCCCTCGGCTGGGCGATCTTAGGCTGAATTCTGGCTCCTGAGGTGCTATAAAACGGATCGTAAAAATGTCACAATAAATTCTCAAATGCGCAGGCGTGCGAGGCTAGTGTGGAGAGTGATATCATGTGGATAGTTTGGTTTCTCCTCTGGAGGAGAGTTTTATTGGCGACACGCATTACATCAAATGCCTGTAGCACCACTCTACGTTTTTTAAATAGCTTGTACTAGCACACTATACCACCGACGCTTCGGCAGCTACTGCCAACGTTTATAGCATGCTCAGTGTGAGTGTGACCGGCCTACCTGTGAGTGTGACCGGCCCTACCTGTGAGTGTGACCGGCCCTATCTGTGAGTGTGACCGGCCTACCTGTGAGTGTGACCGCCCCTACCTGTGAGTGTGACCGGCCCTATCTGTGAGTGTGACCGGCCCTATCTGTGAGTGTGACCGGCCCTATCTGTGAGTGTGACCGGCCCTACCTGTGAGTGTGACCGGCCCTACCTGTGAGTGTGACCGGCCCTACCTGTGAGTGTGACCGGCCCTACCTGTGAGTGTGACCGGCCCTATCTGTGAGTGTGACCGGCCCTACCTGTGAGTGTGACCGGCCCTACCTGTGAGTGTGACCGGCCCTACCTGTGAGTGTGACCGGCCCTACCTGTGTGTGTGACCGGCCCTACCTGTGCGTGTGACCGGCCCTACCTGTGAGTGTGACCGGCCCTATCTGTGAGTGTGACCGGCCCTATCTGTGAGTGTGACCGGCCCTATCTGTGAGTGTGACCGGCCCTATCTGTGAGTGTGACCGGCCCTATCTGTGAGTGTGACCGGCCCTACCTGTGAGTGTGACCGGCCCTACCTGTGAGTGTGACCGGCCCTACCTGTGAGTGTGACCGGCCCTATCTGTGAGTGTGACCGGCCCTATCTGTGAGTGTGACCGGCCCTATCTGTGAGTGTGACCGGCCCTATCTGTGAGTGTGACCGGCCCTATCTGTGAGTGTGACCGGCCCTATCTGTGAGTGTGACCGGCCCTATCTGTGAGTGTGACCGGCCCTATCTGTGAGTGTGACCGGTCGCCTGTGAGTGTGACCGGCCTACCTGTCCGTGTGACAGCCCTATCTGTGAGTGTGACCGCCCTACCTGTGAGTGTGACCGGCCCTAACCCTGTGTCCAGAGAGGAGCAGGAGAAGCTGAACGTGTGGGTGGCGCTGCTGAACCTGGAGAACATGTACGGCACGGAGGAGAGCCTGAAGAAGGTGTTTGAGCGCGCCCAGCAGTTCTGCGAACCCATGCCGGTGTTCCAGCAGCTGGCCGACATCTACGCCAGGTCCAGTAAGATCAAGGTACGCGCGCCGGGCCGGTCCTTCTGAGCGACCGTGCTGCTCCAGCAGGGGAGGGGGGTGGGTTCTGAATTCACCTGTTCACAGCCATCCCAATTAGATGTTCTCAAGGCAGCAGATTGAATCAGGGTGATGAATATCTCCAGTGGGACTGAGCCGTGGGTATCATTCTTTCGACGCGTCGCAGTACAAATGACGTGGCTGCAGTGGAAAACAGTGCAGGAAGTGGTGCAGTTGTAACCCATTGGAGTTCATTCCTCAACAAACGCTTCAAAAACGGATCTGTTTTAAAGGGGCGCTAGGTACGAATTTAGAGTTGCCGGGAGCAGCTCCCTCCCTACCTCTTGAGTTTCTCCGCCATTTTGAGAAGTGTTTCACTTCACGCACCTGCAATTGACATGCAGGATGGATTCCCCAAAACCAATGAGGGTAGAGATGCCCTGATTGGTCAGACCACCATTGGTTTCGACTCGTACAGAAGGGTGCGGGTGCATTCAATGGAAAACAACATCGTCACAGAGCATTTCACCCACTAATAAAAGTTCCACTTGAATAATGGCTCTCACAAAAAGTGATGTAGGTAAGATTTCAAAGCATACCCCCCTTTCATGTGTGTGTGTGTGTGTGTCTGTGTGTCTGTGTGTGGCCTCAGGAGGCGGAAGGCCTGTACAAGACGATGGTGAAGCGTTTCCGGCAGTCCAAGGGCGCGTGGCTGAGCTACGGGGGCTTCCTGCTGCAGCAGGGCCAGAGCGACGCCGCCAGCGCCCTCCTGCAGAGGGCGCTCCAGAGCCTGCCCTCCAAAGAAAGTAATGCGGCTTTGACTCTCATTTGACTGCTGCACGCAGTCAGCCTGCACGCACGCACATACCTAGTGCGGTGTGGACATGTTGTTGACACTGAACAGGAAGTGGTTTTTTTTGGGTTATTTTTCTTATCTCGAGTGAAGAAGAATTACTGATTTACTGATTTGATCCCGTGAGGGAAATTTGGTCTTCTGCATTTAACCCAATCGTGAATTAGTGACACACTCAGAACACAGTGATGGTGAAGCACACAGTGAGGTGAAGCACACACTTAAACCCGATGCAGTGAGCTGCCTGCAACAGCGGCGCTCGGGGAGCAGTGAGGGGTTAGGTGCCTTGCTCAAGGGCACTTCAGCCATGCGCACTGGTCGGGGTTCGAACCGGCCACCCTCCAGTTACAAATCCAAAGCCCTAACCAGTAGGCCGGCTGCCCCTAAAGCGAGCCCTTTTGTATGTATCACTTAATTCTGCAAAGTGCGGTGACCTGAAATGACC
The DNA here is from genome assembly GCA_036785325.1 of Urophycis tenuis. NCBI lineage: Eukaryota > Metazoa > Chordata > Actinopteri > Gadiformes > Phycidae > Urophycis > Urophycis tenuis. The sequence goes on from JAXIVH010000001.1 coordinate 17,272,472, forward strand.
CGGTCTCCCTTTAACGCGGTTCCTCTGTCCCCCAGGCGTGGAGCTGATCTCCAAGTTCGCCCAGCTGGAGTTCCAGTACGGCGACGCGGAGCGAGGCCGCGCCATGTTCGACAAGATCCTGGGCACCTACCCCAAGCGCACCGACCTGTGGTCCATCTTCATCGACCTGATGATCAAACACGGCTCGCAGAAGGACGTGAGGTAGGTGGAAAACACGTCCCCCCCCCCCCCCCACCCCCACACACCAACCCCAAAAGACACTTCCTTTGAATTCAGATTCAGAAGTGGTCGTGTCGGTTTTGGCCTCTTGCTCAAGGGCACCTGCGGGTAGGCCGTGTGTGTGTGTGTGTGTGTTGGGGATTGAACCCAGAGCCTGAACACCCCAGTCACCCATCACTACGCCATCACGCCCGCACAGTATTACCGCTGCTCCTATGGTACCATAAGATGGGTCAAATGCAGAGAACGGATTTCGTTCCCATATCTAGAAAATACTGAGTGACCAATAAAGACCGAAAGGTCCTCTCTATTATTATTATTATTATCATCAAAAGAACTCTGAAGTCCTACCTACGTTCAGCCGCCCAGTCAGTGCTCCCTGTCTCCCTCCCACAGGGCGCTGTTTGACCGGGTGATTCACCTGAGCGTGGCTGTGAAGAAGGTCAAGTTCTTCTTCAAGCGCTACCTGGAGTACGAGAAGAAGCACGGCACGCCGGAGAGCATCCAGACGGTCAAGGAGAAGGCCCTGGAGTTTGTGGAGGCCAAAGGGACCCAGGCGGCGTGTTAACACACAAAAAAAAAAAAGGAGAGTGACTGACGAGGCGCTGAATGCACCGTGACGTTCATGTGCTGCTTCCCAGGACCGATGTTTGATCAGAACATGGACTTTCAGCCGGCGACCCGACCGGCCAGCACAGGATATTATTGACCCAAGCAGGGTGATGGTGACCCCTGGGGATGTTCTGTGGCCAGATGTAAAATAAAAAAAATCCTCTTCATGATGGGACGATGGGACAAATCGTGGTAGCTTTTCAAACCCGAATTTTAAGTCTTCCAAGTCGGTCAACCTTATGGCATATGTAGTTTATTCTGTGTTTTGTATGGAGGAGTCGAGTTTACTAATCTGACCAAACAATATTGTTTTTTTGTTTTTTTGTGAATTAAAAGAGAAGTAACTTGGAGTTGTGCTGACGTTTCCTCTATCATTGCAATTACATGACTTTTTATTTAAAAGCGACAAGTACAAAATAACAATATATATATATTTATAAGGACACGTTTACATACAGTACATACGCATATGCAAGACTAACACTCAATCGGTCTCTTTAAAATAAAATAAAAAAAAAACAGGTCCTGGGACAGTTATTCACAATACTTTCTACACCCGCCCTCGCGGCTCTACTGTTGACAGCACGCCGTGCTCTAGGGCGCAGATCCACACTCCACGCCGTCGTCTTCATCCAAAGACGGAACCTTCCGCCCACGTTGGCAGTATGGAGAGTGTCCTCTTGTGGCACCAGGTGACGAGGGTAAATGAAAGGGTTTGTGCTGGCTTATATGGTGAACCGTCCCCTTCCCACGTCCTCCCCACCCCTGAGATAATAATGACGACCACAGTCCCGCGTCCCACCCCGCCCCCCCCCCCCCCCCCCCACGTCCCCAGAGTACCCCTGCTTGAGGCCGCGCGCCCCAACGCATCGCGTTCCAAGTCAGTCACTGGCAGACGACGGTGACAGTCGACAAATGAAAAATCCTCCCGTGTACCAAAGTGTCTTTTGTGTGTGTGTGTGTGTGTGCATGTGTGTGTGTGTGTGCGCGTGTGCGTGTGTGTATTTGGTCATGAAACCGTACGGCCACGGTGGCCGTGTCCACATCGAGGGACTCTCCCTCCCGAGACCGGTGATAGGGGGTGCCACAAAAAGAAATCTGTGCGATGGAAACCGTCCGTCATCCTGGCTTCGTTGGGATGTTTCTTGTTCTTAAGTGGCGGCGGCGGCCCTGTCCTCCTCCCCATCCTCTACACCTCCTCGGGGTCCATGGGCCCCTCCGCCCCCTGCTGTGCGTCAGTCTGGAGGCGGAGGATGGGCTTGTTGCACATGGGGCAGACGCTGCGGATCTCCAGCCACTTCAGCAGGCACCTGCAGAAGGAACGAGACAGAGCGCAGCGCACCGCGGGCCTTAGCTCCAGCCTGGAGTCCCAGAAGCGCTCCTAAATTAGCTGGCTTACATTTGATCAGAGCTCACTCTTAGGACCTGCCTCATGTGCGCTCTCCCCACCAGCAGACTCTAGTGGCCGGAGTTGTAGCTACAGACTCCGGATATGTCGACGCTTCTGAATGACGTCAACATTGTCACTCGATCATGTCGAATTGTATAAACTATACGAAGTATAACCACAGCTGATCTGATGTTTGAAATCGGGTGCGCGATGCAATATTGACCACGTAACCAGAACACATGCGGTATTTGCCTACTCATTTGCCTCATTTAAATGTTACTCAAAACAGCAGGTTGCGCAACCTGGTTGGTCATCCTTCTGCTAACAAGGGCATTGCTGTCTTACTGCCAGAGGTATTTTTGATGGTAACCCGCCGGTCTGCATCAACTTACTTCTTGTGAAATGCGTGTGAACACGGGCACACGCCCAGCTCGTCCCTGGTCCTGAACTCTTCCAAACACACGGCGCAGGTTTGCTGTGAGAACAAAGGAAAGATTGAGTATCTGCATTCCTGCATGTCCTGGTCGTCCACATCCTCCGTCCACCCTATAAACTGGTGTCTGTCTGGTTTCCGATCAAATAGTGACACATCCCTCTGTTGTGATGACTATCTGTAGATGTACATTTTGTGTCAACATCCTTAGATGTCATCATTTAGAATACACTTTCATCTGACGTGACGCTGAGCACTGTCGGCGTCGACAAATCAAAACATGTTTTCCTCTCGACAATAAAGGCCGAAGTACGAGGGGACACAAACGAGAAACACATGTGCACACCGAAAGAGGTTGTGCAAATACATTAACAAACACACCCTGCTCATCATGAAACATTTCCAATCCGTCAACATCTGCTTCCCTTTCACTTCCAACTGTTTTCTTAATACCATCTGTGACGCAAAGGGGGGGGGGGGGGGGGGGGAGGGAGATGGGCTGAGCTCCCACTTGTGCAAATAAAACAGGAAAATCTGAGTACAATTATGACTCAAGTTGTTGGTGCCTTAAGTGCTTGCATGTGTGTAAGTGCTCGCGTGTTACTTGCACACAGACACTCGAGCTCCGACGCTCAATCAAACCAACGGGACCAGCGACCGTCAGAGCAACGGTAGCCCGAATCAAAACGAGCATGTTAGTCAACAGTCATCGCCTCTGCCGTTACCTCACAGGTGTGTCTATACATCCAGATGTGCACGTCGTCTGACCCTACAGCAGCTTCACACAGAGCCCATCGGTCCGTCACACATCTGCCACGTCAAAATGTCAAAACACGAGGGGGGACCAAACAGACTCACTCACCCCCAGAAGGCTCAGCTTTTTGCCCGCTCCTTTCAACACCACCTACGGTCGGGGGGGGGGGGGGGAGAGAGGAGAAGGTGAGATGATTCAGGGTGTGGGTGATAAAACGGTCGTGTCAACAGGCGTGTGACGATGGCAACACAGAGGACCCGTTTAACGCTGTGACACGCGGCGGACGTCCTCTTCGAGCTCTCGAATAAAATAAAATCTCAAAGTTGAGACGCTCGTTAAACGGTGAATAACGCGGCAGCTGGGAACCAACGTCCCCTTGAGGGAACGGGGCGCTGGTGTGTGCGTGTGTGTGTGTGTGTGTGTGCATGTGCGCGTGTGCGTGTGCGTGTGTGCCTGTGTGCGCATGTGGGTGAACATGTCACCATAATGGTAACACCTTGCTGCCACGCCTACCCGCCAGCCATTGGCCGGGGGAAAGAAAGAAAAGAAAAAAAAAAATTATATATATATATATATCAAGCAGAATTGAGAAAAATACAGACGGATGGGAGGAAAGCGCCGAAAAAACACCAAGGTCATGCTGGCAGAGCGGTGTTATGTTTCTCACGCCTAGACGGCGGCGGAGCGCCAGCCTGGTGTTTTTAACCCACTGTGGGACACCGGCCTGGTGTTTTTAACCCACGGTGGGACGCCAGCCTGGTGTTTTTAACCCACTGTGCACCTTGAGCTGACCGAGGAGGTGGCCGGCGGCAGGGTGACGACGTACCTCATTGTAACTGAACTGCTCCCTCGGTCCCTGCTGTTTCAACCTGGGGGGGCGAGAGAGAGAGAGAGAGAGAGAGAGAGAGAGAGAGAGAGAGAGAGAGAGAGAGAGAGAGAGAGAGAGAGAGAGAGAGAGAGAGAGAGAGAGAGAGAGAGAGAGAGAGAGAGAGAGAGAGAGAGAGAGAGAGAGAGAGAGAGAGAGAGAGAGAGAGAGAGAGAGAGAGAGAGAGAGAGAGAGAGAGAGAGAGAGAGAGAGAGAGACACACACACCCAGAAATAAAGAAAAAGGTAAGTGACCACTCCACCCATTTTGTCCCGATATACCCTCCACTAGCTTTCAAATTTAGCCACTCCATTATGGTCTGAAGCTTATGCACACACACACACACACGCACACACACACATGCACACGCACATGTACAAACACACACACACGCACATACACACACACAGACACACGCACGCACACCCACATGCACACACACAGACACACGCACGCACACACACATGCACACACACAGACACACACGCACACACACCTACCTGAATATGTAACAGCAGAAGATGAGGCTGAGCATGAAGACGAAGAGGCCGATGCCCAGCACGATGACGTACACGTTGAGCGGGAGTTGGTAGATGTCGGACGTCATGCTGCAGTACTGTTCAGAGTGCTTGAAACCCAAACCACACAGGCATCCTGCTGGGAGCACACGCATGGGCACGTGTCACACAGCGGCCATTCGATACTACTACTACTACTACTACTACTACTACTACAACTGCTAATACTGCTGCTGCTACCATGGCTACTACTCCCGCCGCCGCCACCGCCGCCACCGCCGCCACCGCCGCCATTCCAGGGCCCGGTGCCTGGCCCTGGAGGGGGCGATCTGACCTTTTTCTGACCTCTGACCTAACTTACAGACGCGCTACGGCGCTGCCGTGGCGGTGGACGCCGGCGGCGGCCGCGTGGCACGGCGCCGCTCTCGGTTCGTGGCGGCGTGCGTGCGCTCGGAGTCGAGGAACTTTTAGGTTTCAATTGAAAACAAAGCGGTCGTACCCCCCCCCAAAAAAAAAAAAATAGCATCCTGTACAGAGGACTGACTTCCTGCTTTGGCTGGCTCCTTGTAAACACACAACGTTGACGATGAAAAAAACAAGCAAATGTTTAGCGACGGTGTCCGTCTAATGGCGTGCGTTTTGCCCGTGGGCCGCGTGCCACCGAGCTGCTGCAGGCGCTGACGAGACAACCGGGGCCTCTGCGTGTAATTGGCTGTGAACTAAACAAACATGGAGGACAGACGGCTCCCCTCCGCGCGACTCCACCATCTGTCCAACAGGCCGGCTCCATAGAGGTGACTGGGTGGCTGGGGGTGTGTATGTATGTATGTATACATGTGTGTGTGTGTGTGTGTGTGTGTGTGTGTGTGTGTGTGTGTGTGTGTGTGTGTGTGTGTGTGTGTGTGTGTGTGTGTGTGTGTGTGTGTGTGTGTGTGTGTGTGTGTGTGTGTGTG